>PVIW01001104.1:0-44189 GCA_004026585.1 Noctilio leporinus | reverse complement strand
ATTTTTCTAATAAGAGAAACATTTTCTATTTTCATCTCTCTTGCCCCCTTGTCAGGAACACAGCATTTTCAATTTATAGGTTTTAGTATTTTTAGGTGCAGTTAACATGGGTTTACTAAAATGTTATTCAAATCACCTTCACTTCAACTTCATAGTACTATTTTCTGAATTTTTATTTTTCAGTTGTGGTCAAGCATTTCTCTTGTATGATAACATCCATATTGCAATGAATTTGTATTTGAAACAATATTTAGCTCGTTCATTTCTGGATCTTCACCAGTGAAGTGGAGATGTTTGGGGATAATATTTCTGTGTTCCTTTTAAGATTTACATTTCTTGAGACATTTCTTAAAAACCAGGTGTTATTCTATAAGCCAGTGGGTCTTCATAACTCAATAATGATGATTGGTGTTTTCCTCCCCTAAGCTATCTAACATGACAAATATTTCTTGCCATTAGGTATGATACTATTTTATTCAATAGTCATCAACTGGGGAGCTACCTTATTCTGTATTCTATTTTTCAACTATTGTATTATTATTTTTTATTGTTTTTTTTCATGAGACTTTGTCCTGTATAATACATCATTTGTTCAGTTCTTTAGATGTTTGTTTTTATTTCTACATTCTTTTTTATTTTTTTGCTAAAATGAACCTAATTTTCCAAAAATAAAGGATCTCTCTTCAAGTATAAGAAAGTAGGAGCTGAACAATGAGATTTACCTCCAGAGAAAATAAAAGGAACAGTATTGAAAACTGCATGGTTTTTTTTTAAGTGAAGTTTTTTATTTTTTTATTTTTTGAGTTAAGAATTACTTTTCTTCTATATGTAATTCTCTGAAGATAATAGATTACACAGAAATGTAACTACTGGTGTATGGATATTTTACTCAGATTTATGATTTTTTAATGAAACTATTGGGGTGACATTGATTCACAAAACCATGCAGGTTTCAGGTGGATACCTCAGTTAAGTGGCATCAGCTTTATGTTGTGCACCCACTGCCCCAAGCAAAGTGTCCTTCTGTGTCCATTATGTGCTCCTTTGCCCACCTCCACCTAGTCCCCACCCCCTTCCCTTTAACAGTCACCACACAGTTACCTGTGTGTGTATATATATATATATATATATATATATATATATTTTCCTTAATCCCTTCACCTTTTTTCATAGAGCCCCCCCAAACCCCCTCCTGTGACTTTCTATTTTATTAAAAAACTTGTGCTAGCAGCAATAAACTTGTTGAAGGAATCAAGATGGTTTATTACGTGTATCAACTTGTCTAGGCAGTGGTGTTTGGACACTTGGCCACACAGTTATTCTGTTCTGTGAAAGTTTTATTTATTTTTTTGGCATGAAGCTAACATTTTAATGGATGGACTTGGAGTAAAGCATCCTCTGTATGTGGTGCTCACTTCTTATCCTATCAGTGTGAAAGTCTTAATAGAACAAAGGCTGAGGTTTTGAGAGTGAAGAGGAATTCTACCAGCAGATTTAAGACTCTGTGCATCTTCCCTAGGTCACTTGCTGGCCCACCCAGCAGATTCTGGCTTTATAATGTCTCCTTAATCAGAAGACCCAATTTCTTAAAATCTGTCCCTCCCTCCCCCCACCCTGTCTCTGTCTCTGTTTGATGCATATGTGTTGCTCTACTCACTCAATGATTTTGAATATATGGCATCTACCCCCACTCCCCACTGATCAGTACAGTGAAGTAGGCATGGTTCATGCATGTGCATTCCAGCCCACTCTCCTTCACTTCCACGTTACATTGATGTCACAAAAAATGTTCTCATTATATTAACAATGGCTGGACTTTTTCCAGATATTTCATACTCTATATGCCATATAATTATATATGTACATATACAATATATGAGGTCTGTCCTGAAAGTATCAGTCACAGAAGCTATTTTAATTATATTGACATTGGCTTGATACTTTTGGTACAGATCTTCATATGTTGGATGTGTTTATCAGTGTAACTAACAGGAAATATTGTCAATTTTAGTGATTGATAAAAGACTATTAATATTGTACATGAAACCAACTTTTCTAATCTTCATGTTTTAATAAGATGAGCAATATCTCACACACAAATAGGTATTAAACTATTATTTGAGTTGAAAATGTGACCTCAAACTTTAAAAGTTTAAATTTCAAGCTGAAAATTGAAGTGTTTTTGTTGAATTTTCTTTTTTCTTAAATGACCTTGCTCCCTTCTTTTGATTCATTTTTCTCAACCTGTGATGACAAAGGAGCTTTGCATCTCACCCAGGGACTCAAGAGAAAGTGTTATTAGCAGGAGTTTTTTTCTAAGAAAATTGCATTGAGCCATGTGGGCTTTCCACATTTCACTGTATTACAAATAGGGATTTTAGAAGGGTCAAGGGAAATAAACTGCTCACACCCACCGTGGAGAATATTAGAGACATCTAAGGAAGAGGATCAAGACAATATTAATGTCAGTGTTTTCTCTTTCAGAGATGTCTTTAGAATTTGCTCTGAAGATATATGAGGAAACATGAAAATTGTAACTATTTTACTGAGTTTTGAAAAGCCTTCATTATGCTTGAATGTAATTTTTGAAGGATTTAATGTAGCAGCAGGATGAAAAATAACCCAATTTTGATAAGAAAAAGAATATAAGATCTACAGCAATGAACAGTTTTAAGTGGGCCATGTATACAGTTAATAGGCTATTTGGTCTCTGGCATTTTCACAAGAAATTCCTTGCTTTGCCCATGACATCATGCCCTGATCACCATTACTATTAGAATCATTAACTGCCTATTTGCCTGTTCCAATTTGTACAGATGTCATAGCAGTAGATATCTTGCCCATTTCCCTCCACAACGGCCTCATTTTATTTCTTTAATTATGTTTTAAGAATTTAAGACTATTCCATTTTGTCCAAGTCATATTCCTCTAGTTAGCTAATCATCTTGATTGCATAAGCACAGATTGACTTCATATTTTTATATTTCTAGTTATTAGTCCCTGTGTGTCCATAAGGTCTCATTCAACTTATGTTTTCAAAGATGGTTTCTCATCCTCAATTCCCAGAGTAAATACATAGAATCAAAGGAATTCAGTATCAGAAGAGTCTATAAAAGTTTATTATGCATTTTATTGGTCTGATACTCATCACTGGCTACACTAAATAAAAATGTGGTGCTTCTTGTCCAAGAAATTAAGACTTTCAAGACATTGACTATGGAGCATTAAACTAATTATAGTTCCCTTTCTGACTGTCTGCAAAGGGCCAGTTCCCACAGGGAGCAATCTTGAATTCCTCCCCTGTGGTCCTTACCAAATGGTTATTGGGCCTCTGTTTACACACTTCCAGAGACAGAAAATTGACAAATTCTCAAAGCCATCCATTCCTTAATCTACCAATTATGGCCATTAGAGAGTGTCTCTTGTATCTAGTGTTTTTAAGGCAAATCTGGGAAAGGAACTGAAATGATTTGACCATCTCTCTTGCTTTGTTTACCTTTGCTCTCTTCATCTTCCTTACCAGGTAGTTCTCTCTTCTCTCCTAAAATGAGAGTGAATGGCATCCCTAACAATTAATTCGATATTCGTGTTTAAAGGAAATGAATAGGCTAAGAGATGAGGGATAAAAAGTGATTTAATACCATCCAACATAATCATTACTGGGCACAAACTAGGTGTCTGAAACGTAGGCACTGGTAGAAATGCCAAATGTGAGGACAGAGTTGTCAAAATGAACCTGTATGAATGGACTTCTTATTCATTGTAGTGTGAGAGATGAAAGAAACTAAAGATATTTTTGATGTATCCTTGATCAAATAATTCAATGCATTATTTTTACATCATATTCTCACAGTCATCTCTTAAGCACTATATAGATATAGTGCTCATTTTTATTGAGTGTTTTTGTTAATCCTGTTATGTATTCTTAACATGACTTCTTTCTTTGAGTCTGCTACAAGAAATCTTGTTCAACTACATCAGCTTTCTTTTTCCTCTAATTATGAATCTCTCCCCTCTCTTCAATTAGATATAATCTCTTTCTTATTGGAATTCTTATTAAAATTCAGTTTGATTTTTCCTTGTTGCATTTTGTATCCTATCCACCTTCTATACTTTTGAAGGTCACCATTACAGTATATAACATTACCTATACAAAATAAAATTTTATTTATTGATCAAAACTTGATGAACCATAAATTTGCTTTTGATTTTGAATGATACTTACTAAATTTGGTTACAATATATACAAGCAGTAGTTTTTCAAAAATACTGTACCTCCAAAATCATAAAGAAAACAGTGCTGTTAATTTTACTCATTTAGTTTTTATGTGTAAATAATTAAATTCAAGTAAATATTTACCTTTGGCAGAATATTTCCAGAATGTTAATATTGGTTGTTTATTTGAATAATGAAAATCTTTATAATTTTTCAATACTAGTGTAAAAATTGCTTTGCAAGCTGATTTCTTACACTGATATGATTTTATGATTATAAGTACCATAATTCAAGCAGCTACTGATACAACCATACAACAAAGTCTGGTGAAATTTTTTTTTATTTTCATTTTGGTGAAACCCATGACTTAAAACTTATATACATAAAAATTTTTAAATGGTCATAAATAGTAAACTTGGGAATATCTTACTAAACCCTTTATTAAAATACAATATAATCAAGAAGCCCCTGAACTCAGGTAATTTTTCTATACTTTTACTTGGTTAAATTTTTATGCTACATGTTGCTTCAGCTTTAATTTTAAATTATCTACCAATAATAGATATTTTTCATCTATAAGGTTGTATTAAAATACCTCAATATCATGATTCTATATAATTAAAAATATTAAATATAATGCAGTTTTCATAAACATTTTAAATTTCTTGAAATAAACTATAAATTCAGGAATTATTTTTAAAGATTTTATTTATTATTTCTGGAGAGAGAAGAAGGGAGAGGGGCAGAGAGGGAGAGAAGCATCAATGTGTGGTTGCCTTTAACCTGCCTCCAGCTATAGACCTGGCTTGCGACCTGGTAATGTGTCCTGGCTGGGAATCGAACCAGCAATCTTTGGTTTCACAGGCCGGTGCCTTATCCACTGTGCCACCAGCCAGGGCCATAAATTCAGGATTTTTTTTTTTTTACCAATGTGATAATCATAATTCTCATTTTTGTATTCTTTTAATATGAGTCCTATACAGACATTTACATGAATTTATTTTTTTCAACATTATATTCTTACTGATTCTATTCTGTTCTTTATATTTCACTAATCTTTATGTAATGTTATCCTTAAATACTTTAATGCCGTGTTTGAAATAATCTTCTATTATATTTTCTTATAGATAATGGAAAACTTTCAGGTATAATTTAATAATGATATATTTTCTATTCTTTAAGTTTTTATATGTATTTTGTTGATCCAACAACATTTGCTAAGTTTTCACTATGCTCCTGGGACGATACATATATTTGCCATAAAATTTCTTGATTTAAACATAAACAGATAACTACAAATTTTAGTGCTATTGAAGACAACTTACTGAAATGTGCTTTGTTTGGGGAAGCAAAGTGATATTTAAGGTGAACTTAAAAAATGACTTTGTCTTGAAAAAGACATGAAAATATGTATATACACCAAGTGAAAGCAACAGCATATACATGTATTGATTCAATCAAGAAGTAGTTATTGATTGCCTACTATATGCCAGGGACTCATGAGGCCATATGTTACAAGAGGGCTAGAATGTGCTAAAAACTCATATTGTGGCAGGAGCCATGAAATTGGGGATTGGGTCTGAAAGGTGTGCTGCTATGGAATGAGAATGAGCAAATAAAACCAGATTGTGCCAAGCTATGGAAATTGGATTTTATATTATATATAATAAAATCTTCAGCAGATGGGTGGCATGAACCATTTTATCTTTAAAAGGATAACTCTGACAGCTGTATAGAAAATGAGTTAGACTGAGGGAGAAATGGGGTGTCAGTTAAGAGAGCTAAGAGGATGTTATAATCATTCAAGGGAAAAATGATGATGACTCAGACCTAAATAGTGACAGGTGAATGAAGAGGATAGACTGAATTTGATAGATATATTTGGGGGACAATTGACAATATTTGGTGACAGGGCATTTTAGTGTCAATCATGGTAAAAGTATTTTTGTTATTAGAAATACACAATATAAAAACATGCACTATAAACCTACTCATATGTTGGAGTTCTTGACTTAACGATCATTTTTATGAGTGTGATCATTTTTACATATCTGAATATTAAAGTGACAGTGGGTTGACAATATTGTAATGGGAATAGAAAACTTTAATTTGTGCAAAACATAGACATTTCAGAATCTGTGCTGGAGTCAATTCTTTTATTTTAAGAGACAAAAGTTGACACTAAATCTAGTGACGGAACTCAGGTCTCCAGACTCTTGATTTGAGGCACTGAAATTAGCTTAAGTTATTCATTGTGTAAATAAGTATGTTCATATGTTCTTGAAATAATACTTATTCTTAATTTGTTAATGCCTAGAATCTACCACTTATAACTGTGCTGCACATAATAGGCCTGTGGCATATATATTGATGAGAGAAAACATGCTTTAGAAGGAACCAAAACGTAAATAGTAATTGCATCATTTCACTATTTTAGTTTATTATTTTTGGGGAACTGTAGGGATGTGATTAGCACCTACCTTAGTACATAATAAAAGAAGCAGAATTTTGCCATTCTTAGTAATTTTGAACAAAAACTTTTAAATGAAACATATGAGCAAAGGACTACTACTCAGTCATAAAAAGGATGAAGTTTGCCTTCTGTATAACATAAATGAATCTAGGGGACATTATGCTGAGTGAAATAAGTCAGAGAGGGACAAATATCATATGATTTTACTTATACGTGGGATCTTAAAAACAAAATGAACAAACAATACAGAAACAAACTCATAGATACAGAGAACAAATTGATACTTGCCAGATACAAGGATGTTGAAGGGGTGGGATGAAAAAAGTGAAAGGGATTAAGAATTACAAATTGCCAGGTATAAAAATAGTTATAAGAATTGATACAAAGTTACAAAATAGTTACAAAAATAATTTCAAGTTAAAGTTTAGCATAAAGTCAATAACTATGTATGGCATCAGATGGGTACTAGTTTTATTTGGTTGATCATTTCATAAGGCATATGAATGTCTAATCACTATGTTGTATATCTCAAACAACTATAATATTGTGTCTAATACAACTTAAATGTAAAACTTAAAGTGACAATTTTACTCCATCATTTGCAATTTAGATGGAATTTTCTTTGTCTTGCCTAATTGCTCTCGCTGGAGTTTCCAATACTATGTTGACTAAGAATGGGGAGTAGATGTCCCTGTCTGTTCCAAACATTAGAGGAAAAGATTTCAGTTGTTTATCATTGAGTATGATGTTAGCTGAGGGTTTGTCATATATGGTTTTTATTATGTCTAGGTACTTTCCTTCTATACCTATTTTGTTGAACATTTAAATTATAAATGCATGTTGTATCATGATTTTTTTGGCATCTATTGATATGACCATATGTTTTTTATACTTTATTTTGTGTATGTTGAACCAACTATCCTTGTGCCCCAGGAATTAATCCCACATGATCATGATGTATTGATTTTGGATTGCATTGTTTTATTCATTTGCTAGTATTTTGTTCATAATTTTTGCAACTGCATTCATCAGATGGAAACTACTGAGATGCCACTTTGTAGTTTCCTTTTCTTGCATGTGTTATCTTTGTCAAGTTTTGGAATCATGGTTACATTGGCCTCATAAAATGTATTAGGAACTATTTCTTCTTCTTCCTTTTTTTTGAAGAGTTTGAGAATGATAGGTAGTAAATCTTTGAATGTCTGGTAGAATTCACCAGTTAAGCCATGTGGTCCTGGACTTTTACTTTTGGAGAGAGATTGTTTTTCTCACTTACAGTTTACATTCCAGATGATTTTGTATTAGTTTCAGGTGTACAGTAATGGTTAGACAATCATATACTTTATAAAGCATTCCCTCTGATTTTTTCCAGTACCCAACTGGCACCATACATAGTTAATATAGTATTGTTGACTGTATTTCCTATGCTGTACTTAATGGTTGTTGCAGTGTCCTCACTGTTGATTGGTCTATTTAGATTTTCCACTTTGTTGTGATTCAGTATAGGAAGATTATATATTTCTAGGAATTTACCCCTTTCTTCTAGGTTATTAGATTGGTGGCCTATGGTTTCCCATCATATTCTTGCATGATTCATTGTATTTCTGTGGTGTCTATGATAAGTTTTTCTCTTTCATTTCTGATTTTGCTTATTTGAGGCTTTTCTCTTTTATCCATAGTAAGTCTAGTTGCAGGCTTGTCAATTTTATTAAAGGAACAAACAAGGCAAAAAAACAAACTTATAGACACAGACAACAGATAGAAGAGGGATGAGAGTAGTAAAGGGTAAAGGAAATCAAATATATGATGATGGGAGAATAAGCTATGACTGGGCAATGGGCACACAATGCAGAATACAGATTATGTATCATCGTAATGTACACTTTAAACCTATATAATTTTGTTAACATCACCCTAATAACCTTAATGAAAAATAAATTTTAAAAAACTAGAAAACAACAAATTAAGTCAGCATCTAATATAAAAGTGCATAGTAAACAAAATATAATTTTAAGAGGTTTTTTTTCTGAGGAAAAGACAGGTAACGAAAATTTAGAACATATTCATGTAAACAAAAATATAAAATTAGTTTGATGCTTGCATTGGCATCTACTGAAATGAGATTGGAATATATGCAACCTGATTTTGCATTACCTCTCTAAAATAGAATTAAAAATGATTACAATTCCATAAAGATCACTAGTTTTGATTTTTAAAGGATGAAGGAAAACGTAACCAATAAATAAATTTAAATAATAGAACACTTTAAATGAAGATAGTCTCAGGTGAAAAAAATAATTTTCTAAGTTCCCAGATAAACATTTTCTGATTGTTGGGCACAGGCTAAACAGAATGAGATACACATGAGGGTGGGGGAATATACAGTGAAGCAATGCGTCAGCCCTTACTAGAGGGGAAGCAGAACAATTTTCTGGTAGTTTATGTGCAAAAGGGTATTTTGGTAGCAACAGTGTGTGCCATGCTGCTGCCCACGTGAGTTCATTCGGAAGCAGACCTTCATGGTCTGAGTGCACACCTGCAGATAATGCAGCTCTAGTCTGCACTCCATGTCCAGGGCAGAATGAGGAACTGTGACCGGACTTCAGAGATGGCCCTCCCACAATCTGTTCAGTTTCGGTACATACATATTTCTGCTCAGTGGCTGGGTGGCTTTGATAATGGAATTAATTTGGCCTCTAGAGAAGATACGTTCCCTCTGAGGAAGTATTTTACAGAAGTAATTGTCTTTCTAGTTTCTCATTTATCAACAGATAACCAATAGAAAGGGAAAATAAAAGTCCTGAAATCCTGTATGATTTCCTGAGTGAGGTATTTGAAAGACTTGGAAGATTCTTAATTAGTATTTTTTTTAAAGTAAGGCATTCATGGAAGGACTCTGTGCATTATTAATACAGGAGTATAAAGTTATCCTAAAATTGGAATTTTGATAATAGAAGAGTGAACTCTGGTTGGTGTGGCTCAGTGGATTGAGCACTGTCCTGAATACCAGAGGGTCACTGGTTCAATTCCTAGTCAGGGCACATGCCTGGCTTGCGAGTCGGGTCTCCAGCCAGGTCCCCAGCTCGGGGTGCACAAGTGGCAACCACACATTGATGCTTCTCTCTCTCTTGCTCCTTCCCTTCCCCTCTCTAAAAATAAATAAATAAACTTCAAAAAGAAAAAAATAATAGAGTGAGTAAAATTAAAGTCTAGTTAGAGGCAGGTATGTTTAATGTTTATTTTACTAAATAACCTGTTATTTTGTTTAATAAGAGTGTAGTTACACTTATTGATTTGAATATTTGAGGTTTATACAATAACAAAATGTAAATGCACATCTTTGGGAGGGAAAGAAAGCACTAATGTTGCAGGTTATATTACTACACAGAATCATGGAGGATGTGGAGTGAATTTTAGCATTATGAGGTGTACGGTATATGTTTAAAGAACAAACAAAATGCACTGAAGGAAAAGTATGTAACGTATGGCTTTCTATTGTATGTGTACTTACCTCCTTGTTTATAGGCAGACAAGACTTTGGAAGTGTACTTTGGTGACATAGTATATTTTAGGCTATATAGACTTCTGACAGATGGACTCATGAATTTATTGATTCAGGATTCTCAAAATACTCCAGATGCAGGGGTAATATAATAAGGGTTTATGGCATAGTTAGGATTAGTTATGATATATTTAAGTACTTTAATCCTTAGTAAATTTTGCATCTCAACATATTGTCATGGTCTGTTATAAAAGGATCCGAATTAATCTGATGAAAGCATTATCTGCCTATATGTAAATTTGGGGAGGATGTTTCTAATTGACATGCCAGATTCCACACAGTGTAACTAAATTGTCACAGGAGATTTAAAGCAATTATCTGAGCAATCTGGCCAAGACAACTTTATAATTATCAACAAATATTTATGAGTACCCAGCTGTATATTAGTTGCTACGTATCTGTTGAAATCTCTGGAAATGAACTGATGATGGATTGAGATAGGACAGAGGTACAGAGGACAAAATTCCCATAAAAAAAAAAGACATTTGTTTCTAAGTCTATAAAAAAAGGATGAAATAGAAATTCAAACATTTTTTTCCTGTATATTTCTATTTATTATATCTTAGGGTAATTCTAAAATAGAGCATTTTCTTAAATTAGATTTTTAATAAGTTAACTTGAGATATTTAAAAAGAATTCTTTATTTTAAGGAAGATTACAGTATTGTACCTTTAGTCATATTTAGAATTAACAAACTAATTTTGCTGTAAGGTACTCTAAAAAATTGAAGGAAAGGGGAAAAAAAGGTGATATATAGACATCCTGATTTTGAAGGCCTAATGTTATTTTTGCTTATTAAAATTTGAGTTTTGATTTTTCCCATCAGCCTTGAAGAATGTAGACTCAGTCAAAAACCAGGCTAAGTTATAAAACAATAACAGTGCATATTTTGTCTACCTAAGTTTACTGACTGGGATTTATGTGTTATATTCATGCCTGAATATCATAGAAAGTGTCTAATTCAGCGTGTCTTCTGAGCTGCTTCTGTTGTTGTTGTAAGAAATGTATTCTTTCACAACCCCCTTCTATATTGGTTTTGGAGCTTGTTTAGGGAAGCTCTGAATGTTCTTTTATGTACTTTTTCTCAAATGAGAACCTGGTATTCACGGGCCCTGGCAATGATGTAGTGTATGTGTTAATTCTCCTGCTTGAAAATGCAGAACTTTTGAGTTTTTTCTATTTAAATATTTACATGACTGCCAATTTTGGGGAAGTGTCAGAGGTATATATTATAATATTAGCAAAGCTAACAGAGCTAAGTACATTATATTAACTATAATTTGCTGGTATTTAAGTAAATTACTTAGTTTTATTTCATTACATCTACATAATACCTTTAACTGGCACGACAATGTTAGCTTCATAAAATTGATTTATATTTTAAATATATTTATATTTCTATATATTCTGATGTACTTCAGATATTAGATATTTAATAAGCAGTACAGTATGAGCATACAGACCTTACCTAGTATTGTTTTTACCTACTTCATTAAAAGTTTCCCTTTCCTATGTCATAAATATTTAAGATTATGTTGTAAATGAAGTTTACTCTTATGTATAAATGAAATACAGAATGACTAAAGGGAGAAGGGTAGACACTTTCAGTAGAGATCCATGTTGGACAGAATATGGCAATAGAATTTGGCCATGCACTTCCTAATACCTAAGGTAAGGAGGCTGCTATATTAGATTATTTATTTGTTGTTTTCAGACAATGAAATCTGAAGCCTTAATGTTAATAACAATATAGTTTGTGGATCTCCTACTAAAGATACAAAGTTACATGTCGGGTATAAAAATGGACTTATTATATATACAATTTTACTATTAAAATACCATTACCTACTCTACAAAATACATATCATTTCTAGGAAGTCCTGAAAATAGGTAAATACATTTTGTTAGTATTTATATTTACTTGAGTCCAAGAGGTAAGAAACAATTACCTCCAGAGACAGTATGCAGAAAGAAAACACTTAGATCTAAAAGTTCCAGATGAAAGATTTTCCAAATGAAACTGAGATTTGACGATCAAATGTGTAAAAAAAAAAAAAGTCATGATTTTTTTTTTTTTTTGGTACTATACAGGAGATTCCCGTGTAAGAAGATGAGAGAGATTTTAAGTTTAATGACTTGTTTTGACAAAATGGAGGTCATTGATTATTATTGAAAGTACATTGGCACGTTTGCAGTGATTGAGGTTGAAAACAGATTAAAATAAGATGGAAAGGATATGGAGACTTTTATTTGGGTAATATAGAGAATCACATATTAAAACATGGCTACAAAATACTTGGAAAAGCTTGCCCCCAAATTAACATTTTAAAAATGAACATTTAAATGTGCATAAAAGTAGATACATCATTAGAAGTCAAAAATCAAAGTGAAGTTGAAACGCGGAGTGAATTTCTACTGTGAAAATCTAGAGGATGGACTGCGTATCCAGACAACTTTGATTTTAACAAGCACTGTAGACAGGGTTCATTACATTGATCTATTGAACAAAAGCAGTTGACACGCATATTTCTGCAAAACTAGCACACTGAATGTAAATAGAGAATAGAACCGATCTATTATTTAGAAAAAAATACAAACACATATTCACAGAGAAAATTGTTAGTTTTGACTTAATCAATAGGTGAATAAACAGTTTTTAAAAAGATTTATGTAACCTAGTATGCCCTTATGTGGAATTGTGTTTAAATTTATGCTCATGAATTAGCAGTGGTGGAAACATAGTGGCCAGTTAGTTCCAAATTATGCTTCTTTTCCTGGCAACAATTCAATATAGTAAGGCAAATATCAATTAAAAATCAAAATGAGGATTTTGAAGACACCTCAAGTTACATGTACAAATTCCCTAAAGAAACTCAGAGTATGCAGCAAGTCCCACTAGGAGTTACAGTAACCTAGCAAAAAGCATGGCCTGCACAGAGGGATCTAATGATGCCGGATCTTTGAATCGGTTTTCTGTAAGAAGAAACCACTCTAAATGGAAATTGCTATAAAAAGGGCTGAGATCAAATGGTGCATGAAAACGGTGCAACCTGAAGAGATCAAATACAAAATGCTTAGGGGAGTCCCAAGGGAAAGGAAGAAACCACCCCCAAAACAGACACCTTCTTAAAGAAATTCTATGACTTTGGAAGGCTGGGAGCATTGCCTTTTGAGGGAACTGAGGAAGGGCATAGCTGGCAATACAAACACTTCCTAAACCTGGTAAATTCTTAGAGGCATAAGAGGCATGGCCTGTCTGATGTGCCAGATGTTGAAAGAATGTCAGTGTGACTACAGAGGGGACAGACCTTGACTTGGGAAGGACAGCTTAGCATGAAAGCTTATCTGGCCCAAAGTCATCGTTGAGATGGCTGTTGAAGGAAACCTTCATGGATAGCTTTTCTAGAAAAGTCTAATGCTTTCAGATACGGGTAGCAAAAAGAATTGACATAACATTCGTAGGAAAACAGTGATTGAGTGAAAAGGGAAAGAGTTTGCATAAGAAAGAATGAGAAAGCTAGGGAGATAGCTAGATTATTACCCAGCTATGTTTTAGAGGTAGCTAATATTTTCCCATGAAGAATATTCATGTCGTGTTGAAAGGACACAGTATCTTTCTAGGAAAGCTGATTCTAAACTAAAAATCAAGGCACATTCTACTAATGTTATTGGACATCAGAAGCAAATGCCCTTTCTTGTACTTAGTGTAATAATGTAGCATTTTTCTGTGCTAAAATAGCCTTTATAAGAGGATGAGATTTTTGATAAAGGATCAAGAAAGGATAATGAAAGTATCAATTCTTGATAAGAGAGAATTCAGTTTACACTTGGAGGGAGGGATTGATCATTGTGAAGATAAAGGATGGTTTTTGCACAGAAATACTAAAAAAGGAAAGAAAAAATAAAACAAGCAGACTCTGGTATGTTCATAGACTCAGTTCTGAGAAGATTGAAATGTTTCTGTGTGACAGGTTTTATTTTCACAATGAAATATTAGGTAATTATCAGCTCAAATTGTGTACTTGATCATGATAAGGGATGAGGAATCACTGAAGAGTAAGGAAAAGGGGGAAAATCTTGTACAAAGAAGAGGTGTGAAGTTGATGATGTATCATGTTAAAAAATGATATCTAGTAGCATGAGAAAATGATATGAGAGGGTATAAAAGAGCTCAGAATGCACTGTTTCTTATAGATGGTATAATCATAAAAATCACAAATAGTATATATTAAAATTGGCAATATTCCACATTCCTAAACCCATTTACCACTGTATCCAGATAGCAAATATTAACAGTTGGAAGCTTTGAAACATTTTTCTATACATGCATTGAGATATATATACATATATGAGATCTGTCCCAAAAGTATTGAGCCAATATCAATATAATTAAAATAGTTTGTGTGGCCAATACTTTTGGGACAGACCTGGTATGTACATATATGCTACTAGTCTATCTAATTTATTTCCTTTTACAAAAAAAAGTGGTATCAGCTTTTCTTGGTATCCTTTTCTTTTCCAGTATATAAGTTCTATTTCATTCTTTTAAGGCTTTATGGTATATATAATATAAATATGTTATGCTTTATTTATGTACTTTCTTGATTCTGAAATTTCAAGTGATTACCAGATTTACTACAAAAAATGATATTATGAACATGTGCATTTATTAGCACTGGCAAAAGTAAAAGTGAACTAATGCCACTTTCTGAGATCTGTGTTTTTAAGTTTTATATATGTAATGTTTATTAGTGTGCTTATGTATATTTATTATACATTTCTAGGATATCCTGTGAAAATAATAGGTATTTGCCTGATTATGTTTGTTTAACATTTCCTAATACTGGTTAAAATTAAATTTATGAAACTCTCCCTTAAAATGTGCATAAGAAAGTATTAAAAAGGCTAAATCCTGACTCCTAAGCCAGTTTCTGATATTAGATTAACAAGATATATCTATAGGATTCTTTGGAAATATTTGTACCTACATTTCAAAAAGTAGAGCTGTCAAATATATTAACATACATAAAACACCTATGATAAATACATAACAAGTGTACATTACTTTATATACATGTAGTTTCATGAGACATTGAAGTGAATATAAATGTGTGAACACAGAAAATATCTCTTATTGGATACACAAGAAGCTGCTAAGGGTTATTATTGTTATTAAGGAAACCAAGATAGAAATACAGGATTATTTTAACTTTTTCTTGGCCACTCTTTTGAACAGTTAAGTATTACATGTTTGTATTAGTTAATAATAATTAATTATGAAATTATTTAAAAAGTAAAGTTATGTGGATAATTTTATATCCACTCTACCATTTAAGAATGTTAACTTTCTTAATCTCCTATGGGTAAATTTTAATTTAAACATAAAATGAGCTAAAGTATTACCAATGAAAAAGAACTTAGAGTTTTAAAGTTCTGAATAATGCTTGATATTGTGCTAAGTACTTAAATATGTTAAAATATTTCATCATCATCTCCTGCCATCAACTTATGAAAGTGATGTTATTATCTCACCTTTTAAGACAGCAAATTAAGAGGACAAATAATTTACTTATTAAAGAGTGAGTACCTATGAGCCTGTTTCTATTTTGTTAGTTTATTTGGTTTATTAGATTCCACGCATAAGTGGGATCATATGGTACTTGCGTTTCTCTGAATGGCTTATTTCGGTCAGCATAACTTGACTTGGGGTGGTAAACACACAATACAACATACAGATGATGTATTATTGAATTGTACACCTAAAACCTATATTAATTTTATTAATGAATATCACCACAGTAAATTAAATCTTACAATAAAACTGAGTAGTTTTAAATTATAGTGGCAAGATTCCAATCCTGTTCTCACTGACTACAAAATTATAATACAGGTATATATTTCGGTAACACTGAAAATACTGTACTAATATTTGCATGGAGAAAGAACATATATTTCAGAATAATTATGTATATAGAATAAATGAAGCCTGTTTAGCAGAAGAGAGGTCAGGGTGAAGAGAAAAATAACAAGGAATAAAAATAGAACAAGTTCCTTGCTGGAACTACTGATTTTTAAAAAGGTAAAAGAAGCAGGAAATTATCTGGAAGCTGTCTTAGCTCTGTTCTGTAATTCAGAAAAGAAAACGTGGTAGTATAGAGGAGGAATACAACAGCAAGGCTTCAGGTGGGAAGGATGTGAAATGAGACATGAAAATACATCAGACAGAAATGAAAAAGATAGTGACTGGAGATGCCTTTATTAAATGTCATAAACCTGCAGAGAAAAATTAAAAAACATCAGTCAAAATCAGAATTGAGTGGCCCAGATACCAAATATGTCAGGTGAATGATTACCTGAAAAGTCATACAAATTCAAAAAGGTAGGTTGACAGTTTACAGCATAAAAATAGTGACTATAGTGACTAAGCTACTGGTATAAAAATACAACCATCCAAACATGATATGCAGTATTAAAATAAGCAAGAACACAAATTCCATTATTGTGTGTGTGAGCATGTATGTATGATAAACGACACTGGAGTTAATAAAGAATTTCTGTAAAGGCATAAAATGCTGTAAACTTCATCGAGAAGTATGTCAGTAACAAGTAACAAAAGCAAGCTTTCATATTATCAAACCTATAAAAATAACCTAAGATGGCTAGAATTTGGACATATTTTGGATTGTAAAAGTTTCATATTTTAGAATTCAGGAGAAATGAAACAATAACTGGTAGGTTTGTATATTTTACTAATACAAAATTGAATATTGGGATATTTTCTAGAAGTGAATTGACAATGGCCATATTACAGCTTGACAGAAGAGTGTGTGAAGGAAATTTTCATGCATAATTGAAAGTCCTAGGAAAATAAACTTCCTTTCTGTATACCAGACCTTCCCATGCATAAGGAAGTGAAAGCTGTTTGAAATAAAATTATGCATAATGGAAGATTAATTAGCAGATAATTCAGGACCCATTAAAGAGAAAGTGAATTTTGAAAATAAAAAAAAAGGGGATTAGAGACCTGGAGGAACTCAATTAGAAATGTTAAAGTCTGTACTAAAATAAGATAATAGATTTAGAAGGACTGGGATTTTTGTATATGAAAAAGAATAGTACAGTACTTTCTAAGAAAGATAGTCCTGCCAGAGGGGAAAGTGGAAAGTAGAGAAATTAGTTGGAGAGTCAGGAAATTTTATGCATAGGGAGAGAAAAAAAAAATAAACACATGTATGAAATATGCATGAGTCTTTCAAAAGAAGCATAAAGAAAAGATAGAAAACAGCAAAGATTTAAAAACTCAAAAGAACCCTTCCTTGTGAATAATGTCCCCAGCCTATATCATCTTCTATGAACTCTCTATATACACAAAAGCCAGTCCTATTTCCAGAGAGGAAAGAAATCCCAAATATCCCAATCTTGTGCAAAATACTTTCCTGGGCTTCAGATCATATTAATTGTGGAGAAAAGGGAGGTTCCGCATGGCAGACACGGGGTCAGGGGTGGGCTGGAGCACAACCAGGTCTGATTGGCAGCTACAGATGCGCTTTCCTGTGACTGTTGTACTGGGGTCAATCATGCACAGATTTTAAAAATATTTGTTTTTCCTTTTCGAAACAAATACGCTTATAAAGTGGCAGTAGCTACCAAGTAGTCTGAATGGTTTGATCATGGCCTTAATCATTCTTCTGCATGTTCTTGTGTTCTTGGAAACGCTAAGGTGTGACTCCATATATCACACCATCTTAGGTTGCTTTTGAGTCCACATCAGTAGGTATTTTCAGAGACCGCCATGTCTCAATTGACCGTTAGGTTTTAATTCTTTCAATAGAATTATAAATCATGTTCCAAGTTTATAAGTTTTTTTGACTGAGGAATTTGGTCAAAAATTTTTTTTGAGAAACTCCAGGAAAAATTCTTGCATGAAAACACCAATCAAGTATAGTTTGTAGAAGAATAAATCACTAGAGGTAAACACAGGAAAGAATTAAGTTAATTATTGGGTGTAACAGCCAGTGGGATATTGAAGGCAAGTTGCTCAGGTAGATAGCAGGATTAAGATAGAAGTTGGAGTGAGGCAGATATCAAAGGTTCAATGACTATATTAATAACTGTAACATCTGTGGCTGAAAGCAAAGACAGTATAATGTATCCACATTATATTAGCCTCAAAGGATCAGGTTTTAATTTTTATTTTTTCATCAATAATAACAAGGGTGAGGTAGCAATGGTTTAAAATGATAGTATTATTCTACATTATTTGGATGTGAATACTGTGTTTTAGGAACTGTGCTAAGAGCTATACATAGGTTATTTATGCTCCCAAGGTGAACCAATTTTTAAGTGGAAGTATTGGATTTAAACTCCAGTTGATAGAAGAAGAATCTATGAAGCGAGACCCAGAAAAACCTGGAATTACCTTCTGGAGTGTGGGTTTCTTGCAGTACATGCTTCTCTCCCTAGGTGAGCATCGTAGGAACTCATCGGTAGCAGTGTGCCAGCCGGCATTGTTGTAAGAGGCTGCGTTCAGCTTCAGTTGGATTCTTTCAACATTATTGCCCATCTCATAAGGGGTGATTTATAAGTGCAGCTGTCCATGTTCAGCAGTTTTTGACCAAAAAAATAGCATGATCCCTATGCCTTACCCTCCCTATTCACCTGGTCTCATCCAGAGCAACTTTTTTTTTTTTTCCCTGTATGAAAAATGTCCTCAAAGTGAAATGTTTTGCTAATATGGAAAAGGTGAAACAAAAAATGGCAGAAGCACTTACAAGCATTAAATCAATGAGTTCAAAAACTGTTTTGAGCAGTGGAAAAAATGAATACTTTGAAGGTGACTAAAGCTCAAACGCGTAAGAATAATTGCACACATTTTAATAACTAAATTCCAGTTTTAGGTTCCCCCTCAAGTGTGTGTAGTCACCATATCACACTGCTTGAAAAAGCATTAGGGAGGCAGCAGGAGATAGGTTGAGAGGCCTGGAATAATAACAGCATGTTAGAATTGAGCCAGTCTTCAGTGGATGACTGGAAGTAGAGGGGAGTTCCCTGACATAGAGTCCACAGGTGAAGGAGACATAGGTGCGGACTGCAGAGTTAGAAGAAGAGAAAGGGTGATTTGGCTTAAGAATATGCAAAGCCTCTTGACCAGGCAGTCTTAGGTTTTGAGTGCTTACCAGTGAAAACAAGGATAAATGGTATATTGGGTTCCGTATAAGCAGTTTCTCTAAGGAGAGTGGGTATTAGATTTAATGGCTAGAGGAAATCTCACTCAGGTTGATTCATGGTAAAGTACAAGCCAGAGGCTGAATTATTTGTTTGCTTTGTGATGGGTGCAGTCCCAGAGTCTCCAGGCTCCGTCCCCAGGCAACCCAGGTTAGTAGAGGTATCTATTCATGAGTGGTACTGGAAATAATATTTCATATATTTCTTAGGCTGTAACAATAGAGCAATGACTATAACACCATTTTACTTGAATAAATCGTATTACTTTACATAAGAGATCATTTTGCTTGACTATAAAGCCAAGTTAAAAAAAAATAAAATTCAGTCTGTTATTTTATGCTCATAATAATTTTTTTTCTGAACGCTTTTGGTCCTTTTTCAAAGGAATATTTACTGACTGTCTATAATGTATTCAGTGCTACGGTCAAAGATGAAAATAGTAAACAATGAAAGTCGCAAGTCTTAGGATCTTAGGGGCTTCAGTTTTAGTATTGGGACAGGAGACAGATATTAATCAAATACTCGTATGATGAATGTATAATTATAAACATATGCATACACTTCTAACTGTTGTAACAACAGTAAGAAGAAAGGAAAGAAGGAGGAGCAAGAGGGGAAGGATAAGGAGTAGGAGAAAATGATGATGATTTGCTTGGAAGAATAACAGAAACATTCCTGAGAAAATTATGTTTCTCGTGAGAGCTGAAGAATCAGGAATTGTTAATTATGAATAAGTGGCTGGGGGAATGCCATGGACGGGTGTGGCAGGCAAATGGCACAAATGAGAGTGGAAGGGAAGGGGAGGTGACATCCTGGGCATTTTGAGAAGGCCACTCGTGGTAGCCATGGACAAGGTGGGTGCCTTTGGGATGACGTGGGGCAGAAGAGGTAGGCTGCAGACTCTGCTACACAGGGGCTCTCTGTCCCCAGACACAGTTGGAAGCCAGGGCAGGGTTTTAGAAATAAATGCCATGATTCCACTTTCATTTTGAAACTATAACTCTGACTGCAATCTAGAATGAATGATGTCAGAGCTGGATGCCAGGAAGGCTAATCAGAGAGCAGTTAGGCTAGCCAAGGCCAAAGACGGTGCCTGGATCTCTGAATTGACAGAAATGATAGAGGTAATTGAACAATTTGAGATATGACAATAAGAACTGGCGTTCTGAATTCCATCAGTTCAAATAGTTTTGATAGCACGTTGCTATTTTAAAATACTAGTAATTTAAGCTATTAAGTACTTTTCTATTGCTTATTTAGATAATATCTCTACCATTCAAAATAATGTTTGATTGGAGTTGTCTTATCATTGAATCAAATTAAAGTTACATTTTACCTATGATAATATGGATTATGTTCTACAAATATTTCTCGATCATGAACTTCTCTCATCCTATTTTGATATATATTCATGTTTTTCCACTCTTCCTTTATATACCACCCTTGGGAGTATGAGGATAGTTACTTTATATTTGAAACTAAATACTTCCTTTAAATGAAATGTATCCAGCTTAGTTGATGCAATATTTCTCTACCCCTGAAACTGTTCTTCTGAAAATAATAAATGGGTTTGCTGAAAACTTTTGTTACTCCTTTCCTTGTCATCACTTTCCTTTTCATTTTCTTGCAACATTTACCACTTCATAGCCCTCACAGCTCTGTCCTTCTGGCTGGAGATGAGCACACAGGACCCTGCCCACCCTGGGACAGCGGCTGGCCTACTCCGCAAGAGGCACGCGGTTGCCTCATTTAGAAAACATTCCACCTGCCAGGCAGAAGTAGGTAGTGAGGGAACTAACGGGCTTTTGGAGGTATTTCTTTGCAAACTCTTCAGACACTTCTAGGAAATCTTGGAAGATTAGATCCAGATAATTTTCTTACAGTAAAAAAAAGGGTATTAATCAAATAATCGTGTGCCATCAAACAACCTGCTACTCACGAAAGAGCGAAGGATGCATGCTCACACTACCTGCTCCGCTTCTGGCTCCTCCGTTGTCTAGTGTGTGACATGCAGAAAATTCCTCACCAATGTTTTGCTTCCACTTTTTTTGTCAGTAGTGAGGACAAGACTGTCCCTTCCCTCACAGTGTTGTGGAGAAAGATGAAAGTACAGTAGTCCTTAAATACGGGGTTTTTTACTTACCATGCATTTGGAAGTGTCAAGTTGTTCATGATCTTTTGTGTGTGTGTGTGTGCAAAATTGTGAGTTCTGTTCATTTTCCTGTGCAGAGGACTTATTGAACTTTCAGATTAATCCCTGGCCACCCTCCACCCCCACCCCATCTAATAGTAACTAGTACACGTAGTGTTAGGTGTTGTCCTCACTCAGCCTTCCTTGCGCTCCTGGGAGCGGCTGCTGCAGTAAGAGGAGCACGCACCTTGGAACCGTGCACATCTGGTGGGTACCTGGACGGGCGCAGGTGTACTTCACAGAGGTGGGTTAGCCACGCTGAGGTCCTGTTCCTTCATCCCTAACATGACATGCTTAAACATGATAATTGACAGGGTAGAACTCAATTAATATAGTTCCTTTATTTCCTCCCTAGTATTTACTTAGATAAGCATTAGGACTGGCTTGTAATAGTAACAATTTAGAAGGGAAGGTTTTTATAGCAGGTGCTTTTCTTAATTAAGGGCACTGTGTAATTTAGCAATTAAAAAGAAAACTTTAGGTTATAGGATTGTTTTGCTAGAATTCTTTTTTCAACTGTAACTGTTATTAGATTTCAAATTTAATCACTTAAGTTACCATGAATTTATTTGGGGAAAAAGGTTTCTTTCTATATCGTTGATGGCAGAAATGATTCATGATTTAAGATTCTCAAACTGAAAAATCTTTTTATTCTTAAATTATAATGGCATAAAGAATAGTGAAATAAATTCTTATTTGGAGTAATGGTTTAAATTACTAAAGTTTTCAAATATATATATAAATAAAATATTTTTACTAATTTTAATTATTAGCTCAATAAAGGTTATCTAGTTATCTCTTGTGATTTTTCTTCTACATTTTGAGGACCGTGTCTTTACACTGATTATTCTCTTGTTAAATGCCAATAAATCCTGTTATCTTTATAATAAACTGTAGTCAAAGACATTTTTCTTAATGTCTAAAGAATGTAGGCCATGTTCACACATATAATTCTTTTCTAGAATAAAAGCTCTTGTATATTTCTTTTTGTGAATTTGTCATAATTTATAAATTCATTGCAACCCTTTTACTGTCATGTGATCCAGTAAATAATATTTTTCCTGAATAATCAAAGAAGACCTTTTTATCAAAATCATAGCCTTGTAGTATGCTAAAGTTTCATTTCTAAGAGGCAGATGACAGCCACAGGGAAATTTAGGTACAATGTTTATTTATCTAGTGCTTGTTCACATTAGTACATCATGTACTTGCAGAATTGGAACAACATGTTACTAATGCTCTGGCTTTCCACTGTGCATGAAGGATACAAATGGATGTATTGCTAAGAATTACACTAAGTATTAGTGCATAGGAGGCCAAACTTTCTGTATCCCATGGCTAGCATGTATGTATTGCTTAGTATATGCTAGGCCCATCATTTTATCTTATTTAATTTTTGCCACTACAATGGGAGATAGGCGTATTCCCATTATATATATAAACACAGGTTTCAAAAAGCTTGTTAAAGTACATGGTATAGGACCACAAAACTGGTAAAGGTGAAATCTGGTTTCAAAGTCAGGTCTTTTCATTTCAAACTTGTGTAGTAAGTACTCTGCAGTATACTAAAAGCATAGTTACCCTATTCCTACTCACTCCACTTCTATCTCCTGAATTTATGTTGTAAACCAACTACATTTAATTATGTTTTTCATTCTACTTTTTATTTAATTAATTAAAAATATTTTATTCATTATTTTCAGAGAGAAGGGCAGGGTGGGAGGAAGAAAGAAAGAGAAACATCCATGTATGGTTGCCTTTCACTTGCCTCCAGTTATGGACCTGGCTGGAGACTTGGCCAGGTCCTGTATGGAGACATAACAACCTGGTTATGTGCCTTGGCTGGGAATCGAACCAGTGACCTTTGGGTTCTCAGGCTGGTACTAATCCACTGAGCCATACCAGTTAGGGCTTCATTCTACTTTTTAGGCATTATGGATAGTAGCTGCAACCCAAATAAGTGACTGAAAGCAGCCATGGGTAATTAATTGAAGGTCTCTTTAGATTGTTTTGTTCTGTTAAGCCCTGGTGTTCAAGAACTTGTGACCAAGGTAATGGCCATACTTGCATTCGAATAGATCAAAGTGCCAAATACAAAATAGTGTGAGTTTAATAGTGTTTACATGTATCATTTTTAAACCTAATATACAAAATCTTTCCCTTTGTTAAGTTTTCTCCCACATGATTAAAATTTTGTTTTCATGGTTTCTTTTTTCAACATTAACAGTCTGTTTAGCTTTGTTCAAATCCTATCGGACGTGGTTTTATTCATTCATCCTTTTATGTTTTATTTTTTTCAGTATCAAATGAATTTCTGTCACTCACATATTTAAATTTATTTCCTCAAAAATATTTACTTCTATTGAATGAATTAAATTAAATTTGTTTATACTGAATATATTATGATTTATAAGCTCTGGTAAAGGAAGCCATGTTCGCATGCTAACATTTAGTGCGAGTGACCACATATTCCTTAAATTAAAAGTGTACTGATGAACAACGGCAACCAACTCCAAGCCAAGTGAGTTCTCATCCCTTGCTCTCTACGACAATTTCCTCCTCTTTCTCTCTCTTCGTATAGTCTTCCTCTTCTGTTGTATCAATATACACACCATCAGTTATGGCATCACTTGAAAACAAATGACAATCATCTCTATTGATTCATATGCATATTCATTCATTTTTAATGAAAAAATTCATGCATGTAATTGTCGGTGCTTAATAATTCCAACTCTCTTCATCATACTCTCTTGAAACTCACGTACAACCAGGTTTATGCCACTACCACTGTACCGAAACCCCTCTTAGGAACTCTTGAATGATCTTTCTATGGCTGTTTCCCTTGAGTTAGCCTCAATTCTCAGCCTAGGTTACCCATTAGTGGTATTTGAAATGGATTGTCTCTTCTTATTAAGACACTCTTCCAATATGTTGTTAAAATCCTGCTCCTTTTCATTTCTCTTCTCATTGCTCTTCATCTCTCTGAGCTGAGCATGTTGGAGAGTCCCAGGCACTTTTATTTTTAAGCCATACCCCTGGTAATATCATTTAGCCTACAGATTATGTATCAATCCCATATCTGTGTTTTCAAACTCTCTGATTACCTGTGTGAAGCACAACTTTGTTCCCCAGCTGCCTATTTGATACTCCATAGAGCTGTCTAATAGTTGTCACGAACTTATCATATCGGAACATGAAATCGATCTTTCTCAGTGTCCGGGCCACACTTGGAGTTAGCCTTGATTCCTCCTTTTTGCCCCCTTATATCCCACATCCAAATCCAACAGCAAATTCTGTTCACTCTCTCATCACTATGCATAATGCCACATTTTCTTTATAGCTTTCATGGTTAGCACTGTTGCCCAAACTCGGTTTCTCTTTCCCTTGGGCTACTTACACAGCCTCCTACTTAATACCCTTATTTCGGGCCTCAGACTATATTATTTTCCAGCCACCTGTAAAAGTGATTCTTTCGAACATAGATCATGTTGCTTCTTTGTTCAAAACCCTTCAAATGTTCCCCCTCTTATGCAAGAAGCCTTTACGGTGGCTTAGAAGGTGCGGCGGACCCTGGCTGTCCAACCTCTGACACCTCCTATTAGTCTCTCCCTCACGCAGGCTCCTCTCTGCCACCACGCAGGCTTGCCGCGACCCGACCGTGTTCAGCGAGCTCCCTCTGTAGTGCTTGTTCTCTCTGTCTTGAGTGCTTTCTTCATATTTTTGCTCAAATATCGTTTCCTTAGCAAGGCCATATTCAATCATCCCATGTAAAATATGACGAGACAAGCTTCCTGAAAGGCACTTCTTATCTCCCTGACTTATTTTGTGCTTCATTTCCACTTGAATGTAGGTGCCAGAGGCAGAAAATTTGTTTTTCTTTTTCACGGTGCTATCGCTAGAGACTGGTACATAGCGGAACCCAAAAAATATTTGCTGCATGAATGACTGCAGAATGAAACCATTTGCTCCCATGCAAGATGCTTTTCCGATATGTATGTCCAACAGTGGGTTCTCAGTGAAGTTCTGAGTAATCTTCTTAGACTTAGGCCCTGCAGTCTTTTCCCCATGTTGCTTCCTATGAAATTGATTATGATGTAATATCTTATCATTGGCTCTCTCTCTCAATTGTGATCCCATTTCCATTTTGGGACTCAGTTTTCGCATCATTTCTTTGGCCTCAGACTTTATCCTACTCCACAAATACACTCAGCTATAGGAGTAGGTCTGAATTAATCTAAAATAAGCATGGTGAGGTTATTTACACGGTCACAGTGATTGCTTTAGCTAATGCAGGGCTAAGTCAATCAGCCCATGGCATTTACTTGAGAGTAAAATTATTTTAAAATGAAGTTCGGAATACTGGCTGGAAATTCTGGCACACAGGCCATCTCCTTCTGGGTAATGGGTTGGTGTTTGTCAAGTCTGGTGTGCCTGTTGCCTTTTAGTACAAAGCCAGAAATTACAACCAAATGATATAATTAACAAATGAGGAGAAACCGGAGGAATGAGCCATGCATTAATTAAACTGAACTTGAACTTGTACTTCCTTGAAGAAAAGTGTTTCCTTGAATATGTAAGCCAGTATCAGGTAGTTGTTATTTTTATATTATTTGCTACCAAAAAGTCCTTCTAAAACATATTGTCCTGTTTCACCTTGTTTCAAAGCCAAGTTCAAACTGTGATCTACATTTATTTTTACAAATATAAGTTGTTTGGTAAGCAAAACTGATATTTTAGTTCATAAAATATTTGGTTTGTTTTCATAATGTAGATGTTTTAGTAATATTAATATTTAATTGTTTCATCTCTAGAAGAAAATAATGTTTAAAATGGTATATTGGAGGTACTGAGAAATTCATAACTGAGATTGGAGCCTGAGACAGTCTCCTTTTATTTAAAGCCAGGTAGCGTGTAGTACTGCATGTGTGAGGTCAGGCTATTGTGAACTTCTGAGTTGAAATGTTTAAACTCATTCTCTTTGTTCTTAATTGTAGCAAAATATACTTAACATAAAATGTACCATTCTAACTGCTTCGAATGGTACCATTCAGTGGCATTAAGCACATTCACATTGTTGTTCAACTATTATCAGCAACCATCTGCAGGACTCATTTGGTAAAGCTCTGAAACTCTGTATTTGTTGAAGAATAACTTTTCATTCCCACTTCCTCCCAGTCCCTAGCTAGAAAAAAATAAAATGTAATATTTGTGCCCAAATGAAAATATTAATATATTTATAATAAAGTAAATATAACCAGTTCACTTAATAAGCATTATTAGAAAACATTGTATACTCTTTATGTAAAAATATTAACAAAGATACATAAATAAGGAGAAAGAGAAGGGAGAATGAGAGGGAGAGAGTGGTAGAATCATGAAGTCTTTACTGAAATGTTAGCATTGATTTGGGGTTAAGGTTATTTTTACTTCTTGGGAGGTAAGTTCTATTGATATTATTTTTTCCAAAAGCATGATTTTAAAAACTGGAACAAATTTATTTCTAAAAGAAAATCAATTTTGTTATACATTCTCTATTATTATTTTATATATTGAGAGAATATTAAGTAAAAGAAAAATATTTGAATTACCAACCTTTTTTAACAAGATAGGGAATTAGATACTATTAGAGAATGAAAGCTATATGCAAATAAAGTTTAAATGGACTTGTTCTCAGTTGTATGATTAATGATCATAAATTTAATCAGATTTTAGATAAGAGAAAAATCGATGTGCCTCAGAGTGTCGGTACAAGTTTTCCTTCAGAAAGAGGAGTTTTATCTTGTGACCCTTGACCTTGTGACCCAGTATGAACAAATACAGGTAAAAAGGCTAAGAATTAGAGTGATCTCAGAGGGAATGAATTTGGTCAAATATGTAATTTGGGGTCAAGTTTAAGTAAATAATAATTTTTAATTGATATAATGAATGGAACTATTTTCGAGTCTGTAAATTCCATGAGCAAATATGTAGCCAAAAACTTGAATAATTGGATGTCTGAACAGGTTATCAAAATAGGTAAGTATCATTTCATTCCTGTGCTTGTTACATGTTAATACTAGGGGGGAAATTGCCAGACATTTGGTTATTGTCATCTTATTTAATTAAACACTATTTTTCCAGATGTCAAACCTCCAACATGTGTATGATCTTGATATTGGGGTGTTACATTATTAGATTTCCTTGAGACACTATCATTTGTTTGCTCTCTAGGCTATTTGTTTTGCTTCTTGTCTTCTCTATATTGCAAAGAAGATGAAGTGAAAAAGATTTATGTCTGACTAAATTTTAGCATCTGCTCTACTCTCCCATTATGCTGCTGCTCTAAATGTAGTGCTGTTGCTGAAAAATTGCCCTTGTTGGCAAGAAGAATTGCTTAGCAATATGATCTAATATATTTCTCTTGTTCTTAAGACAGGGAGATCTTTCCAGTAACCTTGTTACATGAATGTGTTTCTCGTAATCTAATGAACATCTTCTAAAACTACCACTAATGAGCAGAATAGTTAATATGGGCCTCATAATGGAGGGCCTGCTTCTTTTTCCCTACAGGTTCTAAGGGATATTATCTCTTAGCTCGTATCTAACCAACAATAAATGAAGGCAAGTTTGCATTAAACTGGCCAGTGTTATTAGTGCCTTAACTTGTAAAAGCAAAAAACAAACAAAAAAATATGTCCCAATGCAAAGGTTTATGCACCTCATCCTTTACAAATACACTGTGTACACTGAATAGGAGTCCTAACCTTTCTCCTTTAAATAGGAACAGTGAGTTTTTTTAAGAAGACCTGAAGGTCCTGGGTGTGGTGGAAGAGGAGAATGATAGTGTTGTCCTTCTTGATGGCAAAATAAAATCATTTATTCACTTATCTTTGTTTAAGGATGTTAGTACTAAGGTAGGTAAATAATCAAAATTTGAACAGAAAGTATACAACATGTTGGAGAAATGTCAAGTGAATCCAACAAAAGTAACCTGAATAAAAATGGGGCACAGCAAACATCTTTTCTGTTCTAGTGACGGAACCTCTAGGACAGCACAGTATGAGACCAGGGTAGAGTCTCAACCACGTGGTATGTCCTTTACCTTTCAAGTCCAAGAAGTTTCTTTCGTTGTTTCACGTATAAGTTGAATGGTGCTTAACAAGGGGCCATTGTATTAAAAACACATATAACAATTTTAACAAATTGCACATCTCTGGAATGAGTGAGGGTGGAAAGAATTAGAATCTGAAAGCAGTTGTTTGTAGAATTAAAAATTACTAGACTTTCTTTTTGTTCTTTAAATGTAAATGGAATGCATTGAGGTGACTTTGGTTGATACAATTGTATAGGTTTTACATGTACAATTCTATAACACATCATCTGAATAATGCACCATGTTTTCATCACCCCAAAGTCGTCATCTTCTGCTACCATTTATCCCCTTTTTATTCTGTCCTTTCATTTCTGACACCCAGGGGGAATGCAGCCTCCCAGGGAGAATGCTTATCTGAACGGGCTAGCTCAAAACAAAATTATATCTTTAGGGACAGCTTAGAATTGTAAAACAAAAAACAAACAACTTTCCTATGGACTGACTTTGGTGTGCCTTGTTGTCCTTTTATAGCACTGGACTTAATATAGCAGCTCAGAACCACCGTTTGACTTTCTGGCTCTATGAGTTCAACTTTTTAGATTCAACATGTACGTGAGATCGTATAGTATTTACAAAACATTATTTTTGTACAGTAATCAAAATACTGTATAAAATTTTCTGTGCTAATATTTGGTAATTATTACGTTTTAAATTTTTGTAATTTTCTAGTCAAGTCACATAATGTATATAGAAACTTGACTTCAAAAATGCTTGCTTCCCTGTAAATGCAGGAATAGTTATATCAATTTCAGTGTTTATCTCCCAAAATATCTCAAAAAGACATGATCAGTTCTTTTTTCAACCTCACCAGAATTAAACTAGACATGAACTCAGGCAAATGACTCTACTACAAAAGTCTAGTGATAGATCTTATACTTCAGTCAAATGCTTACCCAGGATATTGAGGGGAAAATTATAGATTTGTTATCTCATCTATTATTATTTTGGGGTACAAGTTAAGAATATTTAGGAGAAACAAAATTGCTCACATTACTGAAATAATTTTATGTCATGCATTTATTAAATTTACTGATATAAAACTGTAGCAAGCAATTTGCAACCCATACCAAATTAAATTAGAATGCTAATTATAGCATTAATTCATTTATTTGAGAAGAGAAACTTAGTTTGGGGAATTTGATAAAATAGTTAAAATTGCAGATTAAATTTTATTGTCATATTGATAGATGATAAATTATATATTAAGTATATTTAAGTGTATATACAAGGTCTGTCCCAAAAGTATCAAGCCAATGTCAATATAATTAAAAGTTTGCATGTGCGATACTTTTGGGACAGATCTTGTATATCACACTCTAATTGTTATTTTCACAAACACAGGATTCTAAGGTTACCGTATCCATCACAGTTGTTTTCCTTACCATAGAAAATAGTCTTTAACATCAGGTTTTCAAAGCTTATGAAATCATTGTATGAAGAACTCGGGTTGCTATATAGAATAGTTAAACAGCATTTTATAAATGTCAAAATGTGTGCAGGGATATTTAAAAAGTTGGCCAAATGAGCAAATGAACTGTAATTTTTTAAAATTTTATTATTGCTGTATTACATCCATCCCCTTTTTCCTCCCCTCTGTCCCCTTCCCCACCTACCCACTCTCCCTCCCCCCAAGTCAATCCCACTTGTTGTTCATGTCCATGGTTCTTTCATGCGAGTTCCTTGACTAAAATGCTCCCCTTCTTTGCCTCCTCCTCTCCCTCCCCCTCCCCTCTGCCCACTGAAGGTCTATTCATTGTATTCATGTATCTGGTGCTGTTTTGCTTGCTTGTTTGTTTTATTTATTATTGTCCTGTAATGGGTAAGATCATACGGTATTTGTCTTTCACTGACTAGTTTATTTCACTAAGCATAATACTTTCCAGTTCCATCCATGTTGTTGCAAAGGGTGGTAGGAGTTCCTTCTTTCTTTCTGCTGAGTAGTATTCTGTTGTGTAAATGTACCAAAGTTTTTGGATCCACTTATCCACTGATGGGCACTTAGGCTGTTTCCAGCACTTGGCTATTGTAAATAGCACCGCTATGAACATAGGGGTACATAGGTTCTTATGAATTGGTGTTCCAGGGTTCTTTGGGTATAGTCCTAGTAGTGGAATTGCTGGATCAAAAGGCAGTTTCATTTTTGGATTTTTAAGGAAACTCCATACTGTTTTCCATAGTGGTTGCATCAGCCTGCATTCTCACCAGCAGTGCATCAGGGTTCCCTTTTCCTCACATCCTCACCAACACTTGTTGCTTATTGATTTGTTGATGATTGCCATTCTGACAGGTTTGAGGTGGTATCTTATGTGGTTTTAATTTCCATCTCTCTGATGACTAGTAATGTTGAACATTCTTTCATATGCCTTTGGGCCCTTTTGTATGTCTTCCTCAGAGAGTTGTCTGTTCAGGTCCTTTGCCCATTTTTTAATTGGGCTGACTGTCTCCAAAATGAACTATAATTCAATAGCAGCTAATCAAATTTTTGAAACTTAAACAACATGTAGTATAAGTTGGAACATATTAAAAAATAAGGAAGGGAATTGTTAAAAATATCAGTTTACTGTGTCCATTAATTTAGCATTCCTATTTGTGATTATATTTAATGTTTTATACATTTGTCACAGGCTATCTTCATATTAGACTTTACTGTGGCTTTGTAATCAGGTTTTGCTTTCTCTCACTTGTCCTTGAATATACAGTAATGCCCTTTGCTGGCTGTGACCTTTGATTTGAATGTCTTCAGGTTGAGCAAAGCATATTCCCATATTCTCCTTCTAGAGATCATGTCTCATTGTCCTTTTGGACATTTGCTGATAGCTCTGTGGCACCTGTCAGTCACTGTACTGCACCTATTATCAATGATTCTACCAATAATCGGGGTGTTTTCACATACAAGGAATGTATTTCCATTAGTTTCTTTCTGTTTAGAAACTAAAAATAAATTAACGCTTTGAAACAAGGAAGGGATAGTTATGAATTGGAATACATCCGCTTATATGATATGCAATGTTTGACAAATGATCATTTTTCTCATCAACATTTATATTTTTTTCACCTGAAAAATATGGTGTAGAGTGTATGTCAAGTAGCATCTTTTGGAAGGATAGAGAAAATAACTGGCTCACTGTAAGGGCTGAATAAATAACAGATTTCTATCTCCATTCCCTTCCCCTTTTCTTCCTCTGCTATCTACCTCTTTCCCTTCTCTTCCATCACACGCTTTGTGAGTGTAGTGGGTTGTGTATTCATTAGCAAAAGAATACCACAGAACAGTAGTGTGAAAGGTGGTTTGGTGGTAGTAACAGATGGGTACAGTGGCATTCAGTGATGATATTACACATGGTGCAGTAAAGGCCTGGCAAAAGGAAGGACAATGGAAATTGAAAGTTGAAAGGAGAATAGAGAAAATGCAGTGACAGAATTAATAAGACTTGTGCAAGAATAAAAATTTTAAAGAGAAGATTTCATTATAGCAGATTATAGTTTAAATTGTTCATAATATAAAATGAGAAGTCAGAAAATAAGATTTATTTTCTCTTTGATTAAATAATTTCAAGAGCAAATAAATGATATGCCTCTGTTCAGTGTCCTGTGTTGTCCTGCATTCCTTGTACCTGAGGTACAAATCGTGAATAATGCAGAGAAATTGTCATTATGCACCTGATGTTCTACATCAGAAGTTACCAAACATGTTCTGTGAAAGACCAGATAACAAATATTTAGGCTTTCTTGGACATATGGTATTATTGTAGTACCAAATAAGCCAAAAGCAATATTTAAACATACTACCTGTATATTTGGAATTTTTATAATTTTCTTGAAAGTGCCATGAAATATTCTTTTTCTTTACTCTTTTCCCCAACCATTTAAAAATGGAAAGGAATTGCTTTAGCTCACAGACCACACAAAATAGGCAGTGAAATGGATTGGATGGGCAACCCTAGTTAGTGAACAAGGTTCTGTATTCCTACATAAAGAGTCTGATTTAACTCATGGTGAATTTGAGTGATTTGGGACATTCTTGTGCAGATATCTCAAACATGTTTGGAAGAGCACAGATGAAAGACACAGGGTCTGGAGTCAAGCAGAGTTAGAAGTCAAGCGCAGAGAAGGTAGAAAAGAGAACTGAATTTGCATTAGAACTTTGGAAACCAACTGCTTTGCATTCAAATTAAATTCAAAATAGATTCCAGGAAAGGATAAAATCAGGCTAATAACTTACACAGAAAAACATTTTTGAAAACAAGACATATAATTTGATATAAAGCAATTCACTCAGAGATCAATAATGTTTAAAATAATTTAAAATTCATATTATCCTTTGCCTTCACTCTCTTAGAGTACCACATGTAAAGACATCAAAAACATCAAAAGAGAAGAAAAATAAAATCACCATGGGCTGCTGAACACTCTGATCTATATTTAGACAGAATAGAATTGAGAAAATCTAGCATATCATAAAATATTTGGTTGGCCAAAAAGTCTATATAGTTTTTTTCATAAAATAAAAGCATATTTTTCATTTTCACCAGTAACTGTGTTGATTTGTGTATTTTGAATATACTGACCTATCTCCCATACAGTATAATGTGATTGTTCTTAATGTCTCAATTTGATCATTATCAAGTTGAACTGGTCTACCCAACCATGGAACATTGTCTAACCAGAAATTTCCAGCACAAAACGTTGCAAACCACATGGGGCATGTTCGACCAGTCCCAGCACCTTCTCTATGTTGCAGAAGTCTTTTCTTTCTTTTTTTTTTTTTTGCATTTTAGTTGTAGTTTTACCTTTTTTGAAATAATAAAGCATAATATGCTGAAAATTGTTGCTTATTTTTTTGTCTTAAATTGGCTACACAAACATTTGCCAATTTTGAAAAATTATTTTAAATGCATGCTGATTTGACAGCTGTCACAATACAAGCTGACAAAATTGTGTCTTTGTTAAAGACAGCTAAGTGCTACCTAGAGCCATCTTATGGAAAAAACCAAATGCAATTTTTGACTAACCCAGTACTCTTGGAAAAGGATACATTAACTCTTTACTATGTATTTGAGAGTACATTTACATCTTAATCTTCCTAATAATTTCATTATAGATTCCTGAATGATTTTAATGATTCTATTGCTTATTGAAACATGTTTAATATTTTCCATTTTCATATAACTTACTTCAATTTTCCCTCAAAGTAATATCATCCTTTTATGATGTTTATCTAGTTTTGTAATGATCTTTCTCTCTATAAAAATGGTTTATAGTTCTATATAGTCTATTGACAAATAGCCATTTAGCACATGTAGTGGTTGTAGCTTTTCTTAGATACTAAGTACACCGAGCCTTTTTTGGATTATCAGCTGTTGGGTTGAGTTTCATAGAAGGCCCCAAAAAAAGGTGATATAAAAGTTTTACTTTCTCCATGGCTGGTATGGCTCAGTTGGTTGGGGTATCATCCCATATACTGAAAGGTCACAAGTTCAATTCCTAATCAGGGCAAATGCTAGGTTGCAGGTTGGGTACCTGTTTGGGGCATGTACGAAAGTAAACTGGTTGATGTTTCCCACGTGGATGTTTCTCTTTCACTCCCTCCTCTTCTCTGTAAAATCATGTCCCCAGGTAAGGGTAAAAAATGTTTTACTTTCTATCAATCTTTTCTTGACTGAGAGCTAATCTGTCTGAGAGGTAATAGCAAAATATTTTCATTACGTTTCTAATTGCAGTTGCTCCATCTAAAGTGGTTTGGGGACATAATGGGGAAAATGATTAGAAAGGGGAATATAATAGAAATTTGAGTGCAACTAACATAAGCAATTAAACCCAACTGAGTTTTTTATAGATGCCGTTAGTTACTGAAAGTTCTTTTCAAGACTGACTTAGATTATACGAAGGAGAAAAGCATGACCCGTTTAAAAAGTCAGAGACACTAAGTTTTGAAACTCAACATTTTATTTTACATTTACAAAATCAGATTTTGCTGTCATCATGGTAAGTGTGACTGGAGGCTGAAAACCCTTGGGGCCTATCCTGGGTGCGCCATCCTATAAAGGGTGTACCAACCATAAAAACCTTGATGCCATATTTCTAATCTGCCTTGATGCTCTCACTATTATGGCATTATACGTTCTGGAAAATTTAGTGGTCCTCTTGACAGGCTCAACATAAATTCACAATGACACCGACACCTTTGGCCGAGAATCATGGCTTGGTCGTGATTCTGGGCTTGCAGTCTGTGGAGCAGAGCCAATAAAGTCTGATTTACGTCTAATTAGAAAGAGGTTCTTCAGTTGCCAATGAAAGTACAAATAAAAACAAATATATAGCTGAACACTAGTTGGGAAAAATAAAATTCTAAACAATATTTAATAAAAATTATTTAGTGGACAAATAAATCCTTGATAATTCAGTGCATGTTTCCTTCTTTAACTATAAATCATTCATCCTGTTTCACCTCATTTTTTGTACAAGCCTTTAGGTGACTGCCTGAAGTGTCTCTTATTTTGAAACATGATATAAAGGGACACTTAGGTAATACTGTTAGGTGTTTCATAGTAAAGCCATTTTCAATAAATTTTGATCAATTAATTGGTAATATTGGACAAAGTGTGAAATAAAATGTTTATGTTTACAAGAGAATAGTTATAGGTATTTAATGAAGATTTAGTATATTTTGTTATGAAGAAATCTCTAACTGAAATTTATCTTTTGCTTATAATTTAAATTTTCTGAAAAATTAGGATCAGCAATATGAAGCTTCATACTGAGTGCACATGAAGAGTTGCTAAAATGTTGAAACAAAAGCAAAGGGAGCTTTCCTTTGGTCTATTAAGGTACTAGTCATTAAGGAAGCAGACAGAAACATAATAGAACATCCATACTACCCCTGAGAGAGAAATATTTCATACCTTACGGGAGTAACTATGCTTTTGTAACCAGGCCAGAAAACTTTATACTAGCAATTTTTCAATGTTAAATTTAACCTTACTTAATTTCTTAGGTCTAAAACATGCCCTAAATATTATGATGTTTTTGGGAAAGGGTGTTAACCCTTATTTAGCTTGAACTGCTTGCTGCAATATGCCGCATATATCTTAGTTTGTATATTGTGCATGCAAACAAGAATTTTGAGGGATGCAAAGTTTAGAAGAAACAAAACATATCTTCTGTGATGGTTAATTTCATGTGACAATTTGGCAGTTTGACTTGACTTTCACAGATACAACAGGGAGGGAGGGAGGGAGGGGAGAGGAAAGGGAAGGAAGGAAGGAAGGAATTACCTGACAACAATTGAAACTCAGGAGATTGGATTCCATACAAAACAGTAGGACTCTAGATATTTCTTGATGAGTCAAAACACTTGACTATATAAAGTCCTATTATTGCATGACCACATTCTGCTAGAGATAAGTGATGGCTATTCACTGAAGAGGCAGTAAAGCAAATTAAAGGAAACCATAATGGACATGAGATGGCATGGTTCACTTAGGTCAATCAAATGTGTTAGGGTCAGTGGAGGAAATCACACTGGAAATAGCAGCACATTAACAAGGTTATATGATTCACCATGTAACTGCTAGCCAGGGGGTTCAATTTCATTCAGGAAATGAGAATCAAGAGAAATTTCAATGGTCACTTTTAATGTAGTATTAGCTTATGCCAAGTAAGTAAAAGGTGACTGTAGTTGTGTTCTTCAAAATAGAAGAAAATAAGTAAGAATCAATTAAAATTATTTAGTTACATTTGTTTGTAATAAAAATCATTTCTGCCTCCCCCCTCCCCCCAACCCCTTTCCCCCTGACCACTGCAGGCCTATTCCTTGTATTCATACACTTGGTTCTGTTTTGCTTGTCGTTAGTTTTGCTCATTATTGTCACGTAATGGGTGAGAACATATGATACCTGTCCTTCACTGACTGGCTTATTTCACTAAGCATAATATTCTCCAGTTCCATCCATGTTGTTGCAAAGGGTAGAGGCAAAGAAGGGGGGCAGCTTAGACAAGAACCTAGTATAAAGGAACCATGGACATGGACGGCGGGTGGGGTTGACTTTGGGGGGAAGGGGTGGGTGGGGAGGGGGACAGAGGGGAGCAAGAAAGGGATGGATGTAATACAACAACAATAAAATTAAAAGAAAAAAAATCATTTCTGACATTTCTGTGATGAGAACAACTAAAGATTCAAATTTGTTAGCTTTGAAAATACTCTAGTGCACTTAGCATTAAAGTTTATCTTTTAGTATTCTAAAATTTGAGTAACTTAAAATAGGTAAGTTTAAAAAAATCTGGTTGAAGTTATCTTTTGTTTATTTTCCTGGTTAGGAGTCCAGGGGCAAGATAAACATATCTTCATGAAACCAGAGACAGTTATCCTTCATCAAGATCATTTCTCTTTCCATGATCCTTTGACCAATTTCTAAATTATGTACTTGTTATTTATCTATCATGTACAGCACTAGATTCCTTATAAATAATGATAGATCTTCAAGAAAAAATTATATATGTAAAGAGATTTATTATAAGGAATTGGCTCACACGGTTATATGGAGGGTAAAAAGTCTTAAGATCTGGAGGAGACAGTAGTTTAGTTTAAATCTGGGTCTGACTGTCTGAGAACCAGGATAGCTGATGTATAATTTTGGATACAAGTCAGAGCATCAAGTCAGGAGGAACTCAATGTCCTACCCAGCATGAAAACAATTAGAGAATGTAAATATTTCCTTGACTCTGCTTTTCTCCTACTCAGGCCTTCAGTGACTTGAATGAGGCCCATCCACATTTGGAAGAACAATCTGCTTTGCTCAATCTGTAAAATCAAATATTAATCTCAGCAAAAATATATTCAAAACTACAGTAATCTTCTACTTTGCACTGTAGCTTTGGATAAGAATTTTATAAAAGCACCATGTTTGTACCCTGCTAGTTAATTAAGTCAATACATTACAAAATTAATTTTCTATTTTAATTTTCCATCTCTAACTGAATAAATTACAACTTATATAGACCTTATTTCAGCAAAATATCAGGATATGTGCAAATAATATATAACACTTGAAATTACCCATCACAGAAGGAGTGTTACTATTTTCTCTAAAATTCCTATCATACTTGTTTGCATACGTAGTATGCAAACTAAAATTTTTGTTGAATTTTGTAGCAAGCAGTCTAAGCTAAACAAAGGTCAATATCCTGTCTAAATATATTAAAAGGAGTTAAAAATTCCATGTACAACTGAAAGCATATACAATTTATTTGTAATCTAATCTGCAGGATTGCATATTTCTTCTAGTATAAAGACGTTTGGTAATGGATATAATTAAAAAGTTTGGCATATGAGCTTTGGAAGCAAAGCTAATCTATGTTTTAAAATTATGGAATTTCTGTTATTACATCTGTCAACAGGACTCAGTGGATACAATCAGTATTGAAGGCAAGAATCTCTAGTTTTGAACCTTGGGGAAATTCTCTGGTCAATATGAAACCTACCCAATGGACATAGTAATTTCATATTGTGTGTTTCCATTGATTTGAAGTTGAAAACCATAAATAATCTATGATGACAGAGTGAAGATAATGGTTTCTTTGTGAGATGCTGACTTGGAAAGGTATAAAACATCTTCTCAATGCTTATAATACTAATTTTTTTATCTCATATGCTGAGTATTTAGTCTTATAAATTTTGCAAGAATTCATAGACTATACACTTAGGCTATGTGCAGTTATTTTTATGTATTGATATATATCAATAAAAACAGAGGAAAATTGATAACAATAAACATATCATCTGGCTGACTGCCTTCGGTTATTCACTCAAAATTATTCTTATTATAACAGTTGTTTCTTTGTTGTATAAATATTTTAGAATAGAAAATTAAATTTAAGTATAAAATAATAAGTTAATAATAACCAATATTACAAATACTGCAGTTTTCTAAGGACATTTTAATTTAATTTATTTAAAATTTATTATTTTTAGAGAGAGGGGAAGGAAGAGAGGCAGAGAGAGGCAGAGAGGGAGCAAGACATCAATATATGGTTGCCTTTCACCTACCTCCAGCTACAGACCTGGCTGGAGACCTGGCTTGCAACCTGGTTATGTGCCCTGGCTGGGAGTCGAACCAGAGACCTTTGGGTTGACATCTAAGGATATTTTTAATATTTCCATTATTTAAAAATAGATTGATACTGACTTTCAACTTTAAAGTGCTTAATTAAATGATATAGAATATGATTTTGAACAGTAATCTTAAAGATTATAAAAGCTGAAGAAAAATGAAATATCATAGACACAGAAACAGTGTGTTGGTTACCAGAGGAAAGGGGACATAGTCACAAATGGAGATTTGACTTTGGATGGTGGGCGCACAATGCAATATATAAATGCTGTTTTAGAATTGTGCACTGGAAACCCATATAACTGTATTAACCAATGTCATCCAGCATATTTAATTAAAAATGATACACATTGTATCTATAAACATTTGATAAGCCTGAATAGTCCATATAGTTATGAATTTAATTTATTAAATAAAAACATTTTAAGTTTTTAAAATACATCAGTAAATATAAAGTACTTACAAAACAAATAATACAGTAAAATAGTAAATACAGTTACTAAGACAACCAAGAATGAAACCAGTAGTTCAACAAAGGGAGGTTTGTTTTCTGCAACAGGAAGGGAATTCCCAAATAACTGAAAACACTTTCATTATAGAATAGGGATGTGCTTTTCTTCACAGACACACACTTGCACGGAACAATTGTGAGAGGCCTGTGGGAAGTGGGAACTGACACTGGATTGGCTGGGCTTTCAAAAATGAGATAGAGGATTAAAGGGTCAGGAAGAGGTGACAAAAATTATTCAGTTTGTCTTAAATTTAAATTATATATAAAATGTTTTAGTTTTTAACTTATAAGTCAATTATTTGGCATTTGGGTTGCATTATGAATTTTGAAAATTCCCTACAGAACATTTCTAATAGTTTCAACAGAAGAGATTGGGGTAGGGACGGGTGAGCGGGGGGGTGGGGGGGAGAAGAGCGGAAGTTATCAGTGTTCTCAAATCATTGCTCTACCAATGTCTGTTCACATCCCATAATTTATGCTGTATAATGACTCCATTAAATTCTATTTTATAATATTCAATTCTGAAACCTGTTTTATTCCATGTTGCTAATATGCTACAGTTGAGTCACATGACAGATAAATATAAGGAGGTCAGAAATGATTATACCTGAATTCCACAGCTTAATTGATGTAAAGAAGTAAATAAAAATAGTTTCCCAGTTTGAAATTTTTTTACAAACCACTATATTATGCATCCAGAATACATATAATATATAATAACAGAGTGTACAACAGTTACAGTGTATGATTTTATACTGCTATTTACATCTTGATTTTTTTCATCTTTTACCTCTGTGCAATTTTGATCCAGTGAATTACATTATTTTCTGTATGTTTCCTTGACATTTTAGCAGGCAGAATGCCAATATTACAATTTACATAAATAAAAAAAAAACTTTTCTCAAAATATGAAAATCAGAAATCCATGCTGTGTCTGGTAGCAGAATTAGTCTTTTATGTGTGGAAAATGAATTGCTTCTTTCCTAATTACAGTATTAAAGTGCGTGCAATTATTAAGTCACAATTGAATAGACATGAATATTTTACTTACATCAAACGCCACCTGCAGTGTGCTCGAATAGTTATCCCTGAAATGTTATGAGAAAAAGGACCTAAATTATTTATTAAACTTTTGAAGTGTTTAGTGCCTTTGCCTATATAACAAGGTACTAACATTTGTTCACAGCTGTCAATTTTGGATTATTTCAGGAGTTAATTATCCATTTTATGATGTGCCCAGGCTCTCTCCTTCCTTCTCCCTCTTGCTGCCGACCTGTTGGCGATGTTCCTCCTTGATGGCCCCTAAGCCAGGCAGGGAAAAGGCATGAGTGGTAATGAAGTGCAACATGCCTCTATTAAATGCTTCTCTGAAAAGGCTCAATTTGTACTCAAATTATTTTTTAGCTGGGATCTGAATTAGCCTGCAATCATTTGTTCTATATCACTGCCAGTCAAAAGTGCTCTCCAAGAAGTGTTTTCATCCTGCAAGTGATAATATATAAAAAGAGGTTGTTTTTAAGAATAGAGGTGCACTATATTTAGGTAATTAAAGCAAGCTATTTAGGTAATTAAAATTATGTATCATAATTCAAAATGTGAGAAAGTGACTATAGTACACATACTCCTTTTCCATGTGTTGGAATTTTAAAACAATTTTAGAATTTATTTTATGTATAAGGGGATATATGAACATTTTTGTTTTAGCACAAAGATAGAAAATATGAATATTCTTTCTGTAACACAGATGAAAACCATGAACACAGAATCATCTCCAAGAATCATCAGTGTGCATCCATGTAGCTACAGATCCAAAACTGGAGATAACAAATAATATCCTAACCCGTGAAAAATTTTCTATATTTGTCTAACATTAAAAATCACAATAACTAGGGTGTTGTGATACTTTTTCAAATTACAGTCTATAGCTGCTGTGTTAGTTGGTGTTTCAAACATTGATTAACCTCTCATTCCATTCAGGCATTTGAGTTTGGTACCTCAGCTTCACCCTTTGTTGAGGTCAATGCCAGAGGGATAGACAGACACACCTAGTTTTAGTGCTTATATTTGGGAAGGAGAAGGTGATTTGAAATCTTCCCAATCAAATTTGTCATGACTTAAGTTTGCTCTGGTAGTAGAAAATGGTATTCACCTTAATATTTATCTGATTATTATATATCCAACCAAAAATTGTTGTGTATCATCTATGCATCAATATAACTTTTTAAAAAATTAGCTCATATGAGTTCAACATATCTTGGGACTTTATTAATTAATATGAGGAACATCATTCTCCAAAATTTTTTATTGAAACCAGTGATAGTGAGTTCTTGCCTCTCTTTCCCCACACCTGAATTGATACTTATTGTAGTACGACAAACTTTTATAGTTACCTTATAGTTACAAATGCTATCTATTCATCTAATATAGTTTTCTGTATTTCAAATTTCTCAACTCTAAAAATAAGTGAAATCATAATCACTACCTTCCTAACAGGTATATATTGTTTATATATAAAGGGTATTTTATAATACATGGGAAGAAACCCTTCAAACAGTTAATACTTTTTATATCAAAAGTGCTTCATAAACATTGGGTTGGCCAAAATGCGTTTGTTTTTTTTTCCCTAAAATTGCTCTAATAGTGCTTAGTTGTCTTTAACTTTGTTAAAAACAATTTTGTTAGATTGTATTGTGACGGCTGATATATCACCATGCATTTAAAAAGTTTTAATAAAAATTGGTGGATTTTTGTGTAGCCAATTCAATATTGAAGATGGAAGTAAATAAGCAACATTTCAGGCATATGTTTTATTATTTCAAGAAAGGTAAAAATGCAACTGAAATGCACACCCAAAAGATTTGTTCAGTGTATGGAGAAGGTACTGTGACTGATTGAATGTGTCAAAAGTGATTTGCAAAGATTCAATCTGGAGATTTCTAACTGGATGATGCTCCATGGTTGGGTAGACCAGTTGAAGTTGATAGCAATCAAATTAATTGAGAACTATTAACACTAATTGAGAACTATTAACATTATACCAGGCAGAGATAGCCAACATACTCAAAATATCCAAATGAATAAAGTTATTGGTGAAAATAAAAAATGTGCTTTTATTTTACAGAAAACAATACATGAACTTTCTGGCCAACCCAATATGAAGTAGTTTTACTTTTTTAATTAAGTTAATAAGATGTACATGGTCTCTAAAGCAACTCTACCTCCTCACTTGCCATTCCTTGTAAATACAAATAATCTAATTAGTGCAATGGTCCTTTCTACTTGAAATTGCTTTGTAAGATAAGAATAGACAAGGGTATCCTTTAGCATACATTGAATTAAGCTCCTGGGACTCTTCAAAGGAAATAACATTGTTTTCTGCTAATCTTAGTGTTTTTGTGAGATTAGCACTCCTTTGCACTTCTGGTCCTACAGCATTAAAAAACATGAAATAAGCATATTCTACAAACTAAAACAAAAGGAGATCCATTTTCTTTATCTTGTTAAACTATGTCCTGCTATAAATGCATAAAAAGAACAAAGAACTTAGAAATTATTTTTAAAGCCATTTAGTTTAGTTGTTTAAAATAAACTGATTTTTAAAATGTAAAGGAATTAGGAAGTTCAATGCTATTTACAATGCAGGGAACATGGGCTGTGGTGGTGGCTTGTCATTCTTTTGGTGGCACAGCCTCTGAACCTTCTCTGACATTTGGGCCTTGTCCACCATGGGAGCTGTGCTGGAATGCAGTGTGCTAGCTACTGGAGAGTAGAAGAGATAGAGATTCACTTTCCCGTTATTCTTTGTAGCAAAGACATAAGCACAAAACCTAAACTGAGCCAATGTGATGCGTTCATCCAGAAATAAGTAGGGATCAGGTGTGCAGGTGTGTGTGACCAGAGCTTCCCCTTGGAAGTTATGTCCAGAACTGTAGAACTGGCCACGCCAAAGTATAGCATTGAGCATCTTGTCAGGTGTAGCAACTATGTCTTCAGATGACCAATCACAGTGAAAATTTGGCATATTTTCCTATCTGTGTATTTCTAATCTTAATTTTCTAGTGATCTTGGCAGTTAGGTGAACTAACCAAACCTATTTTTAGACATAATCAAAGATATAGGGATTTATGTAGTTTGTAATTTAGATTCCCGATTCAAAATGGGATTGACAGCCGAAAATTAATGTTAACCACATTAAAATCCATTTAACACAAAATATTATTTAATACTCAATGAAAAATGATCAACATGTTATATTAAAATATATCAAGAAACACCTTGGATTACCTTAAATAGTTTTTAGTTTAAAAAGAATTGAAATGAAAAGTATTTTGGCATATATTATAATGAAAAATATTTTACCTTTATAGTGAGAAGAAAAGAAGAACGTCAGAGACTGTCAAATGAATTGAGAGCTGGGTTTTCTGTTTTCCACCATGTAGCTCTGGGTAAGTCCCTTAAACTGTTTTACTCTTGATTTCATTTCTCATATGGAGAGTAAGAGAGATACTGTTTGTATGATTGTTGGATTAGAGACAATACAAACTACTTAAAAGGATTATAACAATATCCATAGCATGAGAAGTGTTCACAAATTTGTATTATGGACTATATTACTGGATATTAATGAGTTATTTTCTCAAAGTGGTCTGTCTTAATAGGTTTTAGCTCAGTGTGATTCTTAAATACAGTGGAATCTCAGTACTCAATGGCTTCAGAACTCATCAAACCTGGTACTTGTGGCTTTTTTTTTTTTTTTTTTAATAATAATAA
>PVIW01001103.1:0-340784 GCA_004026585.1 Noctilio leporinus | reverse complement strand
CAGATCGGGTAGGAATTGGTTTTATGGAAACATTTCCATGTTTGGTTCCCCCTTCCTCCAAGAGGGTCTCATACATTTTTTAACTACACTGGGTTCTGGGTAAAAATATGTTTTAAGAATGTGCCCTTTAGGTCCCGTTTGGGAGAAGGTATGTACATTTTTTGCTGCTTAAAGCTTGATTTGGAGCCCTGGCTGGTAGTACAATGGATAAGGCGCTGGCCTGCGAACCCAAAAGTCGCTGGTTCAATTCCCAGCCAGGGCACATAACCAGGTTGCAAGCCAGGTCTCCAGCCAGGTCCATGGCTGGAGGCAGGTGAATAGGTGAATGGCAACCATATATTGATATTTCTCTCCCTCTTTGCCTCTCCCTTCCTCTTTCTCTGGAAATTAATAAAATCTTTTTAAAAAGGCTTGATTTGGTGCCAGGTCCTGCTCTGGTTGGTCCCCAGCAGCACTAGCAGCACTGCTAGGTTAGATTAGACTTTTGGGCCAGAAAGAGGGATTCCTGGGGCAGAATCCAGGTAGGTACTCTCCATGCTGCTAGGCTTTCCAGGTTCTAGGGACTGACCTCTGCTGACCAAACTTATTGGTGACTGATGTATAAACCAGCCAGGTCAGCCTGGGCTCTTGATGGCTAGTGACAGAAATGCTATGCAAGAAAAAAGGATATTGGCTCAAGGAAGTCCACCAGGTGTGATCTTTCTTCTTCTGTAGGCTTTTTTCTTTTCTTTTCTTTTTTTTTTTAGATTTTTAAAGATTTTATTTTTTTAAGTTTATTTTTTTAAGTTTATTTTAGAGGCCTCTGGTCTTGCCTGAGTCATGTGTCTGTCCCTACTAAATGTGGAGGGAACTGTGTACACACACTCCATGGTCAGAAGCAGGAAGGACACCCCCAGACCATAAGAGCCACCCCAGAGTTTCTTGGGATGGGTGAGGGCAGTTCTCAGTACAAAAATGTGGCCTGCCTGTGCCTGCTATATGAGGTTTTAGATAGTGAATTCCCATCCTGTCTGTCCCAGACCACGTAGAGGGACCTCTTCTGGGCTTAAACATGGTATCACACAGCATAGGATGTGGAGCGGACCAGGCTGTAATTATCCCTCAGGTCCCTCACCATCTCTTGGAACCCATTTTTTTACTTTCTGGTTTGTGCTGGGAGCACCTGAGGGGCAGGGATATGGGAGATCACATCTGTGCTGGCACCCATCCCCGGCTAGGCAGGGGAGCAGCAGAATTGTTGGAGGAGGGGCTGAAGGAGGGAGGGGCAGAGGGAGAAATCAAAGGAGGCTTGTGGGATTGACCTGGCCTGTCCATCGCATGACCAGGAGTGACCATATCGTTTCTCAGTCTCTCTCTGCAGCCCTTCAGCTACCCGGTCTGCACCCCGGAAGGTGTCGTCTTTGACTTGCTGTGAGTTTTCTCTTGACTTTTGAGCTAACAAACAGGGTGAGATTGTTGATATCCACTCAAGAAGGGGGTGTGGGGCCAGCTGGAGGGTTTATGGTTTCAGGCAGTGCCAAGCCCAGCCATGCTGAAGTTCAGGCAGCTTCTGGAGCCCTGCATGGGCCTCTTGGGGGTCCAGGAGTGACTGCCAGGGCCTCAGCAATGGAACAGCAGTGCTGCTGTGACCCCCAGCAGGCAGCTTTGCTGGCAGGGGCTGTTTCTGTGGAGTGGTGTTAACCTCCCCCAGGTGGGTCCTGTTGTTCTAATTGGCACTTGTGTCCTTGTTTGGGAATGAGAATGAACTAAATATTTTTCACTTAATGAAAGTCATAATTAGGATGCATACTTTTCCATTGCTATATGTTGAAACATTATGCTCCATTTTATGTTCCAACATAAGCCAGCTAATATAATTTTCTCACATTTCAGACTTATTTTAGAAAAGTTGGAAAATATTTCAAAGGAAAAATTTACCATAATTACACTATCTGGGATAACCACTGTCAGTACATATGCTTACCTTTTTCTGTGAATTTATTTGTGGTAACATGGTTGTGGTAATACCATGAAGATAGTTCTGTATCCATTCTTTATTGAGTCATGATAAGAGCTGCCCCCACTCTTGTCATTCAGAATTCTCTGGAAGTTAAAATTTTGATGGCGATCCATTATTTTAGTTTATGGATGTATCAACATTTGTGTATATCATATTTTGCTAGTTTATGTTGTTTGTACATAAGTGGAATAAAATCCCTGAACATACCTCGAAACCCTGTTTCCAGAAATGCTCCCCACTTCCTTCGATGAGGCCAGGCGCTCCTCCCTTGGCTTCTGCCAGCAGAAGTGAAGTGGGGCCATGCCTGCCCCCGCCTCCCCCGAAGTAGCCTCCTAGACTGCGGCATCTGCCCATCACGCTGACCCTGTGTTCTCTTCTCCTAGGAACATCCTCCCTTGGCTGAAGAAGTATGGCACCAACCCCAGCAATGGCGAGGTAGGGGCTGTGAGGAGCTCAACTAGTGCCAGTGAATGCTGCCCTGTCGTCTCCTTTGGTTCTGTGGTGTTGTATACACACGGGAGTGGCAGGGGACTGCTCCCTCTCTACACCTGTTCCTTTCTGGAAACATTGCTTCCCTGTGCACACAGGTGCATGATGTATACCTTCCTGGGCCATAGGTGTGATCACCTGCATGAGGTCCTCTCTTCTTGGCCTTTGCATCCAAAGTGTGTCGGGGGTCTGAGCATGTCATTGCACACAGCCTGCCTTGTTCTCCAGTGGCTGTGTGTGCCCACGTGTAGGGGATTTGAAGTCACTGTTTGTTGCAAACAGTGGTGGTCTGGGAACACCCTGGCAGTGCTTCTTGGGGCACATGTGTGTCACACTGGGAGTGCCCGGTCATGGGGTGGATGCATTTTTTATTTTTGTGTAACTACTGGCAAATTCCCTCGAAAGTTGCACTATTTTAAACTCCAAACAGCAGTGTATGAAAGAAAATTCCTAGTTCCCTACACCCTCAGCAACACTGGATATCATGTTTCTTTCATTTTTTATTTTTTATTTTTTGCTACATAGGGCAAAAAGATTTTTATTTTATTTTAAAAAATATTTTATTATTTTTAGAAAGAGGGAAAGGGAGAGAGGCAGAGAGGGAGAGAGACATCAATGTATGGTTGCGTTTCACCTGCCTCCAGCCACAGACCTGACTGGAGACTTGGTTTGCAACCTTATTATGTGCCCTGGCTGGGGAATTGAACCTGCGACCTTTGGGTTCGCAGGCCAGTGCCTTAACCACTGTGCTACCAGCCAGGGCAAAAAGATTTTTTAATTTGTATTTTTATTGTGCATTAGGTTAAGCAGCTTCTAATGTGTCGTGCATGCAGGCCAAATGTCATGAATTCTGTGTGCTTATGAAGAAGTTCCCCAGGATTCAGTTCCAGCTTATTCTCTTTCTTTTTTTTTTTGAGTTTGTTTGTTTATTTTTAGAGAGGGAAAGGAGGGAGAAAAACATCAACGTGTGGTTGCCTCTTGAGCACTCCTAACTGGAGACCTGACCCTCAACCCAGGCATGTGCCCTGACTGGAAATCGAACCCATGACCCTTTGGTTCACAGGCTGGTGCTCAATCCACTGAGCTACACCAGTCAGGGCTGTTGGCTGGAGGCAGAAGTTGCGCAGGTTGAGAGGCCCAGGGCAGGCTGGCTGGGCAGCGGGTGTGGTAGTCTGATGGGTTTGCTGGGTGGCTCCTGGCCTGGGCTTCTCCTCACCACTGGTTGTAAAACCCGAGCCCAGCTGCTGTGTATGCACACATACCCTGTCGTTCGCAGCCCCCTTACCTAGATCGATCGCTATGTCCTGGGGCGGCCAGGGCAGCACCTGTGCCTTTTCTTCTTGTGAAGGCTTGGAGTTAGAGACTTTTCTAGTCTGCCTGTGTCACCCATCCTCAGCAGCTCTTCATTTCAACCCTTACTTATCATTATTAATTATGAATTCTACTTTCAGAAACTGGATGGGCGGTCCCTGATCAAGCTGAACTTTGCAAAGAACAGTGAAGGTAAGGGACCTCTTTTACAGCCAACTCAAGGACTGGCCTGCGCGTCCTGGCCGCTGTCTGTCACTAAGTTCTCTGCAGAACTAGTTGCCCCTTTCTGAGCAGGCTGACTCTTGTTTTTCATTTCTCAAAGATGTAACATCACTCTTTCTTAAAGGCCCAGTAGTTTTTAAAGCTGAGGTGGAGAGGTGAAACCTTGGGTTTTGGTTATTTCTTCCCACGAAGCCATTCAGGCCGCCTGGGCCTCTGGCGGCCTTTGTGAGCACAGGTGGTCGCTGCACGTGCCTGTGGTGTGGGTTTGGTCCCGGTCGGGCTGTACACGAGAGGCAGTGCGTTGATGTTTCTCTTTCGCATCGATATTTTTCTCCCTATTTTCCCCCTCTAAAGATGAATAAAATATTTTTTAAAAAGATGACTTAAAAATTAATCACAACACTGCTCTAATACTTAAAAAATTAACAGGAATTAATATCAGTTATTCAGCTAGTGATCAAATTTCTAGAATGCTTTCATAATTTTTTATAGTTTTCATATTAAGCTTATTTAAAAGTTTACACAAATACACATGTGGTTGATATCTCTAAGTCTCATAATCCATAGTGTTCCCACTCTGCACTTATTTGTTGGGACTTACTTGAACAGGCCGCCGGCTACCTGGAGGGAGTTGGTGGGGCGGCAGGAGTTCCGCGCGATATCCCAGGCTGCCAGGTGTGGGATGCGGCAGGGTCTGAGTTGGAGGAGGAGGCTGGGGCGATGTCGCCAGTGTCGGGCTTGGGGCTGGTGGTGCAGACACCTCGGAGGAAGGCCACGGTGGGGTTGGGTCTTCCAGGACAAACAGGAGTTTCCTGGCGTTACTGGAGGAGGGGGCTTGAGCCGCTGGCTGTCCCTCTGGGCCCTGCTCTGGGCATGCTGGCGCAGGGTTCTGCCTCTGCCCTTTCTCTACCGGTCTGCCTGTGCATGCCTCTCCCTAGGGAAGTACCACTGCCCAGTGCTGTTCACTGTCTTCACCAACAACAGTCACATCGTAGCCGTCAGGACCACCGGCAATGTCTATGCCTATGAGGTAAGTCCTCAGGAACTGTGTCACAGGCTCTCTAGGTGGTGCTCCTGGGGCCCTCATCTGGGCTCTGAGATTGCCCTGGGCACAGCTTGTCCCAGGGAGCCACCAGTGTAGCCTAGAAAAGGCAGGGCCTTCCTGTGACCTCTGGACCGGAAACCTTGTACCCAGGGGTCCTCCCACAGTCTTCAGTGGACTCATTAGGTCAGGTCCCAGGAGGGAACCTGTGCTCTGAGGGCAGGCTCTAGGGCTTTGAGGGGTTTCTGAGCCCCCAGTTCCTGGCAGAGTCCCTAAGAGGAGTAGATGTGGATTGGTGGGCGTGTGTGGGAAGGGGAGGCCCTGGTTTCCACAAGCGTCCTCTTCTTCCTGGTGTGCCAACAGAGGGTACAGACAGCAGGGTCGTGGGCTCCATGTTGCGGGGAAGCCCTCTCTGAGCTGTTTTCATGCCTGTTCATGGCTGTTGGCAGGGTCCAGGTGGCCAGCGCTGCCCTAGGGTCTCTGGGTGACACCGTGCCTGAGTGTGCATGGATTTGGGAGGACTTGGTACAGACAGACAGCCTTGCTGAACCAGTTTGCTGATGTGTAAGATGTGTGTCAGAGTGTCCTGTGAGGAACCTTGCTCAGGGGGCTGAATTTCAGTTTCTAGGGCTCAGCATGCTTCACCCGCAGCAGCAGGGCCGTTGCTGTGAGCTCACGGGGGCACATGGTGGTCCTGTCCTCTGTCTCACTGCTGGAGTGGCGCTGTTGTCTGGGCGGGCTGTGGGCTTTCAGTGCCGGGCTGGGGACAAGCTGACTTCTTTGTGGCTGCAGGCAGTGGAGCAGCTAAATATCAAGGCCAAGAACTTCCGAGACCTGCTGACCGATGAGCCCTTCTCCCGGCAGGACATCATCACCCTCCAGGTAGGTGCCCCTTCTCCCTGTTCTCAGGAGGGGCCACCCAAGAACCTTGGCGCAGCTCCCTGCTGCCAGCCTCACCTCTCTCCCCGGCTTCGGTGGCTTCCCCCTTGCCGCCTGTCTGGTTGTGACACCCCAGCTGCTACTGATGGTGCTCCCGCCTCCTGCACTTACACTGTCACATGGGCCTGTGCACAGGCCACTCCCCCAGCCTGGCTCCGCATCTGCCCCTTTGAGGCCTGTCCCTGCTGTGTCAGGACCCCTCATCTCTGCCCCCAGAGCCATCCAAGGGGCCTCTTTGCAGGCCTGGCATTCCTCCTGCCTTTTTTTTTTTTTAAAGATTTTATTCATTATTTTTAGAGAGAGGGGAAGGGAGGGAGGCAGAGAGGGAGAGAAACATCAATGTATGGGTGCCTTTCACCTGCCTCCAGCTACGGACCTAGCTGGAGACCTGGCTTGCAACCTGGGAATTGAACACTTGGGTTTGCAGGCCGGTGCTCACTCCACTGAGCTATGCCAGCCAAGGCTCTTTCAGCCTCTTGATAGTGGGGGGGTGGGGGGGGTGTGCTTCATACCCTGGTGTGGGGCATAGGGCACATCTGCAGCGTTAGAAAACCCTGAGTGAGTTAATAAAAACATATACTTAGAAAATCCAGGGGTGACTTAGACTGGTTCAGTCCCTTCTGTGGCTTGTCCCATTCTAATTGGAGGTTAGTACACATTCCCTCCAAGGGGTTGGACTGGCTGTCCCCAGGGCCTGGGAACTTGTGGGGTCTGTGTCTGGCAGCCAGGCTGAAGGGGGCGTATGGGGCAGCATGTGGGAGGCCTGGATAGGGGCATGCTGTATCTTCCCGTGTTCCCTCCAGAAGACTCCACGTGTTCTGTAGCTGCCTAACCGCAAGAGATGCTGGTTGGTTGTGTGCCAGAGAGAAGTGGCAGAGCTCCCTCCCAACCTGTTCCCTGCTCGACCCACCAGGTTTCCTTGCAGCCGCAGGCATCTCCCCTCCTGGCCCCAGGACCCTCATGCCACCCACCTGTTCCTGGCTGCGTGGGGCGGCCACATGGCTGCAGCTTGGGGCCCCGCTATAGCTCTGGTCTCACGGTTGCATATGTTCTGTTTGTCACAGGATCCCACCAATTTGGACAAATTCAACGTCTCTGACTTCTTTCATGTTAAGAATAACATGAAAATAACAGACCCAGGTATGAACAGCCAGGGGTTCATACCTGGGTGCCATGGGTTGGGGGAATATAGGAGAGTCCCTGGGGAAAGCCACCATCATCCTGGGACCAGAGTCTCAATCAAGCCTGGACAGGTCTGGCATTTCACGAGCTGATGTTCAGCTTCTCCTGTGCTGAGATTGGCAGGATGACCCTAGGCCATACCTGCCCATAGGCAGCCTGTTGGGGTGGGTGCCAGCCAGGCCTTTATACCTTAGTGCCCACAGCCTCCTGCAGAAGAGGCCTGCGCAACTTGTCCTCCCAACTTGAGACTTTGCTCTAGGGACCTTTGGGGCTGCTTCCTTGACCAGGAACTACGGTGCCTGGATGGAGCCCTGTCTTTGCTCCTTAGGGATTGTACCTGGTATCATTGCGGGGACGGGTGGTGAGGGAGGTAGGTCCTGTGAGGGCGGGTGAGTGTGGGTGCTGTTCAGCCAGCCAGGCACCGTTGCCAGGGCTGTTTATGAACATGCTGGGGTCAAGGCCATGGCGGGACAGAGAGCACAGCTGACTCCTGCAGAACCTTGGTGGGTAGACTGTGGCCCTTCTTGGCTGTTCCCTCGTTCTCCCCCTACACACACCTTCCTGGTTTGTAGTGACTACGAAATGTCACTGGGATGGAGGCTTGGCCTGTCTTGGTCTGGGACTTATGTTGGTACAGTCAGCTCTGGCCTCTTGTCCCTGTCATGTACCTCTGGGGACATTCCTGAGTGTGCAGCTGCTCACGGTCACCATGCTGTTTTACAGACGAAGAAAAGGCCAAACAGGACCCATCTTACTATTTGAAAAATACAAACACGGAGACCCGAGAAACACTGCAGGAACTCTATAAGGAGTTCAAAGGGGATGAGGTCCTGGCAGCCACCATGAAAGTCCCAGAGAAGAAGAAGGTGGACAAGCTGAATGCTGTGAGTAGGTGGAGGGCCTCGGAGTTGTCAGCTCAAGCCACCCCACCCCTCACAGCCCGTTGGAGTCGTTCTGGGGTACATTTGGAGGGGAAACAGCTGGATCCCAGGGCCAGCCTGCCCCTGGGGGTCCAGAGGATGACAGCTGCACTGTGGAGGCTGGGTCCACGCAGGGAGGGTGGACCCCCAGCCTTGAAGGGTCTACATCATGCTTTGGCCCAGCTTGGGGAGCCTGGGACAGGCTGGGTAGGTAGCTACCTGGTGGCTTTGGTGGTACCACAGGACATCGTGTCCTTAGGCATGCAGGCCTGTGGGAAGGGACGTGTCTGGGCTGTGAGTCATTGCCCTACAGAGTTGGTTACTTGTAGCTTGGAGCAAACCCCAGGAGAGATGGTAGGGGTGTTTCAGGGGTGCTGTGGTGCTGAGGGGAGGAACAAGGAATGCGTGCCAGGGGCTGCTTGTTGGCCATCCCTCCAGGCAGGCAGGGTCACGTCTCACAGTGGCTGGTAGTTGGTCCCGAGGCCCTCAGTTGGCAGTGATGGTGTCAGGATTTGTGCCCTGGTCTGTCGGGCCCAAAGCTGCCCCTGCCCCTCCCCAGCCTGGTGGCTGGGGCTGTGAGGATGGGGAAGTAGGGCTCAGAGGCTCCCTCCTTAAAGTATTCAGGAAAATTTGCAAAAGGAAAAAGTTTGTTTTTAATTCCACCACTTTTAACACTGTAGCTCTTAGCATTTTTGGTGTAAGTACTTTCTGCTGAAGGGGAGAAATCTTTTAGGTTTTACTTCTGCCTAGGATGAAAAATATTTATGGGGCTTATGTTCCTGATTAAAAATGTACTATGTTTATTGTAGAACCTACATTTTCAAAAAGAAAAGGCCAATTCAGGCTGGGCCATCCCATCCCCCAGGCGATATCTCTGGGTGGTGACCAGGGACACCTTTCTGGAGGGGAGGTTTCAGGTCGGGGCCTAAATGCAGGGACAGCTGGCTTCTAGGTCGCCAGCCCAACAGCCCCCTAGGGCGCTGCTGATGTGCCTCTGTCGTTCCTGGCAGGCCCACTATTCCACCGGGAAGGTCAGCGCCTCCTTCACCTCCACCGCCATGGTGCCAGAGACCACCCACGAAGCAGGTAGCCGCCTTCGCCCCTCTGTCGCTAGGGGTGCTACTTAACAGCCCGTCCTCACCACTGCTGCCTTGCGTCCAAGCTTAGTGGGCTCTGAGGCCGCTCGGGGGTGTCTGTGAGTGGGGAGGCTAGAGAGAGAGCTAAGCCAGGGGCTGGCCCACTTTGGCCTCCACAAGGGCTGCCCTTTTGTACTTTTGGCCTCTCAGGGCCCCGGCCCTCCCCTCCCACCATGGTCCCGGCCTCTCCTGCATCCCTGCCCTAACTGCCAAGTCCCTGCATGCCTTCTCCTGTGCTTGCCTGGGGCAGACCCCTGGGCTTTCCCCAGAGCTGGGGCTGAGGGCCAGGCCTTGGTGCCTGGAATGGGGTGTGGCCGTCTTCGGGTGGAGGGAAGGCACAGAGTTCAGGCCTCTGCTTGCAGCTGCCATTGATGAGGATGTGTTGCGCTACCAGTTTGTGAAGAAGAAGGGCTACGTGCGGCTGCACACCAACAAGGGCGACCTCAACCTGGAGCTGCACTGTGACATGGTGGGTGGTGTCCATCCCCTCCCCTGCCCGGGGTTGTTTCCAGGGTCTTCAACGTGGAGCAGCGCTTAGGATGGGCTTGTAGGAAATTCTGTCTTCTAGAAGGTGTAGCGCTTCCCCTTTCCCCTCAGAAGAGGCTCTGCCAGGCCCATGCTGTTTCTTCTGCCCAAGTCTGGGTGGGCAAGCATGCGCCCGACAGCCCCACCCCACCCCACCCTGCAGCTCTTGCTCTCAGCTCGGTGGCTACACATCTGTTTAGTGTTGTGTGTGGGTCCTTACTGCTCTCACTCACTCGTTTCCCACTGCACAACCAGGGTGTAAATGGCATTCGTGACCCCGCATTGGCTGCTTCATGCCTCACAGAAGTACCTGGCCTATTTTGCAGACTCCAAAAACCTGCGAAAACTTCATCAAGCTCTGCAAGAAGCAGTATTACGATGGCACCGTCTTCCACAGATCCATTAGGAACTTTGTGGTGAGTGACATGACTTAGCACTGGCCTCACAGGGCCAGACGAATCCTGGAGGTGACTTCTGTCATATGTGGGGAACTCTCCACAGGCAGGGGACCTGCCCCTTGAGTACCAGACTGGCCTCACAGAGGGTAGGCAGAGACATGGCCTTGGAGGACATCCATCCTCACCAAGGGCTCAGATCCCTCTGAGCCCACCTCATGGGTGGGGAAGTGCTTTCTCCCACCAGTGGAAAGTGGGCAGCTGTGGAAGGGCTGGTGGGGTCATGGAACGTGGTTCTTGCTCACTGGCTTTTGTTCTCCTTGCAGATCCAAGGGGGTGACCCCACTGGCACAGGAACAGGTAGGTGCTGGGGTCCCCTGGGCAGCTGTGGCCACCCCCTAGGCCAAGAGGAATAGGTGGATGGGGGCTGTGCCAGGAGTTCCAGATAGGAATTGGGTAGACCAGCCACCAGGATGCTGTGTAACCTTGGGCATGTCCCTTTTCTCTCATTTTGAGATAGTCATAAGACTTACATGACAGATGGAAGGAACATGTCTCCACAGGCCTCCAAGGCATCCATAGCAGAGGGAGGTTGTGCCCTGTCCTGGGTGTCTGGCAGCCTTCCCACTGCTTCCCAAAGCCCCCTCAGGTTGGCTGCTCCCCCACCCATGTAGGTAAGCAGTAACATGTGGCCTTCACCCCTCACTCCCTGGTCTCAGAGCCAGGCCATGCCATGTAGGGGCTTTGAGGAGCCGAGGAGCTGATGGTGAGGGCCCTTGGGGCCAGGGCTGCCCTCCAAAGTGCCCCGACCCCAGATCCAGCCCTAGCAGTGCCCAGAGCTCCTCAAAACTCAGCATAGATTGCTGCAGCTGGGCTGCATCCTGCTGGCCACACTCAGCTAGGACCCAGCCAGGACCCAGCTGTTCTTGCTGCCAGCCGTACCCCTTTCTGTTCCAGGCGGCGAGTCGTACTGGGGAAAACCTTTCAGAGACGAGTTCCGGCCCAACCTCTCACACACAGGCCGGGGGATCCTCAGCATGGCCAACTCGGGACCCAACACCAACAAGTCTCAGTTGTGAGTTGCTAGGTGGCTATGGGTGGGGGCGCCCAGGGCTTCCTGCAAGTTCTCTCTCCACTTTAACCCGAGTTCAGGTGCGAAGGCGAGCGCAGGTGTGTGCATTTAAAAGCCCATCAGCACGCAGCCCGGCACCTTGGCACGTTGTTTGGGAAGGAACAGGTGGCAGGGATTCCAAGGAGATAGCAAAAGGCCTAGAGCAGGTGCTGCGTAAAGCACAGGAGAGCACGGGTGTTGGGCAAGGGAGTGGCAGCAGTGCAGCCGTTGGTTGCACATTTATAGCAAAGGTGGGGGTGTGTGGGCACACACCAGAATTGTGCTTCGAGTTTTGTCAGATGCCTGGGACACCCACCTTGCTCCTAGTGGGTCTAAGTCTTTGTGCCAACAGGAATGTAGAGGGGCTAGAAGTAGAGGCCTGGGTCCCCATATCCAGAGGAGCCCACCTGGAGCAAGGGTGCGGGGAGGAGCAGCTGCACCCCACCTGGTCGAGGGGTGTCTGCAAGGCTGGGAGAGGCAGGGGCTCCTCAGATGTTGGCAAGGCTCCTTCCCTCGTCCCTCTGCAGCCAGGTATTACATTTCCGGGTAATTCAGGACCTCATTCTGTTCACTGCTGCTTACTCCTGCACGGATACACTTGCTTGATTCTGCAGAAGCCACTGGCTTCAGGCAGAGGCACGGTAGGGGCGATGCTTTGGGGGGCAAGGAGGCTGGGATGGCAACATAGGGTGGTTTGATGGTATTCATCTTTCTGGCTTTTGGGGAGAAGTATTGTGTGTGTGTGTGTGGGGGCAGGGGGGGTTCCTATGACTTTAATCAGCCTAACAACAACGCACAACCTTTGGACCAACTTCTACGGTTTTTTAAAGTTCTTAATTCCTATTTGTACTTTTGTGAACTCTTATTAGGTTGTTTGCATTTTTCTTGCTAAGTCATCTATATTCCAAATGATATACTTAAATATGTATTCTAGTGAGTCTGTTTCTAGTTTTCAGTTGTACTTACAGGGGTCTCCTGGAAATTTGGGAAGGCTTTAATTTTTTTGGAGACAAAGATTTTTCGTATTACATCTTATTTTTGCATATGAATGCACAAAGCAATTCTGTTGTGCTAACATCACTTTCAGAATAATCCTTCCTGTTTCCAGTTAAATTATAGGCTTGCAGAGGAGATTGTTCATTGCCCATTTGCGTTCTTACCTATGTCAAGGGTGGTCGGCCCCAGGCCTCACGGGCACGAGGCAAACATTGAGAAGCTGGGACAGTTCAGGGCTCTGGGCCTCTCCCCTGGGGAGCTCCCACAGGGCAGAGAACCCTTTTAAAACAAGGGTCCTCTAGCTTAGGGGTGAGTAGTCTGTGCCGTGGCCTTGGGGAAAGAGGCAGGCCAGGGAGGGAAGCTGTCATATCCTTCCTGACCCCCCTGTCCTCCCCAGCTTCATCACCTTTCGCTCCTGCGCTTACCTTGACAAGAAGCACACCATCTTTGGAAGGTAAGAGAAGTTGCAACTAAAGGGTGACAGTGTGAGATTAACAGATGAGTACATGCAGACCTAAGAGAAAAAGTAAGCTATGGCTATTACATTGATAAGTTAGTTGTGGTTAGGCAATATAAACTCAGCCAACAGTAAAGCAGAAAAGGCAGCTGGAAAGGAACCAATCAAACAGCATTTCCATGCTGTGGTCTTTGCTTCAACAGCAGCAGTAGCTACAGAACAGTATGCTGTACTTCCAAGAGTGGCTAAAAGAAAATCTCTAAGATTCTGTAAGTGCGGATTAAATTTAGAGTCACAAATTTAGCAACTTAAAAGACAGCTCCACACAGGGCAGGAAGAGGGCAGCGTAGACGTCATGGTTCAAATTCAGGTCAGAGTTGCTGCATGAGGCCTGGGGTGTTGGTGAGACTGGGCTCCTTCCCTGGCTGGGGCCTCTCACTGCCTTCACTCTAGGCCTGGCCCTACCCTCCTTTTTTCTGTGGTTGTCCCTGCCTCCGGGTCTTTCTGAGTCCAGTTGTCTGCTCTTGCCTGTGTGGGGCCTTCACAGGCCCACAGCCCATCCTGGGTTGTGCATATTAGGAGGCCCCTCCTTCTGTTACAGGGTTGTGGGGGGTTTTGACACACTGACAGCTATGGAGAATGTGGAAAGCGACCCCAAAACTGACCGTCCTAAGGTATGTGCTCTGTGAGCAGAGGGGCCATTCCCCATGCTCGGCTGGCCAGGCGTGGGGGCCCTGTTGTCTCCTACCAGCCCTGCTCACCGGTCTCCCTTCTGCTGCAGGAAGAGATCCGCATCGACTCTACCACGGTGTTCGTGGACCCTTATGAGGAGGCCGACGTTCAGGTGAGGAGGGTGCAGCCACCACATGGGGCGTCCTGTCTGGCCTGAGGGCTCCAGGCCAGTCACTGCCCTGCCCCACTGCAGATTGCCGAGGAGCGCAAGAAGACGCAGCTCGAGGAGGCAGCTCCAGAGAGCACAGTGAAGAAAAGCCAGCCCAAGTCGGGGAGTCAGGGCCCCCCAACATACCGCCAGGGAGTGGGCAAGTACATCAACCCGGCAGCCACGTGAGTTGGGTAGCAGCTGGTGTCCCTTTTCATGGTGCTTACCGGTCCCCCAGGTGAGAGCCTGTTGGTGGCCAGAAGTAACAGGCACTGGGCCGATCAGTGAGCGGTGGTGGGAGGCCTTGGTGCGGGCTGGGGTTCACACTCGGGGTGGGGGTGATGTGGAGACATGTGGCCCCCACAGCAGCTGGAGTCTGGCTCTTCCCTTCCCAGGAAACGTGTAGCAGACGAGGAACCATCAACCAGTGCAACTGTCCCTGTGGCCAAGAAGAAGCCCAACCGTGGCTTCACGGACTTCAGCTCATGGTAGCAGCATGAGCTGCTCTGAACCCTGGTAGGGATGCAGTGCTGGGGTGTGTGTGTGAGGCACACCCCTGTAGGCTATGACTCAGTAAAGCTCTTGCCTAGGTCCCCTTTCCTGGTCCCCAGAGCTGACTGGCTCTCTTTGCAGGCCTGGGCCCAGCCACAGTCTCTCTTGCACTGCCAGCTTCCAGGTGGAGGGCTATTGTCTGTCTCCCAATCCTAGGTGTCTTACCACCACCACCCACTCATCACCTTGGCTTGGGAACCACACAGAGTAAACAGTCCCCAGGGGCATTACCTGGAACCTCGTTAGAAACAAATTCTCAGACCCTAGAGCTAGAGGCGGGGGTTGGATTCTGAGGTCTGTTTTGAAAAAGTGTCAGGGACTCCTGATGCCGGTGGTTTGAGGGCCTTGCATTAGACCCTTGATGTTACTTCCAAAACACTTTTCTGCCACCCCTGGCTTGGATTTACTGAATCCACCCCAGTGGGGACCATGGGTGGCCACAGCCATGCACTGCTTGCCAGCTCTGGGTTCTCACTCAGGACCACCCACCTGTATGCCGCAGGATGCTGACGGGACCACGCGTGGGTGAAGACAGGTGGCTCCCACTGTTCCCAGCGCACGTGCAGAAGGCCTTGGCAAGCTGGCGCCCCCTTGCCCCACCTCCTTTCTACCTCAGGGCCTGGCCCCTGTGCCCACACATGGACCCACCATACCAGCGTTTGCTAAGGATCCCTTCCCTGACTCTATAAATGTCTTTAAAACAATTATTCCTGCCTGTCCTTGTTTTCTGTTCCCTCTACAGCCTACGCCAGCCTGGCTTCCCTTCTCCTGACCCCGACACTGCTACCTCAGCTTTCCTGAAGTGCCTCTGCGGAAGAGTGGGGACAGCTGCCTGCTCCCGGGTCCCCCGTAGCCCTGAGAGGGTCACCTCTCCCAGTGCCCGTGGTCCTCCCACTCATCACACTGAAGTTCTAACTCGGCTTCACTCTTGGTGTTTCTTCTTCCCTTCCTCATCCAAAACCTCCAGTCCATCCGTAAGTCTCGACACCTCACTTCCAGAACGTACTGTGGCTCATTTCCCAGCTCTCGTGCTGAACACCAGGGCTTCGGTCTCTCACCTGCCTCCATCTCTGCACCTTGGGCATGTCCGTCCACAGGTGCCGGGCCACCTTCACTGGCCTGTTACCTTCCTTCAGGACAGACGGGCTCCACCTAGAGCCTGTCCCTCTGAAGTCTCCCTGCAGCAACAGGGCACCTGGGTGCTGCTGAGCTGAGCCCCTCCACCCCTTTAGCCATGTAGTGGTCCCTCGCTTCTTTACAACCCCTTCACTCTGCCCCGGGCAAGCAGCTCAGCTCTCACCTGCGAAAGGCTGCTGGCACAGGCTCTGGCCGTGCCAGCCTGGCGCACAGGAAGGGCGGGCGGGCGGGGCGCCTGAACGCCTTGCAGAGGCGCTAGCCTGCAGCGGTTCAGAAGCCAGAGCAGAGTTCAGCTCAGCTGCAGCCCCATAATTACACAGTTAGGCTTTCTTGGGCCCCCCTCACAGGCCCCAAATAAGTGGTGCGCCCTGCAGCCAGCACCCCAAAGGCTACATATGACGGCGCCAGATGGTAACTGCCTACAGAAGGGAGACCCCAAAGGCTACATATGACGGCGCCAGATGGTAACTGCCTACAGAAGGGAGACCCCTTTGCGCAGTGGGCGCCGCATGGCAGCACAGCCTTGTCCCTCAGCATCAGAGCAGAGCACCTAAGACACGTGCTACTGAAAAGGAAACACTGGACATAGGCGCTTTATTTTTAAACCTCACACAGACAGAACCGAGGGCTGGCCGCAGGGAGGCATGTGCGCTCACGCCTGGGAGTCCTGCCCCGGGCGGTGGGCCTTGGGCAGCGCACGCCGCAGCCCCGTGGAGCTGCCCGCAGCGGAGGACAGGCTGGCCCGGAGCCAGATGAGGCGTTACATTTCTGTAGGTGGCTTTGGAGCTTAAATTGTAGTCCAGAATTAAAAACCACTTGGATTTTTTAAGTACCTGGTGAGGTCATCAGGTAAATTAAAGGACTTTTGAAAATTTCCCATTTCTGATCCTTGCTAATAATATCTGACAGATGCCATCAAGAATAAGTGTAAAGGTATAAAAATACTGTATTTACGTATATATAAAATGGCAACAAAACTAAACCACGTTTCTAAAGCCAAGGTTCTGTGCCAGAGGACATGGCCTAGGTTTTACGTTAAATGCATTTATAATCCTGGCATCACCTCCCACTCTTCTCAAGAAAAAATATTTTAAATAAATAAAAGTCAGGGGATGATAATTACTGTTTAGAGGGTGGAACATTCCAGCACTTTACCAGCATGTCTAGTTGTGGTCTCGTGGGTGTCCTTCCCTGAAGCCAGCTCATGGTCAGTTCATTTGGTTTCAAAAGGAGCTTGGATTTTGCAGAAGACAAACAAACAAAGTGGTAAGAGTATCTGTATCAGTTACCAAAAAAATAAGGAAAACACAAATAAGTCATAACAGCACTAGGAAAAGGTTTCGATGCCATCGCAAGAGACAATACAGGAACCAAAGTGCTCAAATGGAAGCAGTAAGTTTGCCCAGAACATATAAAAGCTTTAGATAGTTAAGTATATACAAAAATTGGTCGGAAGAACTTGAGTCTTCAAGAAGTGAAGGACTCATGGAGAAGCACTCAGGAGTCACTGCCCTCAGCCTGCCATGGGTATCACAGCCCTGCCCTGTTTCCCTGGTCCCCAGGGTCTCCAGAGGCAGCACTGAGACTTGCAGAGGGACCAAACTGAGAAGGTCAGTTCAGGCCGAGCTTTCAAAGTTGGTACTCCTCAAGGAAGGTGTCCTTCAGTCCCTTCCATGTTTTCACTAAGGACTGAGCTGCAGGTCTTTGCCGTTTCAGGTGCCTGTGCACCAGTGAAGCATCTTCCGATTTTGGATCATGGCAGCAAGTGCCATGTGAGTGACTGCACCCTGGGGGCCTAAAGGCTACACAGCTGAACACTAACCTGGCCACACAGGATGTGTCGGGGTAGCCTAGATCTTTGGGGACAGCAGTTCAGGGCGGCAGCGGCCAGCTGGAGCACCTGCTAGTGCAGAGACCTCCACAGCTGAACAAAGGTCTTCCTTCACAGCCGAAGGTGCGGCAGAGGCTCCATGCGCTCACTCGCCCTGATGTCCCTGTGCCCAGGGCTGCAGCGTTTCCTTATTCCAAGGCTTCGCGACTTAGGCAGAGATGGTGCCAAAGGGGAAGCTCTGGGTGAGCAGCTGAACCAGAACCGGCCAGGGGAGGCCAGATCCTGTGGGGGCCATGGTTCTGGGCTGGGGTGGGGCTGGAGCCAGGGAGGCGGCTCAGGCCTGTTGCCACTGGGCCAGCCTCCCCTCAAGGCAGTTTCAGAGCCGTCCTACAGGCTGAGGAATACTTGGGCACACTGCTTTCCTTTCTCCCTGTCTCTCCGGGCCTTTTCCTGTCCCCTGGGTCCAGTGAGCCTTGTGCCATGGTGACAGCACAGAAGGCTTCCCCAAACTTCCAGAGTGGCAGGCCCACAGGCTGCAGCTGGGTTCAAACAGTAAAAAAACAAAAACTTGCTTGGGAATGTCTTTTGGCCTCCATTTTCTGCAAACTGGCCCAAAAAACCCCTGCCCCTGCGTAGTGCCAGCGCCCACACCCTGTAGAAGCAAGGGTGGATCGAAACCTAAAAGACGTGGCGGCTGTGCAGGACTTAGGAGGCTGCCCAGGCTCCTGTGTCAGCCCATGGGACAGAACCACTCAAAGGCGGGTGACCCGTCAAGCAAATCAAACATCTCATTTACAAAGTTTAACCTTTTCTGAAAACATTAAAACAATATAGCAAATCTCAAGTTTGAAAGTTTATCCTGGCCTCTTTTCATATGCAAAAATATTTTTCTTCAAGTACATCAGAGTAGAAGGAAATCCGACTTACTCGGTCCAGTGTGTTGAACTATGACTCCATGGACCAGCCACTCAGTGCCTGACGCAGAAGCCCCATCTCGGAGCCCTGGTCCGGGACTCTAGCCCCTGGAACAGTCTTTGCCAGCAACTAGCTCACTTGCTTTCTAGAGGAGAAAGCTATTGGCTTAAATAAACAAGATGTTCCATGAGACACACCTCTCTATAGCTTATCTAAAATGTTATCCATGGTGCCCTGTTTCTGAACAAGGCTAAAAACAAAACAGCACACTTGGTGTATACAATAGATTTGTTGCCTGTTTCTGAGAAATTCTGAAATGAGCACTATGACTTTCAAGAACTTATTCGCAAGTGAAATAACCAATTTGTAATTTTGCGAATTAGGAAAAAGGTGGGCTACAAAACCTTCACTTTAAACGACAGGGTGAAACCTGCTCTGAAAGAGACCCTGTCTGTGGTCTATAAAAATGCGGTTTGGTTTCCATCAAACATGAAAGAGCAGAGCCAAACTTCACCTTAACGGCAGTGACTAGATGGCTAAGTCATTAGCAGTTAATTCTTTTTCTAGAACTTGAGACATTAAAAAAAGGTCACTGAAGCAGTTCAGGAAACAACTGTGTACATGAAGAGAGCATAGACCGATGGAGCCTTACCCAGGGGCGGCCAGGAGAGGCTAGCTTGCAAGGTTCAAGTTCAAGGTACACTGTCATCCGGGATGCTCCTAGGTTTCATTACAGTCTCTCACAAACAGCATCCAAAGAGGACAGGAGGTGTTCACTTTACTCCCAACCATTGTCTTTGATCATGTGGGCAAGCTCAATAATAAACTTCCCTTCCTTGTATTTCTGACTGCTCTCAAAGGCATGTTCCTTGAAAAAAAGAGACAGAGAAGGTTTCAGGACAAACTCTTATTTCATTTTTCAACTTCATTACACTCTGAGCAGAGAAAAGAAGTCTCCCCAGATGTCAGCTGTGCCAGGCTCTTGGCTGGGAGGGCTCTGTCGCAGGGACAAGCCCACTGAGCGTGGCGCTGGCCTACTGTATACACTTGTTACCATGGAGGTTCAACTTGTAGGGAAACATGATTTCAGATGTATTACTGGGCACCTACCATGGGCAGGGCGGTTTCGGAGGAGGAAGAGGAGCAAGATGCTCCTTCCAGGGACTCCAGGTAAGAAAAGGAGGTGGCTGCCCTGAAAGCCCTGGGCACAGAGGAAAGATGCTACAGGGGAGCAGGGCCCTTGGTTGGGCGGTGCTCAGGGACAGAGGCAAGGGCCCTGGGAGAGCACCCAGGCCTCACTAAGCCTGTCTCCATGTTGGGGACTGTGTCCCCATTTATCTGATGGGGACATGGGGCATCAGTAACAATCAAGAAAGCCGGGAGGGAGAGCAGGTGGCTCTGACGAAGGAAACCAGAAAAGCTGCAGAACCATGACCAGGAAGGCAGATGCCACACAGGACAGGCCTCCCAAATGCTGTATCTGGAGATGGTGGGGACATGCATGAATGCATGAGATGGCTGGGGCACAGGGTACATGGGATAGAAGCTGGGGCAGAGGGACAAGTTTGGCAGCTGTCAACAGAAAGAAGACTAAAACAAGCTGAGATCAGAGGAAGACCAACCAGAAAGGTGGGGAGAAGATGGAGGCAGAGAATAATGAAGAGGAGACTCCCCACAGCCAGACACTCAGCGAACAGACACGGGCCAAGCATTGGGGCCAGCGCCACCTGTGATTGCAGGAACCTTGGGGGGTGTCCAGGGCTAATGGGAGAAGCAACAGAGGTGAAGTGAAGGCTGAAGATGGGGTGGTACGGCAACATTCAGCACAGGTGCCAGAAGGAGGGGCTGAAAATAAGAGCCTGCGGGAAGAGGGGTTTCTAGGCATCCAAGGCCCCTGGCACCGCAGAGGGTCTGCTGTGATCGCTACTGCCAAGTAACGGCACCACCGCCTCCGTCCCCGTGTTTCATGAGACCATCAGATGGGCTGTGGGGTACGGTCGTGTGCCCCATCTTTGAAGGGCTCAGAAGAAATTCTTGTAAAACATAAATCATACTTCCATGAAATCTTACACCTTTGCAAGTTGTGTTTTCAATTGCGAATGTTTTATTTATTAGCACATCTGAGTGCTCAGTGAAATGTCAGAAGAAGGCGGTTACTCACGTATTTCCACCCGAGCGTGGTTTTGCAGTTCTCGCAGTAGATGTCTGCGACAGCGTGCAGGCCCGTGAGAAGGACTCTCTCCTCTGCGGGGCCGCAGCCCACGTTCACCCTGTGGGAAGGAGGAAGCAGGTGTTAAAGGCCCTGTCCCCTGGATGGCAGCCCTGTCCCCCACCCTGAGTGGTGGCTTCTTGAGCCAAATAGCAACCAGGCATGCAGCATTGTTTCTTCTTAACTCCTGGCCACCCCCAGTGCCTGCCCACCAGCACCTCTAGCAGAGGGAGCAACTTTTTAATTCCCCAGGAGAATCCCAGGACTGGACAGCTATAGGCGGTGACCACAGTTCTGCTGGAGCAAAACGCAAAACCTACCACAAGTCACAAGCAACAGCACGTGTGTGGGGCTAATTCCTCAGTTATGAGCCTTATGCTTTACCAAAACTCTCAAGACTAGAAAGAGAATTCTTTTAAGATCATAAACCCTGGCTGGTGGCACAGCAGATAAGGCGCCAGCCTGTGAACCCAAACGTCGCTGGTTCGATTCCCAGCCAGGGCACATAACCAGGTTGCAAGCCAGGTCCCCAGCCAGGTCTGTGGCTGGAGGCAGGTGAAAGGCAACCATACATTGATGCCTCTCTCCCTCTCTGCCTTCCCCCTTTGTCTAAAAATAATAAATAAAATCTTTAAAAAAAAAGATCATGTAAGAGGCACGGAGTAATTTTAGACCACTGGTGACCACTGTTTACCTATTCCAGCTTTAATCAATGTGATCTGACCACGAGTGCGGCATGTCTATGAGGCTACATTGCAGTGATACTCACACAGAATTGAAGAGGTAGGCGCGTCCCTGACTTCCCTGAAAGGACTGCAAAGAAGAAAAAAAATTTTAATAGATTTGTTCTGAGAAGACAAGAAGTTATAAGAAGACAAAAAGTGATGATAAGTTTTGCACTGGGGTCATGGACCCCGACAGGAGCTGAAGGGCTGCCTTACGGAGTGGGAGGGGCTGTGCTCAGGCCCCAGCAGGACAAGTACCCTCCCAAAAGGAGGGCCCAGGAGCCACGGCCCCCAGGGCCCCTCAGGGGCTGCCCAGGTGTTCTGGCTCGCTCTGCCAGTACAGGACGCCCCACGTCTGTCAGGCTTGAGGAGCAAGGGGACGTTTCCTTGCTTTTCTATTGAAACAAAACAAAGTCACAGCCCAAGATGGCCCCTTAGTTAGAGGAAAGGACAGCTCACCCCAGGAAAAGGGTTGTAAGTTAAGAAACAGTTTGTAGCACATTTCTGTATTCTGAGGTGATTTAGGAGGCAAAATGGGGTCTTGGTGCCTCCCCTATAGAATCGGACCAGTGCCAGACTGAGGCCAGACAGCCGTCACCCTCCTGGAGGCAGGAGGGAGCACGGGCTAGAGCTCATCTGCTCCGGGGCCAGGTGCAAACGGCCAGCTGCAACAATGACGGCAAAAATAACCAGCGACAACACAAACCAAATCAAGAATGCTGTCTTGGTCTCCTTGCCTGCCACCTGGCACAAAGTCAAAAGACTGTAAGGAAGGTTGATAGGAACATAAATTGACAATATCAAAATGAGAAGGAAAGGTACATACTGAACCGCCCAGCAAGAACTGGCTGCAAAGAACAAATCAGCTGGGGTGCACAGGTAATGTCACCATTAGTGAGCAAACAAGAGCATTCATTTCACATCTGGGACTCGTGCAGACGTTGAAAAGGAGAGAGGAACAGGATGGTGCAAGTGTGTGTGGAAAGAAAGCAATAGAATACTGTTGAGTGGAAAAAGCTATCTGTAAAATGATGTGTTGTGAGCCCTTTATGTAAGTGAAAATGGGCCTGGCTGGTGTGGCTCAGTGGACTGAGGGCCAGGCTGTGAACCCTAACGTTCGATTCCCAGCCAGGGCACATGCCTGGCTTGCAGGCCAGGTCCCCGGTTGGGGGTGTGTAAGAGGCAACCGATCTATGTATCCCTTGTACATAGGTGTTTCTCTCCTTCCTTTTCTCCCTCCCTTCCCCCCCTAAAATATATATATATATACTTTTTACTAAAGTGAAAATGTGTTCCCATGGACACACACACACATACACACACAAAAAAACCACCAACTAACCAAATAACAAACTACTAAGGGACAGCTCTAAGGAATGGAGTTGGGATAAGGAAAGAGGAAAAATAATTCTCAATTTTTATTTCATATACAGACATCACTTTAATGTATAATTACAGACACATTTCTTTTATAGTTAAAAGGGCGAGCCCTAGCCGACCCATGATGACATCCCACCTCACCAAGAAATAAACCTTTGTTGTAAGCCACCGAGGTCTGGGGTTCTATGTTATGGCAGCAAAACTGAGCCTAAAACTAGCAGTGCGGTTGCTTTTTCAAGATTTTATTTATTTTTGGAGAGAGGGGAAAGGAAGGAAAGAGAGGGAGGGAGACATCGAAGTGCAGTTGCTTCCTGTGTGCCTTCAACTGGCGGCCTGGCTGCCACCCAGGCGCGTGCGCCGACGGGAACAGAGCTGGCCAGGCCACGTTTGCAGGCACGCCATCCACGGAGCGCACTGGCCAGGGTAAGACCAACAGTGTTTTTATTTAAATTTACATAGCTTTGGATTTAAAAAGGGGTCTTTCCGTAAGAGGCTTCCTAGAACTAGGCCTATTACTTTATGTACAACTTAATGAAGAATCAGCTTATGGATTTTTGACACATTCCTATCAACCTTCAATTTTCTTGACTTTTTCCTAATTATCACCTATTCTGCCCGTGCTGATTTTTTACACAGGGTTTGGATCAAAGACATGATTGGATCTGTGGTTAAGATTCAGGCCAGTCTGCTGATTACACTCGGGCTCTATAAATTACTAGCACTGAGAGCCAGACAGACATTTTAGGCTGCAGCCCCTCTGTTCTGGCGTGCAACAACACAGTAGCTGTATATGATACATAAAACTTTACAGAAACAGGCGGTCTGCCACACGTGGCCTACAGATATATTTTGCGCAGTACAGCCTTTTAATTTGACCTGCCTACTCCAAGAAGGCTTTTGTGGGCCAAAGGGTTGCTTGTTCACGTACAAATGGACCCAGAGGCTGGTGAACCCCACCAGGACAATGCCTCTGGCTTCACACAAATGGGTTCTGCTCTGTGATAAGTGTTATACAATCTAAGGCAGCAATTTTCAACCAGCATGCTGCCAGAATTTTTTTTTTAAGATTTTACTTATTTTTAGAAAGAGGGGAAAGGAGAGAGAAAGAGAGGGAGAGAAACATCAATGTATGGTTGCCTCTCATACACCCTCAACTGAGGCCCTGGTCCACAACCCAGGCACGCGCCCTGACTGGGAATCGAACTGGCCAGCATTCAATGCACGGAGCCATATCAGCCAGGGCTGGAATTTTGAAAAACATACACTACCTATTTAGTCAGGGGCACTGACCTCTTTTCAAATTAAAAAAAAAAAAAAAAAGACAACAGCCAACTCAACAACAGCTGTCCAGTGTGAATGAGTCAAAATTACACATATTTCTTTTTTTGTCAGCGAGGCACAAAAACCTATTTTGGGGTATGCCACAGAATTTCGGTGATGAGTGTATGTGCCCTGAGATGAAAAGGTTGGAAACTGCTGATGCAGGGAGAAAAGGCAGAGTTTACTTGATCGCCAGCTGAAGTGCAAGCCTAACACATCCCGGCAGCCTGTGAGCCTGAAGAGTCTAGGTTCTCGGCACGTTCATCCCAAAACGCCCAGTTAACATGAGGACTGTTTCCACCTGGCAGGCCTGACGTGATTCAAAAACCAGCCGAAACACCTGAGGGTTCCTCCGAGACAGCTCAAGTTCCCCTTGGCCCACCTCACAGTGGTTCCCCCCAAGGCTCAGAACAAAGGCAGCAGTGCCTGGTGTCTGGCAACAGCTCAGGCGTCCAGCTCGGAGAAGGAACAAAGCCCCAACCTGGACTCTGCCTGGAAAAGCAACCAAGAAACCAGGTCCCCGAGGTTCTTCTACTTCTGAACAGACGAAGGAGCCACAGAAGCAGAGAACAGAAACTCGGCCATAACAGTTTTTATTTTAGATGATGAACAGAGGTGAGACACCCGCTCGCTATTAACTAGTTAAAACATAAGTAGATAAATAAATGTTCTCCTTGAGTGAAACAACCCTAAGCAGAGATTCCTGAAAGGCACAACTTCTTGACAGACTCTGTTTTCCTAAGGGGGGCGGGTCCTGGAGCCCAGGAGGGATGTGACCTGTGAGGGTGGGTGGGAGAGGGGTGGCACGGCTTCCCAAGGGAACGGACTTTCATGGTTCATTAGGATGTAACGGTTCTAGGCACGACATCCTATCAGTATAAATAGTTCTTCCCAATAAGCCAGGAGGGGCGGCCCCCTTCACACCCACCTACTGCGCCAGGTCCTGCGCAGAGTGCAGGCATTTTCCTGAAAGTTTCCACATTCCACACTCCAGCCTCTTTTCTCAACCATGCTAACTCTTAATTCCCTTCTTATTAAGCTGCTTCCCAGATTGTGTAGGCCTCCTCTGTCCCTGCAGGGGTCTGCTTTCAGACCACTTTCACTGCTCAAACACAGACTCACCTTGCAGCTCCGGCCTGCCCCCCCAAACTATGGAAAGATCTGGCCTTGCGGGGCAGCCGCACACTATCACCACCACGCTCTCAGCAGCGCTGCCCGAGGCACCGCAACCCCTCCGTAGGTGGCGGACAGCCTGGTGCCACCTACTAATTAGGAGCGATAATCATTGTTGAGGAATCGCTCCGTTTCCAGACGCACACCACTCGCCTTGGAGATGAGCTCGTCGTGGTTGGCCAGGTGGGCTCTGCAGTGGACACAGCTGTACGTGCGGTGGCAGTCGGGCAGATAAGCTTGGAAAGTTTTGGACTTGGTCATCTTCACCATCTCTGCCGGGCACTCGTCGCTCAGCTCAGGGCTGGCCCCTGAGGAACTGCGGCTCTGCTGGGCTCTCTGACAGAAGAAACACTGGAACAGGCACGCCAGAGCCGTTGTTGTTCCGAGGGCGTGTGGCACTGTCCACACAACTGGGACGAGAGAAAAATGTCACAACCTGTCAATAAGTCCAGACAAACAGTGAGTTATGGGGAGAATGAAACACATCAAGAAGGTGTATTTGGGTGCATGTATTTTTTTTTAAAGGTTTTACATATTTTTAAAAAAGATTTTATTTATTATTTTTCAGAGAGAAGGGAAGGGAGAGAGGCAGAGAGGAAGAGAAACATCAATGTATGGTTGCCTTTCACCTGCCTCCAACTAAGAATCTGGCTGGAGACCTGGCTTGCAACCTGGTTAAGTGCCCAGGCTGGGAATCGAACCAGTGACCTTTGGGTTTGCAGGCTGGCGCCTTATCCACTGTGCCACCAGCCAGGGCTGGATGCATGTATTTTGAAGAGAAGGGGAGGGCAGGACTTTTTGGTTAAAGGTTTAGTCCTTTTACATTAATTGTGTATTAAAAAATACTAATTCTTAATCACTAACCACTCTATACTTAGTTGAAAGTGGCAGGTGAACCACTTTTCATACAAATAATTTAAGAAAAACATTTGATCGAATACATCTGACACTACGTGGCTTCAGGAAACGTGACAGAAAAGAGCTGGCAATCCTGCCTGAGTGAGGCCCACAGCAGCACAAGATACAGGTCGTCACAAACCACGGAATTAATGACTCAAAGTACCATGACACTCATAAGTACAAATGATGGGTCCACTATTAATTAATCTTTAAGAAACTGCATATCGGTACAGAAATAAACCCATGGGTGTGGTCAAATGATTTTTGGCAAGGGTGCTGAGACCACTCAGTGGGGAAAAGGACATTCAACAAACACCGCGGGGACACAGGATACCCACATGCAAATGAATGAAGGTGGACCCTTACCTACCTTATTATACCAGAAACAAGAATAACTCAAAATGATCATAGGCCTAAATGTAAGAGCTAAAAGTGTACAACTCTTAGAATGAACTATAGTTTTACAACATTGGATTTGTCAGTGACTCCTTGGAGGACACCCAAAGCACAGACATGCAAATGGATTTACAGAAAATAAGAAAAAAAAATGGGGCAGAGGTAAAACATGAAGTGAGACAAGGCTGAGGGTTTTCCCGAATTAAAGACATCAAACCACAGACTTCGGAAGCCCAATAATTCCAAGGATAATAAGTAAAAATAAAAGTCACACCTGGCCACTTAATAAAACTACAGAAAACCAAAGGGGGAAAATAAAGCCTCATAAGTATCCAGAAGGGGAGGGAAACTGTTACCTTTCAACAGAAAAACTTCCCAAGGGAAACCATAAAACCTGGAAGGCAGTAGCAAAAGGATGTTTAAGGTTCAGAAAGATGCTAACTGCAATCCCAGAATTCTACAGCCAGTGAAAATATCTTTCAAGAATTTGGGAAATGATATTTTCAGACAACAAGTTTGACCTCAGAAAAATATCACTAAAGAAGTTTAAGGATGTGCGTTGGACAGAAGAAAAACAACGCCAGACTCTAAAAGAAGGAAAGGTGAATAAAGAAAGTGGTAAATGTGTGGGTACACAGAACAATGACTCGGAGAGATTTAAAAGGAAATTGTTGTAACACATGACAAAAAGAAGTCAGGGTGAAAACTCAAATGCAAATGTTCTTGAGTCCTTGTATTGTCCAGAAAAGAACTTAGATTTTAGTCAGTTAGGCAGAAATGTAATTTCTGTTCATAAGAACAAAAGTGTTTAACTTCCAAACCTATTGAAGGAACTATCAGGGAAGAATAAAATGTCCATCTGAAAGAAGTCAAGAAAGGAGAGGAAAAGAAACCCGATAGAAATAGGAAGCGCAGAACAAGGAGAATGGCAAATCCAAACAAGGAGAATGGCAAATCCAAATACGTCAGTGCTAAACTGAAAAATAAATGGGCTAAATGCTAGGGTTCACGGCTCCAGACTGAGCAGAGAACAAATTCATCTCGATGCTCTTTACAGGAGACGCATCTTAAACATAAAGGCTCAGAAAGATTAGAAAGATAAGGTTAGAATGTGGGTGGTAGCAAAGCTGATGCATGGTTTGTAATTATTTGCTAACAGTATATTTAAAAATGTATTTCTTGTGTTTATATGATTCATAATAGAGAAGTTAAAGTAGTCAACGAGGAGAAGACAGTGCAGCAAATGCAGGTTTACAGTCATAAGTATATACAAGTTTATTCTTATATTATTTTCTATATGAACAACTATAAACCTACGTTTGCCCTGCCTTGTAATAGGCAAATAATAAAACTTTACTAGAAAGGCAAACTAATTACCTCATAATAAAAAATAGCAGATGATAAATAGCAAGTGTAAATCTTATTACCTAATAACATAGCCTCAAAATACATAATTAAAAAATTGACAAGACTGGTTCGATGCCCAGCCAGGGCACATAACCAGGTTACAAGCCAGGTCTCCAGCCAGGTCCGTAGCTGGAGGCAGGTGAAAGGCAACCATACATTGATGTCTCTCTCCCCACCCCACCCCGACCCCCCTTGCTCTGGAAATAATAAATAAATAAAATCTTTAAATAAATAAGTAAATAAATTGACAGAACTACCAGCCTCTTGCATGGTTTTGTCTCCAAAATAAACTGCTGAAATCAAACAGCAAAAAAAGACAAAACTACAAAAAGAAATACATAAATCTGTGAACAGTATAGAATTACTATACTATACAGAGTATAAAAAAGTATATTTCATGTATTTGTTTATATACTTAGTATGTATTTATGTTTATAGTATATATACACAGTACCTATAAGTATATAGCATATAATTATGTATAGTACATATTTATATGTGACATTATATAAATATATACTATAAAGACATATTTCATTTTTACTAGATCTTTTCAGTAACTGATAGAGCAGACACAAATGAGTATAGATCTTGAGAATTTGCACAAAGAAGAAACTGTACCGAACAGACACAAGGAAAACTGAACAGCAGAATCCACATCTATTTGAAGCACACAAACATTTCCAAAAACCAACCACACAATAAATCTCAACAAATTCCCAAGGACTGAACTCACAGTATATTCTCTGACCACAATACAATTAAGGTACAATTAATTGTACAATTAAGGTACAATTAATAAAATGTAACTAGAAAAACGTTCATATGTTTACACATTAAGAAAGGTGTTTTTTTTTTAAGATTCTATTATTTTTGGAGAGGGGGGAGGGAAAGAGGCAGAGAGGGAGAGAGACATCAATGTATGGTTGCCTTTCACCTGCCTCCAGCTACAGACCTGGCTTGCAACCTGGTTATGTGCTCAGGCTGGGGAATCAATATATACCCATGGGTCAGAGAATAATGGTAGAAGTTATTTTGAAAATTAATTACTACTACTCAAAAGGAAATGTGGCCCTGGCTGGTGGCACAGTGGATAGGGCACCAGCCTGAGAACCCAAAGGTTGCTGGTTCGATTCCCAACCAGGGCACATAACCAGGTTGCAAGCCAGGTCTCCAGTCAGGTCTGTGGCTGGAGGCAGGTGAATGGCAACCATACATTCACCTCCCCTTCCCCTCTCTCTGGAAATAATAAAATCTTAAAAACAAAACAAAAAGAAGGAAATGTGTAATTTTATAGGATGCATATTAGAAAGTAAGAAGTGGAATTAGGGAGCTCAACACCCATTTTTTTACCCCTCACTGGAGAATATGTTTATTGACTTTAGAGAAAAACACTGATCAGCTGCCCACATCTATCAGCTGCCTATAAGGGCTCCAATGGGGGACAGAACCTGCAACTTCCCTCTGCGGGCTGATGGCGGATGGAAGAAGCCCCAGCCTTTGGATGTACGTACGGGATGACACTCCAACCAACTAAGCCACCTGGCTAGGGTTAAACATCCATCTTTAAGAAATTAGATAATGGGAAAATAATCCAAATGAAATATACAATAGGAAATAAGTAGGAGAAAAAATGAAACAGAAAAGAAAAACTTAGCCCTGGCTGGTGTGGCTCAGTGGACTGAATGCAGGCCTGCAAACCCAAAGGTTGTCAGTTCGATTCCCAGTCAGGACACATGCCTGGGAGCGGGCCAGGCCACAGTTCAGGGTGTGCAAGAGGCAGCCAACTGAAATTTCTCTCCCTCTCTCTTGCTCTCCCTTCCCCTTTCTCTAAAAATAAACAAAAATCTTTAAAAAAAAGGCACCTGGAAAGGGGATCTCAGACTTTTGGGATAAGATTCATGGATAATAGGATGTGTGATCAACTGAATTAAATATAGTTAGGCCCTGGCTGGTAGCACAGTGGATAAGGCGCCAGCCTGCGAACCCAAAGGTTGCAGGTTCGATTCCCCAGCCAGGGCACATAACCTGGTTGCAAACCAGGTCTCCAGTCAGGTCTGTGGCTGGAGGCAGGTGAAACGCAACCATACATTGATGTCTCTCCTTCCCTGCCTCTCTCCCTTCCCCTCTTTCTAAAAATAATGAAATAAAATCTTTAAAAAAGAAATGTGTGTATATATATATATATATATATATGTGTGTGTGTGTATATATATATATATATATATATATAGTTAAAATGAAAACCACAAAGATAAATCCTTAGGAAAAAAAAATAACTTTCCAAGACTGACTCAAGAAGAAATAGAAAACCTGAATAATCCTATTAACTGAAAGAAATAAAATCATTGGTAAAATGATACCACCACCACCACCACCACACACACACACACACACACATGCACAAAATAAAACTGAAAGGCCTAGATAACACCACTGGTACATTCTACCGAATAATCCCAATCTGATACAAACTCTTCTAGAAAAGGAAGCTGAACCTGATACCAAACCTTAATCACATCAGTACAAGAATAAAATTCACTACAGTTTCCTTCTCAGGAATCAAGATGCAAAAATCCTCATTACCTAACAGAACCTAATACCATTTTTAAACAATAATACAATTAAGGTGATGATATCACAGAATTACAAAATCTTTTAATGTTAGAAAATGTAGTTAATAAATTTACCACCTATTATTCTCTATTGGTTTATTTCAAGAGATACAGAAAAAAGGTTTGACAAAATTTAATACCCATTCCCAATTTTAAAAACATTTCCTGCAGACCAAGAATACAAGGGAGCTTAATGTGTTAAGAAGCATCTAAAAAAACCCAACAACAAACCCACAGGAAGCATCACATCTAACGGTTGAGATCAGGAATAAAACCAGAATGGCTTCTATACCACCGCTTTTATTCAACACAACTAGAAACCCAGCTAACTCACTGAGGGCAAGGAAGAAAAAAACAGCATAAAAATGAGAAGAAAAGATGTGGGGAAAAGGGAACCCTGGTGCACTGCTGGTGGGAATGCAGGCTGGTGCAGCCACTATGGAAAACAGTATGGAGTTTCCTTAAAAAACTAAAAATGGAACTGCCTTTTGATCCAGCAATTCCACTACTAGAACTATACCCAAAGAATCCTGAAACACCAATTCATAAGAACCTATGCACACCTATGTTCATAGCAGCACTATTTGCAATAGCCAAGTGCTGGAAATAGCCTAAGTGCCCATCAGTGGATGATTGGATCAAAAAACTTTGGTACATTTACACAATGGAATACTACACAGCAGAAAGAAAGAAGGAACTTGTACCCTTTGCAACAACATGGATGGAACTGGAGAGTATTATGCTTAGTGAAATAAGCCAGTCAGTGAAGGACAAATATCATATGATCTCACCCATTACGGGACAATAATGAGCAAAACTAAAAACAAGCAAAACAGAACCAAGTACATGAATACAAGGAATAGGCCTTCAGTGGTCAGGGGGAAAGGGGTTGGGGGGAGGGGGGAGGCAGAGGCAAAGAAGGGGAGCAGCTTAGACAAGAACCTAGTATAAAGGAACCATGGACATGGACAACAGGTGGGATTGACCTTGGGGGGAGTGAGTGTGGAAGGGGGCAGAGAAGAGTAAAAAGGGGATGGATGTAATACAACAATAAAATTTTTAAAAATAAAATTTTAAAAAATTAGAAGAAAAAATAACAGTGAACAACACAATTTATTTAAATAAATTCAACAACATAAAACACCTTTACAGAGAATATTATAAAATTTAGAAGCCCTGGCTGGTGGCACAGTGGATAAGGCGCTGGCCTGCAAACCCAAAGGTCGCTGGTTCAATTCCCAGCCAGGGCACATAACCAGGTTGCAAGCCAGGTCTCCAGCCAGGTCTATAGCTGGAGGCAGGTGAAAGGCAACCGTACATTGATGCTTCTCTCTCTGCCCCTCTCCGTTCCCCTCTAAAAATAATAAAGAAAAATTAAAATAAAAATTACTTTGGGAAGCCCTGGCTGGTGACACAGTGGATAAGGCACTGGCCTGCAAACCCAAAGGTTGCTGGTTCAATTCCCAGCCAGGGCAACATAACCAGGTTGCAAGCCAGGTCTCCAGCCATGTCAGTAGCTGGAGGCAGGTGAAAGGCAACCATACATTAATGTTTCCCTCTCTGCCTCTCTCCCTTTCCCTTTCTAAAAATAATAAATAAAATCTTTTAAAAAGTTACTTTGGGGAGAACTCCTATGTTTACAATATTTTTAGAGAGAGGGGAAGAGAGAGGCAGAGAAGGAGAGAGACATCAACATATGGTTGCCTTTCACCTGCCTGGAGACCTGGCTTGCAACCTGCTTATGTACCCTGGCTGGGAATTGAACCAGCGACCTTTGGGTTCGCAGGCTAGAGTCTTATCCACTGTGCCACCAGCCAGGGCAACTTTTAAATTAAATGTAATTTAAATCGAAATCCAGGAAGGTGTGTTGGTGTGTGAGAACCAGGGAGCTGGGGGAGAGAGGGAGAGACAGGAAGGCGGACTTGGTTCTAAAACTTATCCTTAGTGTCTGCAGGGAAGAAAAAGTTTTCCTTGACCCTCTAAAGGTCCCTGGCTGGGCTGGAAAATTAAACCAACACAGGCAGATGGACAGGAGGAAAGCACACACATTTCACTGAGCTTCTACCTGAGCAGCTTTCACTGAAGAATGAAGACCTGAAGAAGTAACCTGAGCGGGAAAGCTTTCATACCTTCTAGACCACAGGTGGCAAAAACAAGGTCCTCAGGCCGAACCAGCCTTTCACCTTGCTTCTACCTGGCTGGCTTAACAGTTTATAAGTACATTTATACAGCCCTAAAATTATATTCAGCCCTTAGGAGGCCACTGCAAGGCTGATGTGGTCCCCAGTGAGAATGAGTTTGACACCCCTGTTTTAGACAAAACACGTCTGTGAAGAACTGACAAGGCTAGGGTTAGGCCAGTCCATGGTGAAATAACTGGAAAGTCAAGGGTGAGTTTAACAAGGTTTGTGTGTACAGATGTCTTGGGCCCAGATTCCCTGTCTCTGGCGGCAGGAACACCTCCGCCCCTCCTGGTACAGGGAGGGCACCCCTCACAGGGGAGGTTTATGGGCTGTTCTGGACGAAAGAGCCAGGCACAGAGGTCACGCTGACCTGGCCACTCCTGCGCTTCCTCAGGCTCTCAGCTTAAGGTCTTCAACAGGCAGGGAGCACATTTTGAGGCAGTGTGTTCTGAACACCATCATGTTAAAAGGCCACAACTGGTGAGAGGAAGATGGGAGCATATTCTCTTCGAGGGTCACCTGGACACCTGGAGAGCCAGTCACCAAGAGTGTGACAGTGGCTCGGGACAAAAACAGGTCCGTGTGACATGAAAAGGGCCCAGAAACAGACCTATGCTTATTACAGACACTTGCCATAGCAAGTGACACCATGTCTCACTGGGACAGAGCAGTTTAAGAACGGTGCTGGGCAATTGTGCATCTAGGGGGAAATGCTGGATCCTATTCACGCCTTACACGAAAACCTGCAGCTCATCACACTTCCCAACAGGGAAAGCCAGCTAGCATGACTGCAGTGGAGGAAATTTCCGCACACGGCGCACACCCACACCCACACCCCTACCCTCAAAAACAAAACCCCGGCTGGGGTGGCTCAGTGGACTGAGCACTGGCCTGCGAACCAAAGGGCCACTGGTTCAATTCCTGGTCGGGGTACACGCCTGGGTTTCAGGAAAGGTCCCCGAATGGGAGTGTGTGTGAGGCAACCACACATTGATGCTTCTTTCCCTCTCTTCCCCTCTCTCTAAAAGTAAATAAAAGCAACCTTATAAATAAACAAACAAAATGAAGCCTGTTTCCTTCTCCAATATTTGGTCTTTACAACCAAGTGTTAGGGTGTATGTAAGAACTAGCCCAATTACACTGGGTAGTCCCAATTAGTAATTCCCCAGACACATTTCTTTCCCTTGAGCCACCGTTAAATCGTGTGTCCGTCGTGAATTTTCCCCTGGGGTTTCTCTGGAATCAAGGACATCCTGTCACCAAACTGAAGGCGTTCGCGGCTTGGGGTGCTCTCTTCAAGCAGACCTGCTTGTCACCTGGTTGTCGCGGTAGTTTTACTCACTTGCAAGTAAAGGACACATGAAAGCTATCATCCTACGGGAGGCTGAGCCATGGTTCTTATGCGTCCTATTTGGTTAATTACACATTGATTTCTTCGCAGTTGCTACATTAATCTGTTGGGTTCCCTCAAGCTCATCCTGTTTACAGCTGGGCTGCAAAATATTATGCTACATTAAAGCACTGTGCTACATTTGAACATTCGGCAGGAATAACGGTTAGTAATAACACTTAGAACCGCCCCCAAAGCCCACTACTTGCGACCCTTCGCTTACCTAGCAAAGGTAGCACGTTAGCCCCAATGTTCAATCATGTTTTATTTGTTGTTCCAGCCTACCAGACCCTGTATGAATGTGAACCCTGGCAATCCTCCCGTCTTTGATAAGCTCACTGACGTGCCCCAGGGAGGTCACGAACGTGTCAACTTGGACACCACCTGCCCTGGCCCAGCTGCAACTCCCCTCCCGGCCCGCGTGTCCCACACCCACCGGCTCCGCCCCGTCAGTAACGACCAGAAGGACTAACCTGGTTCTGACTTCATTTCATATTGAACTCCTGTAGGGCCTGTTTTAATACTTTCACCTGGTGTTTTTTTTTTAATTGAAAGGTGCCTTAAACGGATAAACTTGTTTTATCACTTCTTTCTTCCTTGAACTTCCTTCGAAAGCATAGTGTAGAGGGGCCAAGAGGCAGGAATCTTGGATTATCCAAAGGCTAGTTATCCAGGTCTTTAGAGTTCCAGGCCCCCTTTCCTGGCAAAAGCACCTTCGTGGAAAACTATGGGAAGTGCCCTGCATTTCATTCGTGGCTTTTATACAAGTGAGTATCATTTATATTCAGAATTAAATGGGGGATACTCATTTTTTAAAACTTTGAGTGGGACACCACCTTTAAAAGTGGCAACTTGCCAAAGATTTATTTTCCACTTCTCAAGTGTGCCTGTCAGTTTCCTGAGGCCTCCACCGGGCAGCCCCCATCCTCTCCCTGAGGAGCCACCAGCGGTCCCAACGGCCCCCTCTCTCAGGGTGGCCCTGCTCATGGCCTTGTCACCTCTAGGAGCCCTGTCCATTCCCGGTTCACGATCAGCCCCTCTCCGGCTGAGGTGTGCCTCACACAACGTGTTTCGTGTTTCGTCACCCCCACCCTTGTCACACCCCTAGGGCGTCCTGGCAGAGCAGTGGTCAGGCCTGGGTTTGGGACGGCATTTAAGTGACTAAAAACAAATGTGTCAAGTGAACCACAGCCACTGCTGGGCATTATGCCCCCCAGGTAGGGAGGGCAGCTGCCATCTTCCCCAAAATATATGAGTGTCAGGTCATTTTTAGAACACAAACAATATTCTGGATTCCAGAAGATTCTCTCCTAAAATAAGCATGCAAAATTATTTTAAGAGAACGTGAATCAGGCCTGTGTCCATATGGTGCCGTTATCACACTTCTGGAGACAAAAACAGTGAGAATAGAACCTTGAAGGGTTCTGACACTCACAGGCTAGAAGGGAGGCTGCCCAGGGCCAGGGCTGCCCTTCCCCCTCTCTGCAGTGCCCCGTGGGTCCTCTCTGCAGTGCCCCGTGAGTCTTCCCCTCCACCGGCCACCAGGCCCTGCGACACCCCTGCTCCCCACACCACCACTTTTCCTCCCCACTGCCTGGCAGGGGAGCCCCAGTCCCAGGCCTGCATGCACTTTCCCATGAGGAAAAGCGGCACCAGGCGGACAAAGAAGCGGGCGGTCCGTGGCAAGGGAACTGGGGCCTCCCTGTCACTGGTGAGTTTGGGGTAAAAACAGCTCAAAATGACACAATCACGCTCAGAGTTCATGGAGCAAGTGAGGGGTCATCATGCCCCTCCCAGGGCCGCATAGCCAAAGGCAGCACCAGTCGAAGCAGCTGACTATGAAAATCAAATGAATTAATAGCAGCTTTGAAAGATGCATGTTCTGGTTAGTCCCCTCTCGAAGACAGGGAAACTGAGGCCCAGGGAGGTTAACCGATTTGCCAGGGTTACCCGGTCAAGTAAACTCAAGGACTGGATTCAAAGCCAGAAGATCCAGCCCGGACCACAGTGCCTGCAGACAGGTAAACAGGGGCGAATTGTACTCATTTTACTCACCTATGCAAATTAAAGGGATACTGACACCTGCCTTACAATCTAGCAGGTTGGCAATGATGTTAAGAGTCCAGGGAGAGGGAGAGCTGGCTGGGATGCAGCCACTTGCTAACACCTGTCTGTGCTCCCTACCAGCCACCAGCAATGCAACCGGATGATGGTTGTCACCACAACGTTGCCCGTAGCAACAAGAGCTCGCCCAGCCCCTCAAGTCTAACCCAGAGACCCGCCCAACATGAATGAGGGGGACCTCAGGCTGGGGACAGGAAGGATAGGGAAGGCGACTTCCTTTTCAGTTTGTTTTTGGCAACTTTTGATTTTGATACCAAGTGTATGTACTGACAATTCCATCTCGTCTACGACACATGCGCACACAAGCAGGGAAAGGCCTGGAAGCGTTCACATCGAAGGGGGACAGCATAGGCACGATGAGTCTGGGCAGCGCCAGGGTTCCCGCACACCCACGAACCTCCTTCCTACTTTAGCTGAGAGAATGCCACGCTCCTCTCCACATTTCAGCAACCGCAGCCTTGGTGGACACTGGATCCGCTGGGAGGGGAGCAAAGAGGCCTTTCAGTCCTACCACGGTCGTGGCTACCCTCAGCCCTCCGAGCAGGCACTGCCCCTTCTTCTGGCGCCTGGGATCCTGCATCGCCCAGCGGCCGGGCGCCTCAGCCTTCCAGGCCCTGGTCCTCAGCTCTCCTCCTACCCATGTGGAGACAGGTTCTGTCTCCACATTTCCCTGGAGACCACTGACTTAATGAGTTTGCACTGGGCCTTTCTTTCACTTTTAATTCTCCTGCTAGTAACAAAGTTTCCCATCATGGCCTTGAGACATTCTAGCAAAGGCTGCTTGCTCCCTAACCAGGGAAAACAGTCAGGACACCAGTCCACACCCAAGGCTGCTCTTCTTTCCAGTTGAGAGGGTGAGACCAGACCTGGAAGACTGAACTGAAAGACTGAACTGAAGCCCGAGGAAAGAGGGTGGTAGTCTTCAACTGCTGGTCACATGCTCAACAAAACATCAGCAAACGCTCAAAGCCCTGTGTTGTGCAAAGAAGGGGAAAACCCGAAGTGCAGAGAAGGATCGGCAAGGAGGCCGGGGCTCAGGAAGTGGGGGTGGAGAGCATGCTGTGGCTGAGGAGACGGGTGGCAGGTGTCCCAAGGGAGCCAGCAGGTGAGGTTTGGCAAGAAACAGGCTGCCTGGGCGGGGGATGGGGACAAGGCTGAAAGAAGGACCCATTCAAACAGGGCCAGGAATTCATTTGGTGGCCAAGTTGTAAAATGGGGGTAACATGCAAACATTTGGTCCAGAGAATCACACAAGGCGTCGTGTCATTGTTGTCACAGCAGAATGAGCAAGCTTGGCTCAACACCTTACAAAACCCACAGGGCGCCCTGTTTCTGAGTCTCGGCAGGGGCCCGAGCAGGGGTCCCTCTTTGGGGCAGTGGCTTGGCTGGCTGCAGGGTTTCTGTTTGACTCTTAGCACTACGCAGGATTTCCGCAGTACCCTCTGTCACAATGTCACCCAGCTGGCCCAGTCCATCTCATCCTCTTGACTTCTTTCCAGAAACTAACTCATACCATCCTCCCCAGAACCCTCGGCCCTCCAGTGACTTGGCTGTTCGGAACTTTCTCCAACCCCTACTGAAATCTCTTGTCAAAATTCCCACTCCCTGGAGGTTTAGCGGATGAACAGATGAACTACTCTTCTAAAAATTTCAAACCAAATGCATGTTGAATGAAAACTGTCAAGAGAAGGGTTGTAAAAGCAGGACAACTTCTATTGCCGCTTCATATTCCAAATGCTGTTCCTTTTATCAGTCCTCCAGGGGGAAACATTAAAATGACATGCAAGTTCCTTGCCCTTTGCCTGCCCCTTGACACAGGGCCCTCACGGAACTTAGTGCACACTGGTGGAATCCAATACAGACACTAAAGCAGCACTGCTCTCAATATAAAAAGCTTTACACATTTTAGTGCTTCAAAAACAGAAAGACTTAATGCTTGGAATTTACTTAAAGGAATGTACCCATGTCAGTTGCTAATTTTGGCAAATGCACCATGGCAATGTAGGATGGTAACACTGGGTGTGGGGCACACTGGGATCGTCTGTACTATTTTTTGCCATTTTTATGTAAATCTAACACTATTCCAAAATCAGTTCATTTCAAAAGCAGAAAGGCTATTGCTCAAATTAGTAATTAAGGCCAATCATTTTTAAAGTGTCCAAACATGATTCAGAAAAGGCATGAATGTGCCCTGGTCCCACCTCTGAGGGGTTCCTGCAAGTGGAACACACTCTTCCCCTGTGACATGTGAGGACAGAAAGAGCGGATGTCTAGGAGAGCCTCAGTATTAGCGTTCTTCAGATGTGCCACCCCTGTCACCCAGAAGCCCACAGCCAGGAGGAGAAACCAGTGCAGGATTATGAAACTCCACAACACGGATCAAGCTCAGCACCTGGCACCAGGCAGGGGCTCCAGCATTTGCTCACTCCCTTACACAGAGCAGAGAATGGAGGGTACACAGGTGATGGGAGAGGGGCAGCTTGCTCAGGTGAGGCAACTCAGAGAGTTCCCACGAGGAGGCAAGCCTTGTCCGGAGGCTTGGGTGGTTTAGAAGAGGGACGGACTGACTGGCTGGTGGGAAAAATAACATTCTTAGCAAAGAAATCGACATGTTAAGGTGTGTGTGTTTTGGATAAAGAGAAAGAAGAAATGCAATTAAACAGCAAAGGCTTGGGTGGGGGGAAACTGACGTCTTCCCAGGCCCCTCTCTATCGAAAACGGAATCGAGCCTTCTTCTCACCTTAAAACCCAGCACACAATTTGCCAATCAAATATGCCAATCACAGGCAAGGCTGGGGGAGGGGGACCCTGCTCAGCAGGTTTCCAAAGCGAAGGCATTTGCAAGCTCTGCTTTAATACAGCCAGTTGCCACAAGTGGTGAAGTAGCACGGAAGGCGGAGGGCAGTTCATTTCAGTCACGATCTTTACGTGGGCAACTCGGAAACGCTTCTCCCTTCTCAGAATCATTTCTAGGAGACCCTTTCTATCCTTACTTCCCCCCTCAATGGCGACTTATTTTTTTTAAAGAAGGAAAAGCCTATTATTATGTAGTTCATTCCCTATGCATTTTTCATGGCGGGGTGGGGGGACGGAGGGAAGAAAGCGGGGGGGGGGGGGCAAATATTAGGCTTTCCAGTCTGCTCCAAAGGGAGCAACCAAGTATCAACAAAGCAAAGAATCAAATCAGAAGGAAAAAAACATCGACAGGTGCGGCCAGCGCGCGCCCCGCCCGCCCGCCTGGACGCCCAACAGGTGCCTCCGGACCCCGCCGCAGCCGCAGGCTCCTCGGCTTGGCACAGAGTCGCCGCCCGCGCACCACGTCCAGGCCCGCCCGTACTCACGGCCGCACGGCGGTCCGCGCCCTGGACCGCAGCGCCCATCCGGCCCGGGCCTCGGTCAGCGCGGGCTGGGTTCTCAGGCGGCCCGGGCTCGGCCCGGGACGCGCTGCGGCCGTTGTCGCCTCCGCAGGGCGCGAGGCATCCTCCCGCCGCCGCCCCGCGGGCCGCCAGCCCTTTGTTTTGGAGCCGCGGCCCCGCCGCGCCGCCGTTAACGGCCTCGGAACGCGGGGCCGGCCAATCAGCACCCAGGACTGCCCGCGCCCCGCCCGCGCCCCGCCTCGCCCGCGCGCCCCCGCCCCGCGCGCTCCGCGCCCGGGAGCTCGGACCGCTCGCACTCGGCCCGGCGGGGCAGAGGCGCACGTGCCACGGGGCGCGCGGCGCTTCCATTGGCCCGGCCTCGGAGCGCGGCCTCGGAGCCAGCCTGTGAGGGCCGCGGGGCGCAGGGGCGGGGCGGGGCGGGGCGGGGCGGGGCTCGGGGGCGTGCTCCGCACGGAGGCCGCGCAGGCGCCGGCTGACCCGGGCTGGGCTCTTTCCACGCAGGTTTTTCTTGTGTTGGACCCCGCACGCGGGCAAGGCCTAGGGTCACGTACTCGCTCCGCACGCGTGGATCGGCCATGGGTGTCCTGGGCTCACAGCTCCCCGGGCGGAGGGCGGGCGCGTGGGTTGACCCTGAGCGGCGCCTAGGTTTTCCTAGACAGACCCTCCTTGCCCCTGGCCTCAGAGAACCGGGTCTTGCGCGCTTACCTTCTCCGACCACCCTTCCTGAGCTCGGTAGTTTACTGCAGAACCTCTGGATCTGCACCTGGCCACTGGCTCTGCTCTGGGAGCCCCAAATTGGACCGATGGCGCTCTCGATTCCACACCCCCCCCCCCGACAGCCCGCCCCCTCTCGTGGTCCACACTGTTCGCCCACTCAAGTCATTATGTTGTTGGTCCCATGGCCTTTCTTTATAGATTGGTTTTTTAATTACATAAGTTTTTAAAAACCCTCTCAATTGAGGTCACATGTGCACCGTTTTTATACATTTTAGTATTCTTTAGGTCTTGTTTCTTTTGTGCAATGCACTGTACAGGTCTGTCTTTGGGTGGCACCCGAGTTATTAGAAAGCAGCTGGACGTTGCCTTTTTTAAAGCAAAATAATGTGTGTGTGTGTGTGTTTTAATTTTCTTAAAAGATTTATTTTTAGAGGGAAGGGAAGGGAAGGGAGAAAAGACCGATCAGTCGCCTCTCAGACCAACGGGGGACCCACATGCAACCCAGTCATATACTCTAACTGGGAATCAACTCTTTGGGTGATAGGCTGCGCTTAATCCACTGAACCACACCAGCCAGGGTAGGATGTTGCCTCTTAAACATTCGTGGGAACTTGGCCACCCTCCTGTTTCCAGCTCCGTGCTTCCACAAACCTGCTTGCAAAGTGGGAGCTCAATGATGGTTTTAAGATGCATTTTTCAGATGTGTTAGCATCTCTTCCTTAACTGTTAAGCCTTTAAGGCTCCTTCAATTTCTTTAGTTTTTTAAATACCAAGTTTTTCTTATTTTTGCTATTGCAAATATCTTTTCTCAACCAGTGCTTTGTTGAAAACTAACTCTAATGTGAGCCAAAGTTTATATAATTTTGTATTCTGCTTTCTGAAGGGGCATTTTTCTGTTTTTGCAGGGTTTTAAAATCCTCACCTAAGGACATGCTCATTGATTTTAGAAAGAAAGGGAGGTGGAGAGAGCAAAGAAACATCTGATGTGAGAGAGGAATGTTGATTGGTTGCCTTTTCGTATGCACCCCGACTGGCAATGGAACCTGCAACCTAGGCATATGCCCTGGCTGGGAATCGAACCAGTGATCCTTTAGTTTACAGTATGATGCTCTAGTCCACTGAGCTACTGGCCAGGGCTGTAATTGCAGGGTGTTTTGTTTATTTTATTTTTTTTAGTGGCTGCACAATATTAAACTTAAACTTAGAAACCTACCTAAGTATCTAAGTATGTGTGCTGGTTGGGCACTTCGATCATCTCTAATGATGCGGACCCCTTCATTGTTTGAAAATTTTACCACTGTACTCACTATTCTTTACATTATGGCTCCTAGCCTCATTTTCACTTTTTAAAATTCATTATTTTTAGAGAGAAGGGCAAGGAGGGAGGAAGAAAGGGAGAGAAACATCAATGTACGGTTGCCTTTCACCTGCCTCCAGCTATGGACCTGGCTTGCAACCTAGTTATGTGTCCTGGCTGCAAATCGAACCAGTGATCTTTGGGTTTGAAGGCCAGTGCCTATCCACTGAGCCACCAGCCAGGGCTTCTAGCTTCATTCTTTGAGGCACAGGTTTCTGTGAGAATCTAAGTGATTGCAATATGTATGTGAATTGTATAGATCATCCATCCCTCCAGCACCCTAGCCCCTCTCCTGCAAGGATCTTGTCCTCTGCATGGTCCAGGTAAGAACCCCCTTGCTGACCACTGACCAGTGCCTTTCAAATGTTTTTAACTATGACCACAATAAATTATACATATTATTGCATATGAAGATTCTGTTTGGGATAATTTTGGGGATAGTGGTGATGATTACACAATAATGTGAATGGACTTAATGCTACTGAATTATATACTTAAAAATTGTTGCCCTGGCTGGCGGCACAGTAGGTAAGGTGCTGGCCTGTGAACCTGGGGGTCGCTGGTTCGATTCCCAGTCAGGGCACATGGCCGGGTTGCAAACCAGGTCTCCAGACAGGTCTGTTGGCTGGAGGCAGGAGAAAGGCAACCATACATTGATGTTACTCTGTTTCTCTCCCTCTCTTCCTCTCTCCCTTTCCCTCTGCCTGAAAAATAATAAATAAAATCTTTAAAAAAAATTGTTGAAATGGTGTGGCTTAGTGGATAGGCACTGGCCAAAGGTTGCTGGTTCAATTCCCTAGTCAGGGCACATAACCAGGTCTCCAGCCAGGTCTCTAGTCAGACCCTTGGCTGGAGGCAGGTGAAAAACAACCATACATTGATGTTTCTCTTCCTTTCTTCCTCCCTCCCTGCCCTTCTCTCTGAAAATAATGACTCTTAAAAAAAAAAATTGTGGAAAAAGAGGATGAATGTAATAAAACAGTAATAAAATTAAATTAAAAAAATTTTTTTGTTAAAATGGAAAATTTCATGTTGTTTTACCACAATAAAAAATAGTAAAAAAAAAAAAAAAAACACCATTCATTATGATCCAGTATACACACATGTATAAGGAAAGTTTTATGACTTAATACATACTCTTATTTTGTGCGATGCTCCAACATTTTCTATACTTCTCTGTTTTTATTAATGGCTTTCTATGTGATTTCACAAGGCACCTTCAGCCACGGCCTGCAGTCTGCCGTTCATTCCGTCATCACCACCCTCCACAACCTCAGTCATGGGCAGCCCACCCTAGGTAGGACACTGCTGCACTCTCTGACTCCCTCCTGTTAGTGACCTGATCGCAGCCACCTTTGTCCACATTAGGAACCACAGCGCACTGTCCCCTCCACCTACCTGCTGGCTTGCCTCCTCCCTCAGCCCTTCTCACACCACACACCCACCCAGCAGACCCCTGTCCCAGGACAAGGAGACGCCAGGCAGCAGACAGGCTCTGCCTGACTTGTGGAGACTAGTTTCTAGGGCAGAGCAGTCCTGGCAACCCTACACCTGCTCCACCTCTTGGGTCCATTCAGGCTCCCACTTTCCTGGAAGATGATCCTATGCCTCCTCCCCCTACCAGCTCTGTGTCCTACTTTCCTGAAAACTTCCACCTCAACCAGAGCGCATGCTTCCTGCTCCCACCACTAACCTTCCTCTAGCCCACCTTCCTGCCGTACTGCCCGTCACCAGCATGTCGGTTCACCTATGTCCCCACCAAGACCTTGCAAGTAGCGCTAGCCCGTCCACTCAGTCCACCCCCGTGAATGCTGAACAGTCACTTGAGCCGTGATGGGCTCTTTCTCCTGCATCCTCCATCCCCCCTTCACTGTTCCATCAGAATGAGTCTCGCTGTCTTCACGCTTCCTGCAACTGCTCAGAGCAACACTGCTTAGGAGCAGTGGAGCCAGACTCCCTGCCTCTCAGGTTTCCCTCCAGCCCCTTGGCCTGCGTGGTGCCACACCTTACTGGACGGTCCTAGCAGCATTTCACCCCTCATCTCCATTTCCTACTCTGTCCCTGCAGGCAGTCAGCGTTTGGAGGGAAATCCACACAGCACCACCCTCACTTTCCACACCATGGTGATAGTTTATAACAGAGAAAGGAAACAGATTAGAATCAGCCATGGGGAAAGCAAACACTAAAAGGGCTAGGGAAGCCCTGGCTGGTGGCACAGTGGATAAGGTGCCGGCCTGCGAACTCAAAGGTCGCTGTTTCGATTCCCAGCCAGGGCCCATAACCAGGTTGCAAGCCAGGTCTCCAGCCAGGTCCGTAGCTGGAGGCGGGTGAAAGGCAACCATACATTGATGTCTCTCCCTCTCTGCCTCTCTTCATTCCCCCTCTCTGAAAATAAAATCTTTTTAAAAAATTAAAAAATAATAATAATAAAAGAGCTAGGGAAGTTCCAAACATGGAGCTTCCAACTGTCCTCTCCCCTCAAGTCACCAATAGTCTCCTGTCCTGGCATCAGTGAGTGATGGCACCCCAAGCCTAGCCAAGCAGGGGAGCTCACAGAACCTGAGGGCTTACAACCTTTGTGGGGGCTCCATCCCACAGGCATGACCCAAAACACCCACCATGAACCATGTGCTGTCCCCATTTTAAACCACATTTGAAAGGACGCACCCCTGGGCAAATAGACATTCGGTTCAGGGCTTACAGACTACCTCCCGGAACAGAGGGCAGAAGCGAGACTCTTCCAGGGGTGAGGTTAAATTTGTTTCTCTGCAGTCCCCTGGCTTACCATCCTCCAGACACATGGCCTTCTTCTCACTGTACTTGTCCCCTCCCCTGGAAGGCCCCTCTTGCTTCAATATTCTCCTGGAATGTGTCCTCAGCACAGAAGCCATGCCCTCCAGGCTCTGGGGACCAGCAGCCCTCACCCAGCTTTGGATTTTCCTCCTTACCCACCTCCCCACCCTAGAGTCTGCATTTTCTTCTTTGTTTGGTTTATTGTCTGTATCCCTTCACCAGGTGAGTGCCCTGATGGCAGGGACTTGGTTTGCTCTCAACTGTCTCCACCCTTCAGAAAGTTTGCCGATTCAGCGACTCCTGCAGGATGACAGGATTCCACGAGACAGCGGCCCAGGAGACGGCAGGGCTCCCCAGCACTTCCCGCCCCGACGCCTGGCGCGCCAGAAGCAGCACCGAAGTGTGGGCAGTGTGGGCAGTCGGCAGAGCCTGGCGCAGCATGGCGGGGCGCCATACGCAGGCTACCTGCAAACCTGCCTCGTGACGTGGACTCAAGTCCAATGTGGGTGAATGGAATTTGAAAGTGGATGAAGAAAAGGAATTCATGACACAGCAGGTGGCTCTGTAAGGTGGAGACTCTGCAGCCCCACGCGCACCGTGGCAGGTTGGTGGCCACCAGCCAGAGCCAGGCTTGAACGGGTCTCACACACCTGAGGAGGTGGCTGGGGGCTGGGACAGTCACCCCCAGGGGACCCAGTCTGGCTGGGTGGTACAGGCTGAATCATGTCCCCTACAAATGTGACTAATTTGGAGATGGCAGTCTTTATTATTTTTTACAATTTCATTTTATTATTTTTAAAGATTTTATTATTTTCAGAGAGGAAAGGGAGGAAGAAAGGGAGAGAAACATCAATGTATGGTTGCCTTTCATCTGCCTCCACCTACAGACCTAGCTGGAGACCTGGCTTGCAACCTGGTTATGTGCCCTGGCTGGGGATCGAACCAGCCACCTTCGGGTTCGCAGGTCAGCACCTTATCCATTGTGCCACCAGCCAAGGCTTTAAATTTTATTTAAAAATTTGTTACTGATTTTACAGAGAGTAGGAAAGAAACTTCAATTTGTTGTTCTATCCATCCATACATTTATTGGTTCGTTCTTGTATGTGCCCTGACTGGGGGTCAAACCTGCAGCCTTGGCAGACTGGGCAATGCTCTAACTGAACTGAGCTCCCCAGGCAGGGCTGGAGATCGGGGGCCAGGGGTGTCATTAAAGAGGTGATGAAGTTAAAATGCGGCTGGTAGGTGGGCCCCGATCCAGCCTGACTGGTGTACTCATATGAAAAGACACAGAGAGGTGGCAACTGCTGCAAGCCAAGGACAGGGGCTGCAGGAGCAGTGCAACCTCCACTGTGGTTTAGCTCGCAGAACTGGAAAACATCTGTCATGCGACCCAGCCTTGGGTCCTTTATGGAAGGCCTAGCAAGCTAATACACTGGGTGTTAGTTTAGGTGTCACTTAACTGAATTCTCCTAAAGGGTCCGCCCATCTGCCTTTGCCCCGAATCCTTCCTAAAACCCTCAGAATGGCCGGACCAAGCAGCCTGCCAAGGGCTGACTTCAGCACCGGCTGGCAGGTCGCTGTGCAGTGAATAAGGAACTTCACCTCCGGGCCTGGGGCTCTCTGTGGCCAAGTCAGGGATGAAGACTCTTGGTAGCCCCTTGATGTCTAAAATCTATGATTTGGCTCTGACTTGTGTGACTCAGTGGGCTGGGCATTGTCCTGAAAACTTGAAGGTTGCCAGGTCCATTCCCAGTCAGGGCACGTGCCTGGGCTGCAAGGTCGGATACCCATTTTGGGTGTGCAAGAGGCAGCTGATCGGTGTCTCTCTCTCACGTCCTTGTTTCTCTCCCTCTCTTACCCTCTCTCTAAAAATAAATAAAATCTTCATAAAATAATATAAAATCCTATGATTTCCTGGTAGCTGCCTTTATATTATTTAAGACCGTGAAGAAGTGTGCATTACTGTTGGCATAGCAACCACAAGCCATTTTATGTTCTTTCCAAATTTAAAAAATTTCCAGACTTGCAGTTAATGTGGTGGCATAGGCAGACATGGCTCGCCTCTTCGCACAGTATCAAAATTACAACTGAAATATAGACTAATCATCACTCAGAACCACCAGAAATCGAGTTGCATGCAAGTCTGACGACTACAGAATTAAAGAAACCACAGCCATCTAGGCTGGTCCCACACCCACGTGTGGTGGGTAAAATTCAGGAGGGATGTCTCCAGGTCAAGGAGTGCCAGCCCCACACCAGGCCCCCCCAGCCCAGGGTTCCAGTGCCAGGAAGATAAGTCCCCACAACTTCTGGCTGCACAAACCAGCTGGGATTGACTCAGTGGGATACACTGCTAGAGTCCCAGGCAGTTCCTCTTAAAGAGCCCACACACGGACTCACCTACTCAGACTCCCCCTCTGAGCTCCGGCACTGGGCACTGGGGCCGCAGCTTGAAAGGCACCAGTGGCATAAAGGGAGGAACTGAGGTGTCTGGCATCAAGGCCAGAAGAGGCCATTGTCCCTTTTCTAAACCCTCCCCTTACAGAGCCAACAAGCTGCAGCCACATCTGAGGCTCCATAGACCTGGAGATCGTGGAGACTCTGCCCCATTGAATTTACAGGCCCACCCACACGGTTTGCCCTATGAATGGCTGTTAGTGGCTGGTGTTTCAAACCATCCTAAATCCAATTACACAAGCAATAGCTGGTCTCAGGGATCCTATGGCCAAACGCTAGCAGCAGCCAGGGTAGATTCAAAGCTTGGCTTCACCTGGGAATCTCCAAGGCCAGCAAAAGTAGCAGCCATCTCAGGTTGCTTTATAGTTTAGGCAGGGTGGCCTCGGGCAAAACATGGGTGGGGGCTGACCTTAGCCTGCTCCACCTGGGAAACTCAGGGCCAGAGCATGGAGTGGACAACTACAGACCATGTCAGAGCACCACCTCCCTGCCCCACACAGCTGATCTTCCACAGAGGGCGGAGGTTGGTGATAGGTGGTCACAGCCAGTCCTTGCAGCTGACTCACCTGGGTAGCCCCCTCCCCCACACTGATCTGCCACCAGCAACCAAGACTCAACTACAAGAGGAGGGTGTACACGGCCCACACAAAGGGCGCACCTTGAGTACCTAGCTTGGGTGATAGGAGAGGCTGTGCCACTGGACCCTGCATTAGGCCCACTACCAACTCACAGAGTCAAAGCAGCTCTACCTAATACAGAGACAAAAACACAGGAAGGCTACCAGAACAAGGAGACAAAGAAACATGGCCCAGATGAAAAAACAGATCAAAACTCCAGAAAAAGAGCTAAATGAAATGGAGATAAGCAATCTACCATATGCAGTTCAAAACAATAGTTACAAGGATGCTCATAGAATTTAGTGAGGATCTCAGCAGCATAAAAAAGATCTAGTCAGAAACAAAGGATACACTAATTGAAATAAAGAACAATTAACAGGGAAACAAAAGTAGAGTGGACAAAGCTGAGAACCAAATCTATGATTTGGAACACATAGAAGCAAAAACAACCAATCAGAATTTTAAAAATGAGAATACTATAAGCAGCCTTTGGAACAACTTCAAGAGCTCCAACATTCACATCATTGGGGCGCCAGAAGGAAAAGAAGAGCGAGCAGGAAATCTATTTGAAAAAAATAAGGAAAGAAAACTTCCCTAATTTGGTTAAGGAAATAGACATGCAAGTCCAGGAAGCACAGAGAGTCTCAAACAAGATGGATGCGGAGGCCCACTCCAAGACACATCAGAATTAAAATGCCAATGGTTAAATATAAAGAGAGAGTCTTCAACACAGCAAGAGAAAAAAAGTTAGTTACCTACAAGGGCATTCTTGTAAGACTGTTGGCTGATTCCAAAGAAACTGCAGGTTAGAAGGGATTGGCAAGAAATATTCAAAGTTGTGAGAAGCAGGGACCTACAGCCAAGAGTGCTCTGCCCAGCAAAAATACCATTTAGAATCCAAGGGCAGATAAAAGAGCTTCCCAGCCAAGAAAAAACTGATGGAGTTCATCATCACTAAACTATTATATAAAATCTTAAAGGAGCTTATTTAAGGAAAAAACAAAAAAACAAAAAAAAACCACTCTGAACAACAGCCCTGGCTGGTGTGGCTTAGTGGACTGAGTGCCAGCTTGTGACCCAAAAGGTGGCTGGTTTGATTCCCAGTCAGGGCACTTGCCTGCACTACAGGCCAGTCCCCAAGTGGGGATGTGCAAGAGGCAGCCAATCTGTGTATCTCTCGCACATCAATCAATTTTTCTCTCTTTCTCCCTCCATTCCCCGCTCTCTAAATACATACAATCTTTTTTTTTTTTTAAATACATACAATCTTAAAGCAAAACAAAACTATGAGCAATAAAAATGGCAAAAAATACAAATCAACAATGGAATCTAAAAAACAAACTAAGCAAACAAGAACAGAGTCATGAATATGGAGTGCATTTTGATGGCTGCAGATGGGAGGGGCACATGGGGGAATGGATGAAGAGGTAAGGGGATTAAGAGGCATAAATTGGCCCTGGCTGGTGTGGCTCAGTGGATAGGCGCTAGCCTGCCAACCGTAAGGTTGCTGGTTTGATTCCCAGTCAGGGTGCATAACCAGGTCTCTGGCTAGGTCTCCAGCCAGGTCCCCAGCTAGAGGCAGGTGAAAGGCAACCAAACATTGATATTTTTCTTCCTTTCTTCCTTCCTACCTTCCCCTCTAAAAATAATTTTAAAATCTTAAAAAAAGCACCAATTGGTAGGTACCAAATAGCCATGGGGATGTTTCGAGCAGTATAGGAAATGGACATGAACAATAGTGGGCGGTTGTCTGTGGGAATGTGGGATGCTGGGTGGAAGGGGCAATAAAAGGGGAAAGATCAGGACAACCGTAATAGCATAATCAATAAAACCTAACACTTTCCAGCCTCAGGATTAAGGAGAGGAAGATGTAAAAGCAGAGATGAGATTAAGTTGCTGATGGAAGCGGTTGCCATGGCATCACACACTGTACTTGGAATCTGCCAGCTGCCACTGATTTCTCCCTTCCTCCTGCAAAGAATTTCAAGAGGAAAAAAACGGGGGGGTGGGGGGCGTGGAGAAAAATATTTCTAAATTAAGAATAGTAACTAATGATAGGAATTTATATTTTAAGAGTAAATATTAACATACAGGGTTCCTCAAAATTTAAACAAATCACCTGGCATCTTTTTTTTTTTTTTTTTTTAAATTCAATTTTTAGAGAGAGGGGAAGGGAGGGAGAAAGAGGAGAAAACATCAATGTGTGGTCACCTCTTGTGTGCCCCCAACTGAGGACCTGGCCTGACACACAGGCATGTGCCTTGACTGGGATCAAACCAGCGACCCTTTGGTTCACAGGCTGGTGCTCAACCTGCTGAGCCACACCAGCCATTACCTGGCATCTTTTTAGTGTTGATGTTAAAATGCAGTACGTCTGGATGGGGCCCTGAGAGTCTGCATTTTAATTGTTGTGACAAAATTTGCATAACATGGAATTTACCGTCTTAAACCACAGAGGCTGCATTTCTAACGGGCTCTGAGTGATGCTGATGCAGGGTCCGTGGTGCACGTCTGTGCTCTAGGCTTTGTGCTGCAGCCCACAGCAGGTGGCGGGCAAACCAAAAGGAGCAAGCCTCGCAGGGTGCTTTCCAGGGAGTTCCTGGTGGGGAGACAAGGGGCAATGTCCCTTCAGAGTGGCCAGAAGGCGGCCTGACTTAGAAGTGAAGCTGGGATTTTTCTGTCAGAGGATCAAAGCCTGGAGGTCATGTTCAGATTTAAAATTCTGTCATTGCTGTTCTGACTTGCAAGTTTGCTGGGCCATTCCCGAACACTGTACATGGAGGTTGCTTTACTTTCTTTTTTAAAATCCCCATTCAAAGATGTATTTATTGACTTTTTAGAAAGGGAGAGAAAAACATTGACTGGCTGCCCTTGTACGTCCCCTGAAGGAACGAACCCTGCAACCTAGGTATGTACCCTGACCTGGGATCAAACTCTCAACCTTTTGGGGTGTGAGAGCAAGCTGGCCGGGGCTGCTTTACCTTCTTTGTCCCTTACAAATGAGGCTGGTACGCATGCCTTTGTACATGTGGCTGTTTTCTCCACAATTATTGTCTAGGGAAAGAAGCGCCAGTAATGGAATTAGTGCATCAAGTACACTTCTTCTGATTGGCTCCCATCAGCCAGATTCCACTGTATCCATCTACAGCACTATTAGCAACACCAAAGGTTACGGACTTCTTCACAATTTCGCTTTTCCTGAAAAGCCAGAAAGGCAGGCACAAAATGACACTTCATCATTCTAATCTGCAGTTCCTGTTTACTAATGGCCCTGAATGCCTTTCCTTGTGTAAGCAGGCAAGTCTTTGGATTAATAGCTTTTGATTGGCTACCAGTTGGGAATGAGGCAAATTTGTATTTTTGTGATTCATTTTGTTTTGTAGAGTTTTTTTTTTTTTTTAAAGATTTTATTTCATTATTTTTAGAAAGAGGGGAAGGGAGAGAGGCAGAGAGGGAGAGAGACATCAATGTGTGGTTGCCTTTCACCTGCCTCCAGCCACAGACCTGACTGGAGACCTGGTTTGCAACCTTATTACGTGCCCTGGCTGGGGAATCAAACCTGCGACCTTTGGGTTCGCAGGCCGGTGCCTTATCCACTGTGCTACCAGCCAGGGCAAGAGTTGTTTTATTAGTCACCCGTGGCAGGTGTGCGCCTGCCTCCTGCGCCTTGCCCCTCACACAACTGTTGTCCACTCTGGCCTGTGTATAAAGCAGAACCGGAGGTATTCCCTCCATTTCTCCATTCTGTCCTGGTTGCTGGACTTACTAGTTTCCTCCAACCAAACCTGCTGAGTGAACCCCCTGCCCTTCTAGATGCATTTGTTAGAAAAGGTACATAGGTAGGTAGCTAACATAAAAATAGTGACTCATTTTAGCGTGAACATGTAGGGCTTTGAAGCCAAAACTCCTGCTCTCACAAGAAAAAAAGCCGAACAAAGTAAAAATCAATGACATCCTGGATCCATCAGAAAACTGAGGCTACTGGACACCCCCACGCAAACCGTAAACAGGCAAAGGGAGAGAATCACACAGCTCCCCAGAAGCAGAGTCAGAAACTTGTTTGAACACTTAAATGGCCCCTTACATGGTAAGGCTGACAAAATGCTGGATGCTGAGTGTGGATGAATTTTGGGAGTTCAAACCTCATGGGGACCCATACAAGGAGGCCCGTAATTTCATGGATTTTACCTCCAGGGAGCCCCACAGGTTCTCACAGTGAAGACTAGAGCACAATCCCCTTGGGTTTTGATGATGGGGAGAGGGGCCCCCATAATCAAATGAAATATACCCAGATGGATCGTCTCCATAGTGCAGGCCAGCCAGCAAGGGAGATGGCTTCCTCAGAGCCTCACTCGGCAGAGGATGGGGATGCGCCCAACTGCAGCTCCGCTAGCCTTGCTGCCTTGCCTAAGGGGATAGAAAGTCCCCCAGGAGTGCTTATGGAGGCCACAGCCCAGGGTCACAGGCCCACTAGAAGATGGATCAGATCTATCCATCTGATCGCCAGAGGCTTCCCATTCCCCCAAGCCTCACTACCCCATCAACAGAGCTCCTGTATAGTCCAGATGGCAGCAGACAGGATGGCGAGGCTCTGATTCTATTTAAAGGGGAGTCTCTTGGTAAACCCAACAGGGAACAAAATCAAGACTCGGATATAGCAGAGATTTTGGAATTACTGGACTGGAAATTTAAAACAATTATGACTAATATGCTAAAGCTCTAAAGGGAAAAGTGGACATCATACAAGCACAGATGGGTAATGTTAGCAGACACATGGAAACTAAGAAACAAAAGAAAACGCTAGAAAATGAAACTAGCGGAAATGGAGAACGCCTTTGATGCGTCCATCGGAAGACTGGGCACCACTGAGGAAAGAACCGGTGAGCCAGCATGTCTTGAGGGTGACACCCACGCTGCTGATCCCTCCCGAGGTCCGTGCAGGTGTTAACAGTCACCTGTGGCTGGTGGTCCTTCAGTTTCGCTCTTTGCTGGCAGGCATGTGTTCTTCTATGGTTTCCATGGTCATATTTGAGCTCTTCTAGGGCAGAAGCATTACGCTGTTCTGTGGGAGGAGACAGGCAGGGGTCCTGGGCTGCCCCACCCTTGCTCACTCGGAGCAGGTGAACTTCTGCTGATTTCATTTTATAAAAGAGCACTGGTGAAAAAAATTTGAAAATTTGAAAACCACTGCTGTGTGGGAAGTGTATGTGCAGCAAACACTTTCAAAGGCAATAAAAAACAAAAACAAAAACAAAACTAAAACACCCCTAATTATTTCAAGAATGGGAATACCTGAGCGTGGGAGTAGTGGCAACTCTGGGAAGAAGTAGAAGGGCTGTCTGGGTTCAGAGGGAGCAAAAAAGGCGACACGTTACTGGGGATGAGGATGTGGTCACCGGTTCTTGTCCCCACTTGCTGTCTGGAGACCTCCCTCCCGGGCTGGCACCTGAAAAGCTTCCACCCTGGTATCCCAGGTCACTGCAAACTCCTCTCATCATGCAATGTGCCACCCCTGTCCCTGCTGCCATTCTAAACCGGGTTTCTTCCATGGGGTGATTTGCAACTGAAAGCAGACAAGGTGGCTTCCTTCCCCACTACTGAACACCTCATGTCACATCAAAACCCCCAGGTGAAAGCCCACTGTGCGCAGCAGTTCTCTGCGTGGCCCTACTGTGGTGACTCTCTGCTCCTCACAGGTATCCCCCAGCTTGTCCTGCTGGGAGAGTGCCTGTGAGGTAACAGAAAAATATGTATAGATCTCTGCCTCTGGCTCCTGACATGGGGTCCTTAAACTAATGTCATTTCCTGAGTGACAGGGCACTAGGGGCACCTTCTGTCCTAACTGGTCTTTGACCTGGGCTCCTGCAAACCTTACGGTTTCCTCAGTGCTGGGCTTGTCGTTCATTCTAATGAGGCCCCGCTGGGTGGGCTCCTGGGTGAGGGCCGGTCACTGGAAACACCAGGTCGTAATCAGAAGCGAAATTTCAGCCTCGTCCCTTATTCTCTTGAGAAGGGGAAGGGGCTGCAAATGGAGTTAATGATTGATTGCACCTATGTGGTTTCTATAAAACTCCAAAAGTATGGAGTTCAAGGAGCTTCCACACTTTGGAGGATAATACACCCTAACTCAACGAGGACAGAAGCACCTATGCTTGGGACCCTCCTCTATGTATCCTATCTGGCTGTTCATCAGTATTATCATACCCTTTAATAAACTGGTAAGCCAAGTTCTGTGAAACACTCTAGTAAATTAATTGAACCCAGGAGGGGGATGTGGGAACCTCCGATCTATAGCCAGCTGGTCAGAAGGCAGGCTACAACCTGGGCTTGTGACTGGCATCTGAAGTAGATGGGGGGTGGGTAGGGACAGAGGGAAGGGAAGCAGTCCCATGGGACAGAGCAGCCCTTAACCTGTAGATCTGACGCCATCTCTGGGTAGATGGTGTCATAATCAGGTTGAATTCTTGGACACCCCATTGTTGTCCCAAGAATTGCTTTGTGTTCTATGGAAACCCCACCACAACAACGCTGAAAACTTTACCAGAACCCATACAGCCTCATTTTCAAAGAACATGACAGGAATCTGACCAATGCCTCCTACTTTTGCACATCTCCCACCACTCCAGGCTCCCCTTCCGCAACTGCATGCCAGCCCTCATGGTCAGTTGCCTCGCCCTCTCTCCCTAGTCCCCTTGGGCTACCCCCCTTTACCCAGCTAATGACATCACTGCAAGAGGAAAACCTGTAGCTCCTCAGGTCTACTTCACCCCATGCAAACTTATGAGTGTTGCCTCAGGCCCCCGAAGTGCTGGGCCTCCCTATTTCTGCTTCTCTTGGCTCTTCCTCCTTCTCCATAAAGTGCTTCCCACTTCACCTGAAAAATACATGCCATGGGTTATAATCTCATTCCATTTCTTCCTCTCCACCTAGAAAATGACCTTGTATCTTCAGCCCCCACCCCTACTTGGCACTAAATTCAGAAAGAGCCCCCACATGCCATGTTCACCTAGACCCACCCTTTTCCTGTCTCCAGACCTGTAAGACCTAGCTCCATTGTCCCCTATTTCTGTCCTTAGACCCAGTAAAGCCCGTCCCCCATGAAAACCGAGGCCTTCAGTGATCCTCTGTGGACACACTTACCCTCTCCTCCCTCCCTACTCAGGGCGTTGGGGGGATTCTGCACCTGGCCTCTTCCACCTGCTCTGTAACCCCCAAGGACTGGGTCTGGTTCCTGTTCTTGTCAAGAGGACTGCTCTAGTCACTCGTCAGCTCCGAACGCCCTGGTTCTGATTAAATAAAGCAAGCTGGGCCACCCGGGGTGCTGGTCTGTATCACTGGCTAGAATGTCTGCATTATTGGTAAGGCAAAGAGTTCATTGTAATTAAAAGTGGAAAGGAGTATGATTGGATTCCTGTGTTGAATAAGAAGATGATTGTTTTAGTGGCCTTCTATAGGATTTGGACAGCAAAGAGCGTTAATCTGCCAAAGAGAAAGCAAATGCTAGACTCCCCTGTTTCAGAGAGTAATTAAACCCCCAGTTATGTGGGATCAGCCGCCTCCTAGAGAAAGTAGATAGGTTTTCCTTTCTCAGATTAACAGCAAGCAGTTTAGTTCGATTAGTGGACATTTTAGTGTCACATTTAAAAAGTAAAGCATTTAGGGAGATTTGCTACTTAGCACTTGTCTTTAAATTTTTTTGTGTATTCTCGAATTTTTAGTGACTTTAGAGAGGAGGCGGTGGGGGCAGGACCGAGCTGTTGCTCCACGTGTGTATGTAGTCATCGGCTGCTTCTTGTACGTGCTTTGACCAGGGACCAACCCCACACAACCTTACTGTAACAGGACAACACTAACCAACTGAGCTAGCCGGCGAGGGATTCAGTACCTGTTTGAGGCCCTATCCTAGACAGCTGAAATGTGTTTTCATAATCCATACCACATCCAAGAGAAGGCTACTGGTTCCATCTGACAGGTGAGAGCAGCACAACGACCTGCTAAAGCCAGCTGCAGGTATAAGCAGGGGGTTAGTTCTGAACCCAGTTTTATGGACCCCAAAATATCTACTCTTTCTATACTACTATACCAAAAGCATTTCTGATATTTTGTCTTGTAAACATCTCACCACATGATGCCCAATATCGACAAGAATCACATGTCCGAGGGTCCCGAATATAGTCATAATTTCTTGGTCTGGAAGAGGCTGCCAATGACACCTTGTGGCCGAGTTGCTGAAGTTCAGGGAAGTGAGAAGAGACTCACGTGGGCACTGCATCAAGACTCCTAGCACTGCCTTGCTTCCTCCCCTGTACCAGGGGTCCAAAGGACAATTCGGAAAACCCAACGGAGCACTACATTCCCAATGAACTCCAGAGCACGACCAGCTTATGGTTCTGTCACTAGTAAGCAAAGTCAAATTAGGAAGATACACTTATTTGGGAAATGTTCTAATAAAGGGGTGGATGAGTTCATATTTTCACACATAAAATTCCAATTAAAATGTACATGCACAGTACCATGTTATTTTGGTAACACAGGGACACAATTTAATGATTCTAATTTCTTTGTAGGATTTTTTTTTACAAGTCAGGTGCCATAACATTCAAATAATCCATCTTTTAAAAAGTACGTTTACAACATCAAAAGAATTAAGATGAAATATAAACCTTTCTACTTACAATTTTTATACAGATTAACCAAATCACAGATACCACAAATAAATGTTAAATTGTAACAATATAATGAATAAACATTCAAATTCTTAATAAAATCTTCCTTTAACTTTATACTAAATAATCTATGCAGAGTTTTGGGGTACAATACCAAGAAGGCACCAACAGTACAAAGCAGATACAAAGCAGTTTCAGAACGTTCTTGAGTGCTCTACACGGATAACAGCACGAAAAAGGCAGCAAGCTTTGGGCGAACCTGGTGCAACCCTAGGGAATTCCCTCTGGACGCTCAGTCGCTCCTGATCCCGCCTGCCGAGCGAGGTTCCAGCGAGAGAAACCACAGATTTACTCTACTGCCGCAAGCTTCTCATCTGCACTACGGGAGTATCATATTCCAAACACCAGCATAACAATTTTAAAGCACAAATGCTTTAAAAATGTTGAAGCAAAAGGATTGCTCAGATTTTCAAAACCACTACATTTACAAAAATATTTCCCTTAAACTTGGGATTACTCCAAAACATTGATTTACAAATATAAAAGTATTATGGAAGGACCCAAAGCATGTGTGCATATGTATGTGTGTATTAACATACTGTTACCACACTATATAAAAGTTACCAATTTAAAAACCGTATTAACATATAAGCAAATAAAGGTAAAACAGTCGCCTCTGTATGGTCTGAATATTACGTGGCATGCGGTGTGGTCAGTGTACCTGTGACTCTTTAGAAATAACCACTGATGAACCACGTGTGTCCTGAAAGCTACCAGGTACCTCCACACCCATCACCTATGCCTGCAGCAGGAGTCACTGTGAACACACCCAGCACTGTGTACTGCTCACGAACACGATACTCTGCAACTCATGCATCAAATGGTGTGCGCGTCTCCGTCAGCTCTGAAGACCTGTGTTAGCAGAGTCATCATGAGTTCTCTCAAATCCATTCCACTGGCTTGTTGGCTATTTTATTTCACACTAAATGAAAGGATTGGAATGTTTCGACAGGAATTTTTTGCTTACATTTTAGACACCAAAAAAGCCATTAATCTAAAAGCTTAAGTGAGTATACTAATAATGTTCGGTATCATCAACAACAATTGATGACCTACTCTGTACATTTTTAGAGATGCAAGAAGACCCAATGATGAGTCTATCACACGTAATAGCTAGTACTTTCTCACAGGTACCTAGGTTATGACAATTCTCTGACCTATTAAACCAAGTCTGGCATGATGAATAAAAAGCACACAACATACAGTTATAGTGATTCTAGAATGCAGTTAGTGGTTTCATGCCAATCTGACTCCAGGGACCAGCAAGGAGGATAAAAAATAAAGCCCAGTCCCCAAGGATTAGTAGCCAAGACTGTGGATTTCTATTTAAAGGACTGCAGATTAACCTAATAACATTCCATTTAAAAACAGAGAAACAAGAGTAATAAAACTGTCAATGCTCCTTTTAAAATGAAAACTGACTTATCACTGTATCAACTAACAGTCAGATCTGTACTTGTCACTATGCGGACCTGGCCATGCAGCTCTTGAGCATGGAGGTGACGCTTGTGTGTTCTGGAGCAAGAATCAGACTGATTCTGATCTCTGAACAGGAACCAGCCATCCCTTTTTAGCCTGAGAGGCAGGAGTATCTGCACCCAGGGCCCAGGGCCGCGGGGCAGCCCTTCTGAGTGCTTAGCTGTGCCTGGCGGCAGCTCCAAAACACACACACAAGCCACAAAAGCCCTACTTAGAAAGAACCAGAGAACCCAACCTGAGACATTTGGGCTTCTTCACTAGTTTGACATAATAGTTTAGAACTACGATATGAGTAAAGAAACCAGTCAGAATTGATTTCTTGGCTGTGCAAGAAGGAAAAAGGGGAAAAAATGTTTTCTAAATCATTTTACGTAAACCAAAGTGTTGGGGCCGTGGCTGGGTGGGAAGGTGAGGCTTGTAAGCATTTCTGTTCTAAGCACAAACTGAACCTGACTGTCCCTTTGGACATGCTGATCCAGAGGAAATCAACACTGAATCTTATCATGAATAGGAAGATAGAAGATGTGCATTTATTTCCATGAATTACAAGTGCATTTCTGTTCATATTAGCAGGCAGTATTTATATAACCCATTCTTCATTGCTGTCAAAAATCAAACAAGAGAAAAGGACAGCTGAGAAATGAAAAGCTAAAAATAGAATAATTCCTAAGTGATCTGCTGAATAGCATTTTCCGTGGAACACAACTCAGAGGTAACAATAGAGTTTTCGTTTCATCATAGGCATGTGGCACTTGGACAGTCATCTCTGCACAGAAAGCTGTAACAGTCATGCGAGGGTACAGTAATTATTGAACAAGGCAAGTTTCTCACCACAGAGAGCAGTGGGGGAGTCAAGAGGAGGCACCGCACTGGGACAGAACACCTAGTCAATGCCACAGCGTACAGTGGCAGAACAAATACTTAAAAGAGATCAGGAAAATAAGGGGCTGAGCTCTGAATAGGATTTAGTGCTAGTTTTTTCTGATGGTCTTAGCGCAGCAGTATCGGAAACACTTGAGAGCACTTGACAGCAGAACAGTGCCTCATGTCATGAGCTCACGAAGGCTTTATCGCAAACTGCTGTATTGTAGGTTGAAAAATGAACTTGAGATGCTGACATGCTGTGGGAGGAAAAGAATTGGACACTTCCTCATTTAAAGATGCAGTGTTTACCCTCTGCTAAACCCTCAGGCATCAAATGTGGTTTCACTGAGTGCGGCACACCCTGTGAAGCAGCCAGGGATACAGGAACACTGGGGCCGGAGCTCCTCCCAGTGACAGCAGGTAGCCTGCCGGCTACTTCCCCAGATTCTTTCCTCAGCACCCTGCTGTCACCTCTGTACACTTCTCATTAATCCCAAGTGAAGCTGCCACTTTAAAGCTTTTTGTGCGAGTCTTGCGAACACTCTGCTCTGCATATAACGCATTTGGCAAGTGTTATACCTCTATAAATGGTTCAAGTCACCAAAGTAAATCTACAGAGTGAAGTCACTGAGTGCAGTACATCTTCTATTTAGAAAAATGACTGAGTTCTCTAAAAGTTGGGCAAATAGCACATACCTTAAATGTTAGTGACTAACAGGATATGAGAAAAGACACTGACAAGTGCCCCCAAAGATTCCCAGGGTGGGAGCTCTTGCTGCAGGTTGCAACGTCATCCCACGTGTTTCCACGAGTTCCTGCTCTGGGGAAACAATTATGGTGAAAAGGTGAAGTGCAAATAAGGGGCTGTCACTGACTTAAAAGTGCCCAAGGTAGTAGCCTTCCCTATCATAAAGTGAGATGCCAGTGACAAGAGCCAACTTGGAAAAAATGATCTCTGGTGTGACTGCGTGGGTCAGCAGGGTGTCATCTAAGAAAGGACTCAGGAGAGAGAGGAACCACTGCATCTTTCAAACCAGAAAGCAATTAGTGACTAAAGCAACGGTAAGCAGTAGGTGCACTGGAAGTACATACTGCCACAGGTCACCAGTGGGTGACACACACAGGGGTGCCAGGAACAGTTCTCTGGACTGAAGGAATTCTTTGAAAGCATAAAAGCCACAACTACCAGAAACCGCTCCTCCGAATGGCTCAAAGGAGTCAAGGTGGGTAAGCCGAGACAGGCTGGAAACAGGACCAGGGTCAAGAACTGGGAAGAACACCGATGTCTGAGCACGTCCCGTCCTCTGAGCCCTTGTCCTATTGGAAAACAAACAAACCTATGAATTAAGAATAAATCACATCCAAACAGCAGCATTAGGAAAATGTTCAAATGTAAAGAATAAACCATATTAAAGCATCACCAACAACATGAAAAAGCAGAGAAAAAAACTGCAAAAAGGTTATTTTACTTGGAACCACTTGGGCGTGTGTAGCACGGCAGTTGTGAAGAGGCAGGGCTCTCTTAATTTTGAAGGCACTTCTCAGACATTTTTTTTTCTTTTTTTCTTTTTTTAATTTTATTGTTGTTGTATTATCTTTTCTTATTTTAAGAAAATATTTTATTTATTTTTAGAGAGCGGGGAAGGAAGGGAGGCAGAGAGGGAGAGAGACATTAATGGATGGTTGCCTTTCACCTACTTTCAGCTACGGACCTGGCTGGAGACCTGGCTTGCAACCTGATTATGTGCCCTGGCTGGGAATCGAACCTGCGACCTTTGGCTTTGCAGGCTGGTGCCTATCCACTGTGCCACCAACCAGGGCCTCAGACATTTCTTAGAGAATGTTTCCATAACATTGGTAGTGTGCACATGGGCACGCGTGCACACACATGCTCACACATTGGCTGGCTTTAGTATTTCCAAGGCACCTTTTATTAACCACATACCTACCATGTTAATTGGTCAAAATCAGAGGCTGAGGATCTTTGTAATTTTTTTTTAAGGTTAAAAAAAAAATTATCTTTAGAGAGAGGAGAAGGGAGAGAGGCAGAGAGGGAGACAGACATTAATGTATGGTTGCCTTTCATCTGCCTCCAGCCACAGACATGGCTGGAGACCTGGTTTGCAACTGGTTATGTGCCCTGATTGGGGAATTGAACCAGCGACCTTTGGGTTCACAGGCTGGCATCTTATCCACTGTGCCACCAGCCAGGACGGATCTTTGTAATTTAATATAAAGCAAAAAACTCTTCTCTCTTCTTATTCTTAGTAATGCCTCTTTCTCACTGGATAACCAAGTAGGACAAAATCAATTACATGGAGCAGAAAGCATGTTATTACAGCTCAACTTCTGTGATACAGAAGAACAGCAAAACAAAAGCGCTGGCTGAAAGAGTGAGGGTGGCGGGCCCAGAATCCAGAAAGGCAGGGAACTAACTGTTCATGGTTCCCATTGGCAGGAGAGGGTTCTAATCATCCAGGTCAGAGGTGATCTGGCCTCCTAGGCACTACTGAGAGGCAGCTAACTTGCTGACAGCCTTCACTCATTTTCTATGGTTCACCTGGCTCTCCAGATGTTTATAAATGTGCCACCTCCACGAAGTCCATCAGGAGTGTCCCATTATAAAAGTGTAAGAAGCGTATTTCCCCCTCCATTATCCTAACGTCTCTATTTTACTTGGTGAAATTACATCCCAAGTCAGATCTACTCTAACCATGTACAGAATCATAATTCTCAATTAAGCATCAGAATCCCCTAGAGCACTGATTACAACACAGTCTGCTAGGGGGTGGAGTGCGGGCAGACCACACTTTTGAGAACCACTGCCTAAGGCCTCCAACTGTAGGTAATGAATTAACTTCACCCCTAGGCCTCTTAGTTTTCTATCATCCTGGGGGGGAAAAATGAAAACATTGCTCTTGGTTCTGGTGAGGAAGCAAGGTTAAGATGGCCAGGAAGGTAACCAAATATGTAAAAATGCAAATAAGAGATCTTCTTGGAGACCCTTACTGGTGTGAAAGGTTTGCCAGTAGGATGACACAGGAAAACGTCACTTTGCTATTTCACAAAGCACTTTCAGAAGACAGATGGCTTTTGTCTACCACTCACTCAAGACTCAGGATAGGAAGGGTGGATGTTATGGCCCAACTGGGTGACAAGGAGATGGCCTGAGATCTGGGAAATAACCCCCACCTACACATGCGCCACTCTGAATTGCAGCCAAACACACTGAGGATAAGTTTGTTGGAATCTTGGAAAATTCCTTTGAAATGCATGAAGAAAATAAAATGGGTTGAACAGAAGAACAGATATGTGAGAAACTAAGCATAGTAAAACATTAATCATAGAATCTAGGTGGTGAAAATATGGGTACCTACAGTAAAACAACTTTTCAGAACAGTTGTAAGTCAAAAGTCATCATTTAAAAAACAAATCAGGCCCTGGCCAGTGGCTCAGTGCACAAGGCACCAGCCTGTGAACCCAAAGGTCGCTGGTTCGAGCCCCAGCCAGGGCACATAACCAGGCTATAAGCCAGGTCTCCAGCTGGAGGCAGGTGAAAGGCAACCATACACTGATGCTTCTCATCCTTTCTTCCTCCCTCCCTGCCCTTCTCTCTGAAAATAATGAATAAAATCTTAAAAAACAAAAATACCCCCCTTCCCCCAAATCAGGCTATAAGAATGTACTATGCATTTCATGACTCTGGAAGAAGTGACCTAACACAAAGTGACTGTCTTTGCCACCCCTCCTCACTGGTAACAAGGCCCAGTCCTGGACTCTCAGAATCAGGGTAGACCTGGGGAGAGACCTTGGTCCTTGTCTGCTAACCGGATACTCCAGGAGGCCTCTAGCCAGCAGCCCCAGAAGCACGCTTGCCTTCATCTTGCTCCCTGTGCTGCCTTTCTCCTCTGGTAGCCTGGCCGAGTGTCCAGCGGGTTCCTGCTCTCTGTGATTCCCCAACACCTTACTGCCCTGAGTCACCTGTCTCAATATTTCAAGAACCAAAAACTACTTAAAAAAACACACACACAAAAAAAACCTCATTTATTTTACTTATTTAAATTCATTTTGCTATTACAGTTGTTCCAATTTTGCCCCTCTCCTCCCAGTACCATTATTCCCTCTGGCAATGCCCCCCTTAGTTTCTGTCCATGTGTCGTGCATATAAGTTCTTTGGCTTCTCCGTTTCCTTTATGCTTCTTAACATCCCCCTGTCTACTCTATAACCACCAATGTGTAGTTTTATCTTTTTTTTTTGGGGGGTGGGGGGTTCCTCCTTTCTTTTCAGTGATGGTTTCTTTGCCTCCCCATATTAGGTGACTCTTCTTGTTTGTTTCTGCTTCTTGGATTTGTCTGCTTTAATTTACTGTCTTTGTGATGTGACCTTCTGTGGTATAGAGGAGCATTTCTTTTACTTCCTGGATCCGCGCTTGGTGACATCAACCAGTTTTGAAACTACCTTTAAGGGAAAGGCAGCTCCTTGGAAAGCCCAGGCTTCAGCCTCTTCACAGCCTGGCTCTTATGGGGCTCGCAGGCAGCCCTGTCTGCCTGGCTCTGCACCACACGTCCCTCCTCCTCCGGCAGTGGCCCTCGATAGCACTGTGATGTCGGACATCCTCCATTTTTGAAGCCTGCACCCACCCACGATACAGCAACCAGCTCCTCGTTGTCTCCCGTGTCCAGCCACCAAACTTTGGGACAGCAAAGCCTGGGTCTTGCTCACACTCCTCTTTTGTTTCCCTGACCTGGCACCAGAAAGTGCTCAGTGGTGATTAAATGAATTGTGACAAACTGACAACTATGTCAACCCCAGATGCTCTTTTATACTAAAAACATGTATGACAGTTCTGTCCCTACTAGACCATGTGATCTTCTGAGCCCATGTTCAAGTCTTATTTGTTCGGCTCGCCCGGGTGTCTAACATAAGCCTGGCTTAAAGTACGCAGCTGTACATGTGCATGAAACAGAAGTTGGGGAAAATGGAGGCCACCAGTTGGCTTCTGTAAAATGACCTGTGAAAGGAATCGTGAAGGAAGAAAAGCAACACTGTTCAGCTCAATCTTCATGGTCTGGGTTCAGCAAACCCACTCTGTAAAGGTCCAGGTAAAATTTTATTTACAAAGCCCAGTGGGGTTTGATCTGAGTGCAATCTGACCTTGTGAGGACATGGGGAGGAAGAGCAGGCTCGTGGGAGATCAGTGGGAGGACTGTTCATCCTACTCTAAGCACCGGGCAGAGGGGCCTGGCAGGAAGCCCCACGGGGACTCAAGTTAAGGTGTGAGCATGGGTGGGCCCTGGGCACTCACTCTGTCAGTGAGTGACTGTGAAGGTCGCTGTACATAACAAGTACTTCAACGGATTGTCACATGTGTGAGTTGTGCAAAGATAAATGAATCCAGCTCTCCCTTGTCTCTGTGGTTCTCAGCCCTGTGCTAACCTCTCCTTCCTTGTCATTCAGACTTCCCAGGGGCTACAGCACACCTCATGTTCTTAGGTAAGCATGGGTTTCCTCATCACTTCACGTGCTCCAGTTTATCTTTTAGGATGGGTCCAGTGGTAACACCAGGATAAGAAAAGGCCTAACAGTGCCAGCATCAACCCACACCCCAGCTCCCCCAATCCCCAGTTGCTAGGTTTAAAACTCTGGAGTCTTTCAGATCTTTCCTTCATTCTCCTGAATTCACTGCTTCTTACCATATAGCCCTAGTCCAAGTCAACTCCCACCCAGGCTTCTCCAACCTTTGTGCTTTGCTATCAGACTTATGAAAAGTACCATTTTCCATCCCCCAAATGAGTGCAGTCCATGCCCTACCTTCTCCCAGCCCTCTTACTCTGCCTGCCTCTCTAAAGTTGAGCTGGCTATGTCTGTTCTCAGATCTTTTGTACCCTTCCCTTGCCCGTCCTCTGTCCTTAATGACAGGGCTGGAAACCTGTCAACTACCCGGCTGGATTTCCTTGGTGGCTGGCTTCTGGGGAAGATTTTGCCACTGCAGGCAATGAAAGGAAAAAGCCATGCTTATTTCCCTTTTCTGCTTCTAATGAAACATGGCTTTTCAGGAGGAGGGGCTTCTGGGTTTTAGAAGCACTGGCTGGAAGTGGTGATTCTAGGCTCAAAAGATCCCTCACATCAGTGGCAGTATAGGCTCCTGACCCCTCTTCAGTGACAGTGATGTTCTAAGGATGCAGTGACAGCAGGTGCCTAGCACCCTCCCTTGTGCGGTGATCAAAGCCCCTGGCTAACACCATTTCCCCCTTTGCTCCTTTTGCTGGGAATGGGGACAGCTTCCGGCAGTTACTAATCTATGTCACCCCATCTCCCTTTTTGCTCTCCAGCCCTTCTAATGCCTTCTGACCAATCACATGCCCTCTATTTAAAACACCTCAAGCAACTTCTGCCTTCGAGCCTGGATGCTGCCCAACTGAGGTGATCAGGGATCAACCCTCAGCCTGAGCCATGGCCCCTAGGCCTCATTATGTGAAAATAAAAAGGACAGGGCCTAAGAAAATGGAACAAAGATCCATGTAAGAAACCCCCAAACATGGAACAAAGATCCATGTAAGAAACCCCCAAAACATGTGCCTCTGCAGAACCTGCTGTTCCACAATGTCACCAGGCAGCTTCCTATTTAGACACAAGCAGAGCACCCTTGGGTCCATGCCTGTACTCTGCACAAGGTGCCCCTCCAGCCCCTCCATGCCAGTCTGTCTGAAGCACAACCTCAGGAAGTGCTTCAACCCTTGGAGTTCTTTACTTCACTGCTCACTCCTACAGAGTTCTAACGTAAGTTCCGTTCACTTTCCTTTTCCATATGTTCTCTGAAATCAAGATTTACATTTCCTTTTTGTGAGCACTTTTCAGAAAATCTACCAACATCACTATATTGTTCATCACACCTTACAATCTAAGCTTACTGAAGCTTCCATTCAGGCCCGTGGAAATTCCTCTTTCTTTTAAATAACTTTTAATTTACATTCTCTCTCCTTCATTAGGGTTTATTACAGTTAAAGCTCCAGGTACCTGACAAATTTAAGATCTGTACGCTGGCTGGAATCTAGCAGTTTCTTCAAAAATGAGTTCTTTGAGCTTTTCCTTAGGCAAGTCATCCAATTCCATGTCAAACTTGAATGGTGCTTCAGCAATGGGCTTTAAGAGAAAACAAAACATTTAGTAGACAACTGCTGTGAGGTTAAGGAAATTGTTTACTGATTCTTAAAATGACTATGGCTTAGTCCTTGAAATTTATACAAGACTGATGTATACTAAAGACTGAGAGCTTGATCATTGGTACCTCTGACTCCAGGGTCAGCGCTTCCCTTTTCCTTGTTCCATGAACCCTTCCCATCCCTTCTCCTCCCCATAGCAAAAACAAAAAAATAAAAATAAAAATAACTTAAAAAATAAAGACTGAGAACTATGGTAAGTACCTATGCACTTGTGCCTGATGCCTAAAAGTGCACTTCCTATGAGTACGTAATAGACTGGGAGGAATTGAATCAAATAGTCACCTGAACTTATCCCAGAATAGTTTTCAAATGTTTTAGGACATGAAAGTTAAAAAGCACAGAAACTAGGCCCTGGTTGGTGGCTAGTGGATAGGTGCTAGCCTGAGAACTCAAAGGTCGCTGGTTCAATTCCCAGCCAGGGCACATAACCAGGTTGCAAGCCAGGACTCCAGCCAGGTCAGTAGCTGGAGGCAGGTGAAAGGTAACCATACACTGATGTCTCTTTCCCTTCCTCTCTCTCTGGAAATAAAATCTTTAAAAAAAAAATAATCACAGAAACTTGATATTGTAGGGGTGGTGGTGATAGTATGTTTATACAATCAAAATCCATAAAACTCAAACAGATGCATTTGAGTATCAAATCACAGTATCTTTACATGAAGAACTATTATGGAATTGTTAAAAATGAAGATACAAGAAAGATCAATACCACAGGAAAATGCCCATGTTTGTGTTAAGCGGAACGAACGGTATTTTAAGTTTAGATCTAGAAGTATAAGACTGGGCAGAAAATACTCCAAAATGTTAATAATTACTGTAACAACAAGACTACAAAGTGATCTTTCTTGTATTTTTCTCTCAAGGTTTCTTTAAGTGTCCCCCCCGCCTCCACAAGATTTTATTTATTATTTTTCATGGAGAGGGGAAGGGAGAGAGGCAGAGAGGGAGAGAAACATTAATGTATGGTTGTCTTTCACCTGCCTCCAGCTATGGACCTGGCTGGAGACCTGGCTTGCAACCTAATTACACTGCCCTGGCTGGGAATTGAACCAGCGACCTTTGGGTTTCACAGACTGGCGCCTTATCCACTGTGCCACCAGCCAGGGCCCTCTTTTAGTGTTCTTTATAAATAACCAGAAAGCTTTTACGTAGATATAAAGTATTTATTATGTCAAAGATCCCCCATATATAACCAATGACCAAAAATGAAACATGGACCCCAAACTCTGAACTAAGCTTTGGACTCTTGAAAGGGAGAAAAGGATTCCTGTCCATGGGAGAAAAACAAGTGGCTAACCCTCCCTGAAGGATAGCTGTGTGGGATCACACTAGGGGTCACCATGCTTCTAATTCTCCCAACCCCCTGTTGGGTGTGGGGTAGCACCCCAGCTTGTAATTAGAACACAGGGCCTTTGGAATGCCGCAGCTCACGGGGCTAGCATGGGAGGATGTGGGCATGTTGGGAAGACATGGTATGGCGCACCTCTGCTGACAATTTTAGCATGACATCTATTCCCCTCCTGGCAGGGCCTGCTGCTGGCTTAGACACATCTGCAGAGGCACCTAAGAGGACAGGCTCTTACCTCATCACTTGGGTCGTAATACTGCTCCAGATACGGGTGGGCCAGCGCTTGTTCTACTTCAATCCTCTTGTGAGGGTTGAAGGTCAACATTTTGTCCAGTAAATCCAGGGCTGCAAAGAGAAAGGTTTTGCAGTGGTGAGAAGCCAAAGGAATAATAACTGAAACAGTTTCCATTTCCTGTTTAAGTAAAGTGACCTTAAGCAACTGAGCTAAGCACTGCCTTGGGATAAGAGTTAGCACACTAGATGCCTATTATATGTCTGAGCCTTGAGAATGTGACCACCTGACAACTGCAAACCCAGACTCAGAACCCAGACTCAGGAAGGGGCCTGATCAGCCATGGGCTGAAAGGAGAAGACTAAACCTGGACTTTTCCCTAAACCACTACTCTGCTTCACAGGTATCAAAAGCAACAATTTTACATATGTACTTCTTTTAAGTCAACTTCAAAGTGATTTTTGCAGTGATCAATTTATCTTTCAATATACAGAGAAGACCTCCAAGGTTATAGAAGAAAATAGTCACTTTTCCTCCTCTCTGGTTTTAGCCTCCTCTTTCCAGGTCCTGGCTGAGAGGCATGTGTGAAGCACAGGAGTCAGGTCTACTCCACAGCCAAACAATTCTTTCATGTTGAAAGTGTAGTGGTAGGAAGCAAATTGTGGAAACAGGAATGAGACAAGGGGTGGTGGATGGTAGGGGGGCTAATGAACAGTTTATTCCTATGGACTCCATACCTAGTGTCCAGGGACCTCCTCAAGCCATGAGGATAGCCAAAGGACATGGCTAAGTAACCGCGGCCAGGACTAGGGTTGTGAGAGATTGCTTCCTGTATTAGGAGCAGATTTCAATGGGAAACAACACATGTTAGAAAAGACATTGTGCCTTGGCTGGTAGCACAGTGGATAGGCACTGGCCTGGGAACCCAAAAGTTGCTGGTTCAATTCCCAGCCAGGGCACATAACCAGGTTGCAAGCCAGGTCTCCAGCCAGATCCAAAGCTGGAGGCAGGTGAAGGGCAACCACACATTGATGCCTCTCTCCCTCTTGGCCTCTCTCCTTACCCCTTTTTCTGAAAATAAGAAGTATAATCTTAAAAAAAAAAAAAAAAAAAAGACATTGCTCTGATAAAGAGATAGCAAAGGAGAGCTTCTTTTTAAAATGTCTTCTTTTATTTAATGATGCTCAGACATTGGTTTCAATTTAAGCAGCAGGTCCTTTCTTTGAATCCTAAAAGGAGTCTCAAGACAGGGAGTAGACAAAAAGTTACCCGAGCCTCTCCTAAGTCCTAGCTCACAGCCCTGATGATTCCTGAGAAATCGAGGGCCTCAAGGATAAGCCTGAGAATCTATTGCAAGTTTAAAAAAGAACACCTATTTTTAGAAAATGCAGTGACACTTAAACAAAAACATACTGAGAGGCACCTGCTAAAGAAGCAGTGATAATTACATTATCAATTAAGCTCTAAGAGTAGAATAGTAAAGAAAAATCATTTTATTCATTCAATCACTAAAAAATATATTTGGTCTTTGAGAGCAGCAGGCCAGCACAACTTGTGAAGTGGCTGCTTATGTGCCAGAAAGACAACCTGAGAGAGCAGGTGGGGCGCTGAGGAGGCACCTCGCTGCTGAGCTCACTCTAAGGTGCGTGTGGTTGTGGTGTGGGCGCACGCTTTTGCTTGCTCACATCTGGCTCCGACTATGACTTCCCTTGTTGCATAAACCCATCTTGGTCTTCAAGGCAATTACAAGATAATAAATGCAGTAAACCACATGTTGGACATAATAAGAATTTCCAGAAAGAATTTTTCTCATGTCCATAAAGTGAACTGTATTTTTTAAAGCACATCAAATGAATTTTCACCTCTATCAATCATTTTTTTTTTAAAGTATTCTAATGTATTATTTTCAGAGAGAAGGGCAGGAAGGGAGGAAGAGCGGAGAGAAAAGCATCAATGTGTGGTTGCCTTTCACCTGCCTCCAGCTACAGACCTGGCTGGAGACCTGGCTTGCAACCTGGTTATGTGCCCTGACTGGGAATCTAAGCAGCGACCTTTGGGTTCACAGGCCAGTGCCTATCCACTGAGCCATACCAGCCAGGGCTATCAATAATCTTTTTAACACACACAGTGTAACTTAGTAATTAGGCAACAATGACACTTTGCTCTGTAAGTTAAAAGGCTTTTCAGAGAAGAGGAGGCTCTTGGGAATCTAGATGTGTTAGGCTCTGGCTAAAGCACTGCCCGGGATGCCCCAGAAGAGGTGTTCCTCCCTGCAGCTGTGACATGGGATCTTGGGCCCACAACCAGGCTCCATTTCACACGGGGCTCTATCAAGGGTCAGAACAGTGCAGCACAATGTCAAGAACTCCGGCATGTCCTGCTCAATACCAGGCAGCTATGTGAACACATGACACACCCTTTGCTGAGTATGTTTTAGTTGTACCTATAACACAGGTAATAAAACCTAACCTCATTTCCTCCTCCCAACCACCTTGCCCCCAAAAAAGCTCACAGATTTCTCTACGCACTGTCCTGAGATTAGAAGTCATTTGCTCTTTGACCAATTAAACACCATCTTTGTCAGGAAAAGTCCAGGTGGTCCTGGCCACAGACCAATTCTAACAGTATTATCTCTAAATGATGGGGGGGTGGGGGGTGGGGGGTGGACACTTTCCCATATCAAGATAGCTAAATAATTTTAGTTTAAGCATTTTTTTTTTTTTTTAAGTTTAAGCATTTTTAAAACACATCTGTTAGTTCAAGTTAAACCCTTAATCTTCCAGGTAACAATTTCAAAAGAAGGCAACTTTTTTTGCTACTTGAAAAAAGTAACTGGATCTCTAGCCTCCTTTTACTACAAGTACTATTTCTGCATTATTCAGTCACAGAAAGGGAAGAGAGAAACTGGAAGCAGCTGGCAGGTGCCGATCCCATAGAGTACCTGGTGCTCCCTTCTCCCACACCACACAGCAATCCACTGGCACCACTCAGATGGCATGAATCACGTTGCCTGTAGGAACGCTTCCTTGGACATAGGTTTTATTTCTCCTGAAAGGCCTAATTCCCTCCAAGGCTCACCAGGATCTCTGACTCTCCCTGGTACCCTCTTAGAACCCACACCTTCTCTTTAGCTTCTGTGGGTGCTGAGCAGCATAACTCCACCCTTTTCACCCATCAATCAGATTTTTTCATCCCTTCCCAGGCGAGACCCCATGGTGGGTCACCTGACTAGCTCTCCATGGCATGGCTTTGGGGCCACCTCACCTATCCAGCAAAACTGATCCTGGATCAAGGCTGCAATTGTCTCTTCCAGCCTCAACCCAAGTTTCTAAACAGGGCCCAAAGAAATGGACCTAGCTGACCACAAAAACCTACTTTTAAAAATTATTTGATAATTAATTTCAAAAAGCAGCTATTTCAGCTCTTTAATTCACACTGCAAAAGGGCTTTCCTTGAGAAAACAACAGCATCCATGTGTGGAAGACATGATCTATGTGTACTTCCCATTTTGTCATACAGAACATTAACAAGACACGTAAAGAACGGGGCTCAAGCCCTGGCTGGTGGCACAGTGGATAAGGCGCCGGCCTGCAAACCCAAAGGTCGCTGGTTTGATTCCCCAGTCAGGGCACATAACCAGGTTGCAAGCCAGGTCTCCAGCCAGATCTGCAGCTGGAGGCAGGTGAAAGGCAACCATACATTGATGTCTCTCTCTCTTTCTCTGCCTGTCTCCTTACCCCTCTCCCTAAAGACAATAAACAAAATCTTAAAAAAAAAAAAAATAAAAAAAAAGAATGGCTCTCAATAAAGTTTTTATTACTGCTTCAACAAGACCAGTCTTGCTTCAGCTGGCACTGGTTTTTGGCTGTGGGCACAGCACTGTCACCACCTTGCCCTGTGATTATTTAATGATGCTCAGACCACTGGTTTCAATTTAAGCAGCAGGTCCTTTCTTTGACCTGCTCACTCACCACAGCTTTTGTACTGAAGCTACAGATGGCAGCATAGGGAAAAGAGTGAAAAATGCCCTGGTATTATTAGAAAATAGTCTTAGTCTCACAGATACCTTGAAAAGACCTTGGAAACTCAGAGACTCAAGGAGTATGCTACTGAGAATTGTTGTTGGCACAAAAATGCAGGACTTTTTTTTTTTTTTTTAAGTATCATGAAGGCCCCAACAGCTCTAGAAAGTCCCGGTGGTCCATTCTCTATTCTAATATTCTTCTCAACTCCTACAGCTTAAATCACGACCTTTTTGTCTACTGGCCCTCACTCTTCTCAGGATATCTTACTGGGGATGCTACTGAGGAAACTGAGATCCCCAGGAGTCACACTCCTGGATGTCCCTCAACCCAGAGCCACACATCCTCACTGTGTGAAGAGGAGATCCTCTCGCTAATTAAAGCCAGTCGCCTGTGACGTGTGTTATCACAACAGCACCCCTCACACAAACCAGTCATTTCTGTCTCCACTTTCCATTTCAAGCCTCTTACTTCACTAATGTTTAAAGCTTATGTGGTCACTAACGACCTCTAAATTGGCAGTCTCTCTGCTGCATGGAAACTACTGAACATGTTCTCATTCTTATAACGCATCTTTACTTCTATGAAATATTGTACTAGGTGTTTTTGGTTCATTCATTCTACAGTCTTTAAGAATTCCCATTCCACTGCCCACTGAAGGTTTGTTTAGCTTCTTACAGATCTCATTCTTCTATCCTCTCAACACCTTGTATGAGTTCAATCGCCATGTGCTAAATAACCCCAACCTTAGCCTAGAACCTCACCCAAGGTTCAGATGAGTAACTCTCCATAGGTAATAAAGGATATAGCTTATAATCATGCTTACAACTTATATATTTATAGGGACAATTACAAAATCTAGAAGCTTTTCAAATAGGTTATCAGAGAAATGAAGAGACTTCTTACATAAGCTGCATTTTTTAATTTAAAAAATAAACAAAAATGGGGGAGAAAGAAAAGAATTCTTCAACTTTGTTCATGCAGAATCCCTCATCTCTTTGTGTCCACTGGTTTTGTTTGCCAGTCCACTGCCCTCCGACCACACAGAGATGCTCTTGCCATGGAGGGGCTCTCAAGACTGCCTTCTCTCCCTGGCTGTGCTTTGGGAATGGTGACACTGGCTCGGCCAGTCACTTGGGTGGGTTCCCTTGGCCACATGTCTAGTCGAGGAAGGGTACAAAGAGGCAATGAGTGCTAGCCCGTACTTGGGCTGAAACTATCAGGAAATCTGTTAGTGAAGTTGCTGGTGGCCATCCTGTAACCATAAGAAAGAGACTAACAGTACAAAACCTAGAGGAAGGCAATCCTGAAAGAAGAGTTCAGATTCCAGTCAAAGTGAGTATGTCTGGGAATTCCAACAATACTGGGTTGTCAGTTATGGTCAGTAAAGTCCTTCTTCAGGCGCGAGTCAGTTAGCAGTTTGTTGTTACATGAAACTGAGGAGGATTCAAATGGCTGACCCTGGAATCTGTGTCAGTGACCCACCCAAGATTCTTCACCCCAGCACCTGCAGCCCCATTATTCAATGTTAACCATTTGAAGATTAGCATTAACCAATGCTAATCTTTTGACATGTTCTGCAGAATTTTTCTATGCGTTTTCTTTTATTTTTCAAAAGATTTTATTTCATTATTTTAGAAAGAAGGGATGGGAGAGAGGCAGAGAGGGAGAGAGACATCAATGTATGGTTGCGTTTCACCTGCCTCCAGCCATGGACCTGGCTGGAGACCTGGTTTGCAACCTGGTTATGTGCCCTGGCTGGGGAATCAAACCTGCAACCTTTGGGTTCGCAGGCTGGCGCCTTATTCTATGTGTTTTCTTGTACATAATTGAGGTCACACTATATATTATAAGTGCTGTATTATTTCCCCAGTAAGTACTGATTAGTAATTTCCCATGCTAACTTTTTACAAAAAAATCACGTTTAATGGCTATTAATATCACTTTAAGTAGCTGCATCATGATTTACTCAACCATTCAATAAACATTTGTAATTTAGTTTGCTTCTACTGCCTAACAGGTGGCTTAAATTTAACAAGGCACAAACTAAATTCTCAAATGCTACCCTTAAACTCCTTCTCCTATAGTTTTCCTCACCTTAGAATTTCTTAATTATGATTCTGTAAATTTCCTAATTGTGAAATTTCTATAAATTGTTTTGTCCTTCGCTCATTTATTTATATACTTAAGCCTTCGATTTCTCTCTGCTCTTTATACACTAGTAATATTAATGATAGGCCTAACGTTAATAACTGATAATTCACTTGACCCTACCAAAGTATCCTATATGGGGGGGATAATTGCAACTTATCCCAATTTGAGATGAGGAAATTGTGAGATAGAGAGGCTAATTAATTATTCCCAAGTGAGAGACTTGAGGTGGAGCCTGTTTGAACTCAGGAGCCCAGTTCCAGTGCGCATAGCTTAACCATTATGTGGTGATGCCTTCAAATTGACAGGCTAGGGTTCCTTTAAATCTTACTCGGTTGAGAACATTTTATATTTATTGTCTACACCTGATCTATATAATCTAGTTTAAGTTTTAAAACTTTTATGTGATCACACCTACCATCTTTCCTTTGTTTTTCTTGCTTCGTTTTTTTTTTTTTTTTTTTTAAAGATGTTATTATTTTTAGAGAGAGGAAAGGAGAGAGGCAGAGAGGGAGAGAGACATCAATGTACGGTTGCCTTTCACTTGTCTTCAGCTACGGACCTGGCTTGCGACCTGGTTATGTTGCCCTGGCTGGGAATCGAACCTTTGGGTTCACAGGTTGGCACCTTATCCACTGTGCCACCAGCCAGGGCTACTTGCTTTATTTTTAAAGCTTTTAAGAAGAAAGTCATTCTCCATGTCGAGATCAGAAAGATATTGAATGTTCTATACATAGTTTTTTTCCAGTATAATTTTTTGAAAAGTATTTAATTGTTAATTCTTCTGGATTTATTTTTGACATGAGTAATAATATAAATTGATTTTCGTCCAAATAGCTATTCAACGAGCCCAGTACCATCTGCTGAATATAATCATTTCTTCCCCCTCAAGACTTTGGAGAACATCTTCAGCTAAACCCCTTTGAAGAAAAATCTATACAACTACTGGTTCAAGGGACTCAGCAATTAGAAATTTTCAACAAACGTGAGAAGATATTCATTCCCACTCTTAATTAAAAGAAAAAAACAAATTAAAATGCCACTTCTCCCCCATTTGGTTGGCAGACCCTAAAGTTCAATACCCAGCCAGAATTGCTGGAACAAACGACATGTGACAGAATTGCCAAACCATCCTCCAGAGGGACTCAACCAATTTATACTCCACCAGCTGCTCTGAGAACGTCTATTTCCCCATAGCCTCAGCCACTCAGTGGGTTATCAAGCTTACTGATACTTGCTTTTATGAGCAGGGAAAAAATTTACCTCATGTAATAAATAAAAATAAGTACCTTCCCCTATATATTAAAAAAAGGTTTTATTTATTTATTTTTAGAGAAAGGAGACGGGAGGACAAAAGACAGGGAGAGAAACATCAATGTTGGGTTGACTCTTGTGCGCCCCCACAAGAGTCTGGGACATGGCCTGCAATTCACGCATGTGCCCTGACTGGGAATTGATCTGGTGACCCTCTGGTTCACAAGCCTGTGTTCAATCCACTGAGCCACATCAGCCAGGGCCCATCCATCTATTCAAGACACATGTCCTTTTCTGTGAACAATCATTAACCAAACTTAAAAGCATCGTGAAAAGTTTTAATTACTTTGGTTTGCTAAGGTCTTCCATTCATTTCTTTATAATATTTTCATATAAATCTAGACTGTTAGGTCCCTGTAGACAGGCTCTTAAATTTGTCTTACTGCTGCTATTTTATGTCCAAGGCTTAGAACCATTGATGGCAAAGAACACTTAGGTCTAGTTATTAAATGAATAAACATATGTATGTTACAGTAAAAAAACAAACAAAAAAATATTAAAAATTGGGAGGCAGATTAAATGTGGCCACAAATTCTTTGTATCTCCTTCCATCAATGGGTGAATTTATTTTCCCACTGCTTGAATCTGGGGTGACCTTGTGATATACTCTCATCAAGAGACTACGGCAGAAATAAAATAGCAGCTGTTCTGACACCTGGCTTTGATAGAGCCTGCAGCTTCTGCTCTGTATTTCTGCTATCATGAAAAGCCCCGTCTACTCTAGTTTAGGATGAGAGGCAAACCAACTGCAAGATACTGTGAGCCCACCTTAGACCATGCAACTTGGGGTGAGCAGAGCAGACTCACACAACTGTACCCAATCTAATGGTCTTATGAACAAATATGTGGTGGTTGTCTTAAGGCCATGAGTTGTAGTGTGGAGTGGTTTGTTATGCAGCAATAGGTAACTGATGTAAACTTCAGTGTCCAATATGAGACTGGCTAGACATTATGAGTCATTCCTACTAGGAAACACTATAGTCATTCTTTATAACTTCATTGCCTTGATTGTGGTAGTGGATACATTACTGTATACATTTGTTAAAATTCAAAAACTTGCACAATTAAAAATGTGAATTTTACTCTACATAAATTATTCTTCAATAAACCTGACTATAAAAATTATCAAATGACCTGGCTGGTAGCACAGTGGACAAGGCGCCGGCCTGCGAACCCAAAGGTCACAGGTTCGACCCCAGCCAGGGCACCTAACAAGGTTGCAAACCAGGTCTCCAGTCAGGTCTGTGGCTAGAGGCAGATGAAAAGCAACCATACATTGATGTCTCTCTCCCTCTCCCTTCCCCTCTTTCTAAAAATAATGAAAATAAAATCTTAAAAAAAAAAAAATCAAATGATAAGGTGGAAAAGTAGTAAATTTTTTTTGCAGGATCCTAGACGTTCCGGACCCTAAAAAAGCTGAATGAATTCCAAGTTAAAAAGTAGGAAAGACACTGTAAGGCAGAAAACTAGACAGTTACTCCTAGATTCTCCTACTTTACTGCCGCTGCTCCTAAATAAAAACGGAAGACAGCAATAAAGAATGAGCAATAAACAGACAATACCTAAGCCATAGGCTAACTTTTTAGGTTAGAAATTTAAGGATTTAACAAGTAAAACAAACATAAAAACAAGAAGCTAAGCCTAAGAAAAACAATCAATGAAACAATATTTACCTTTGGAGTCGGCATTTGGAAACAGTCTGTTCCATGGCACCTTATTTTTGTGTGGGAGAGAAAGCAAATAGTTTCTAGCTTTTAAATTGATTATGCAGTTCAGGTCTTCCTGTGATGGGGATCCAAGAATACCTATTAGATAAAATAATTTGCCGTTAATCATCTAGACCAAAGTAAACTGACCACATACCATCAGCTGCACCACAGAATAAACCTTAATAATTAATGTCTTCTCACGCCACTTCCCAATGCTTGCTTTTCTTATTAACAAGTTTTTACCAGGGTCCTTAACATTTTATTCCTTTTTTAAATCCCTCACTTGAGGACATGTTTTTCATTGTCTTTTTAAGAGAGGGGGAGGGGGCAGAGATGTCAATTGTTTGTCTTCCTTAAGTGCCCAGACCAGGGAACAAATGTGCAACCTAGGTATGTGCCCTGACTGGGAATCGAACTTGCAACTCTTTGTATATGGAATGATACTAGAACCCACTGAGCCATATTGGCCAGGGCAACAGGACTTCCTTGACATTTTAAATCAAGGAAGATTAAAAACTTATATTTGTCAACAGGTTAAAGAATTGTTAGAACTCTTAATTTAATGAAATGACTCTCATGTAAACTGTGGGCAAATGAACTGAGTAAATCTAGCCCCTAATGTGCTCAGGAACCTTACCCAGAATGTGGTTCAGCTGGTCGAGATAATGCTTCCCAGGGAAGATGGGTCTGTTGGAGAGCATCTCTGCCAGGATGCAGCCTACAGACCAAATATCAATGGACTTGGTATAGCCCTGTAGCAGGAAGTGAGAAAAGACAGAGAATGCCATCTGGTGTTAACTGACACAATGAGATCTTCCTACATGACGGGCACGTGGCTATTAGAGGAGATTTAGCCTCTCCTTTGGTTCTATAATTCACTAAGAACTGAAAAGAGATGGAGAAACCAATAATAATGTGGCTTTTTCATAAATGACGTTGAACAACCAAGACTATGTAATCTTATTTCTCTTTGAAGTTGATTAATTTATTAAATCAGAATTTCCAAAGTATATTTCTTTTCTTTTTTCAAATAATTTGAGAGAAAGAATTAAAATCCTTATACACTGAAGCTGAAAACAAGAAAAAGTAGTGATATGCATTACTTTGTGGCCCATTCACTCATTTTGGAAACCTGGAAAACAATTCAAAGGAAGGGGCACTGTTACAATTCTAGTATATTTGCATCCATTTGGCAAATTACTTTTAAAAACGTTTAGCTGAAAACCCTTTATCACTTAAAAATAAAAAAGAGTGTATGCTGGTTCCATCATATTTTACCAATCCCTATTTGTTGTCTTCTTTTTCTATTACTTCTTCAGGTATAATTTTTCTTTTAAAGAAATTCTGTGAAAAGAAATGGAAGAATTGCCTAAATTATACAACAGTACAAAAAAAGGCTGCATTTTATGGAAAATGCTAGGTACAGTGATAAATGGGAAAAGAAATATGAAAAACAGAAAAAGAATTCAGCTAAATATTAAAGTTTAGGGAAACACAGCAACACTTATTTTAGAAAATCAAAGACTTTAAGGGAGAAAAACATCAATGTATGGTTGCTTTTTACCTGCCTCCAGCTATGGTCCTGGCTGGAGATCTGGCTTGCAACCTGGTTATGTGCCCTGGCTGGGAATCAAACCAGCGACCTCTGGTTTTAAAGGCCAGCGCCTATCCACTGAGCCACCAGCCAGGGCTAGGAAAATCAAAGATTTAATGATATGATTTACAGCTATGATAAAATGGGGTTGAAATGCAAAATAATTCTTCCAGAAATTCTTATAATCCAAAATAACTTTTGCTTTGGGCCAAAACTACATTAAGAGGAACATTTAAAATAAACAAAGACAAAAAACTTACTAAAGGGAACCAGGGGTCCCTGGAGAAATGGCTGCTCCAAGTCTGGGATGGGAAAAGTACTATAAAATAACCCTGGAGCATCTAGTGTCAAAAAGCAAAGTACAGCAGGGACACATCAAAATGGCTCTCAATGAAGAATCTGAGACAGTCTGAGCATCAAAACACAGAACGGTACATATGGATTAGAACCCACTGAATAAAATAACCATGAATTAATAAATGAAGAGGGCTGAAATAGAGCAAGGGTGGTAGGGTTATGAAATTATCAACAGATAGTGGCCCTGACTGCGAACCACTCAACACCAGTTGTGAAAACCAAAAATGTCTCCAAACATTGCCAAGTGGCCTCAGGGAACACTGAAACGACTATTCTAAGAAAACAAACATTGAAATGTTCAGTGGCAAAGGAACACACCTACAAATTATTCTCAAATGACTCAGAAAAATAATACACACACAGAATGAAAGAACCAACAGGACAAAGGATAAAGACATGGTGAGTTTGAATCTGGAGTAAAGGGTATGCAGTCCTCCCTAGCAGCTCTCCAACGGAGGACCAGAAGCCTGTATGGCTTCCCTCTAAGGATCTAAGAGGTGCCATTACTTGTATACCACTACTATGACGTTTTCTTTTCACTCATCTTTCATAAGTCAAATCTCTTACAGGAGATTTTTCAGGGGCTTCACAACATATGATTTTGTACATGGAATGTGACAATATTCAGAAAACCTACCTAACTCAGTGAACCATTATCTTCCAAATGCTTGATATTACAAAAATCATGAATGGGTACATGTAAGGTAGATCAATGGATTTTAATAAAAACAGTACCGAAAGTTTACTGACATGGTTTTAGATTAATTAACCTTTCAATAGTTGAGATGTGGTGTAGTATCAAAGAACAGCCACAAGTAGCTGAAAAGACTACTACTACATGAAAGCTTTCCTTCAATTATTTAAAGCAAAACAACATATTTGACAGACTAGACTAACTGTGGAACCAAATGAGAATGCAGCAGTATCCAAGTAAGCTAGACATTGAAGAGATTTACAAAAATGAAAACACCACTCTTCTCACTAAAATGTTTTGTTGTAGCAAATAAACATTTTTAATGAAAAATATCTACTTTGTTTTAACATGTAGTAGGTTTATTGTTATTATTTAAAAATCAACACTTGTCGAAGATGAACTTAAAAATTAGTCCTTCCATATTCTCAAGCTAGGCCTTCTCAATCAATAAACCTTTCCTTGCTCAAAACCTTGATCTATTGAGTGCTGGCCTTTGTATGGAGGGACTGGGCACATGAACCTGGGTCTCTCACAAATGGCGAACCAGCCAGGTGCTAGTATACATCGTGGTTTAGTCCCTGACTGGGGTCCCCTCATATGTGAGTCCTCAGCAGCTGCTAGGGCTCTTGTGCCTTGAGGATTCAGGAGGGGGCTTCTTCTGAGTGCCATTCATCCATGGCACATCACCTCTGGAGTAAAAAAACATCTTTTGGACCTTGGCCAGCTGTCTGAGATTCAGAACAGTCTCCATATCTGAAGTCAGACCAGTGAGGGTCAATGGACCAACAGGGAAAAAAAGAGGCAGAAATTTTGCACTCTTCCTTGGATCCATTTTGATAGCTATCTTCCCTATCTACAGCCAGCAGACACCACCTTGCCTCATCCCTATTCCCTTCCCTTAACAATAAAAGATGCCTGGATTCCAGACTCTCTTTAGCTGGATTGAAAATTAGTCTTCCCATCTTCTTAAGACAGTCCTTCTTGATCAATAAACCTTTCTTTACCCCCGAATAGAAATCAATATTTTAAAAAAGTTTCAGTTTTAATTTCTATATAATAAATATCAATAGATATTAAGTAACATATACAAAACCTGCTTGGGGTCTTAGGACATTTTTTTTTTTTAACCTGACCAAGGAATCAAACCTGCAACCCTGTGGTTACAGGACAATACTCCAATCAACTGAGCCATGCCAACCAGGGCTAAGAGGCTGAAGGTATTGTGAGGCTAGAATGTTTGAGAACCAGTGCATTACACTTTCCTTGGAATGTTTCTGCCAGTTGAGAATTCTATCAAAAAATGAAATTTACAAATTCATACACACCCACATAGCCCTCTAGCTTGCCCTAACTGGGATAAAATGAAAATAATAACTCTGGCTGGTGGCACAGAGTAGATAAGGTGCCGGCCGCCCTGCAAACCCAAAGGTTGCTGTTTTGATTCCCAGCCAGGGCAACATAACCAGGTTGCAAACCAGGTCTCCAGCCAGGTCCGTAGCTGGAGGGAGGTGAAAGATAACCATACATTGATGTTTCTCTCCCTCTCTGCCTCTCTTCCTTCCCCTATCTCTAAAAATAGTAAAATCTTAAAAAAAAAAAAAGAAAAAAGAGAAAAGAAAATAACAGCACATTAAAAAGAAAAATTCATGAATCCACATTTTAATAACAAATGTGGGAAACAGAGGAGGTGAAAAACAAAAATCTCTTCTTTATAGAAAAATGCCAGCTAATAAATGTAAAAAGAACAATAAACTTAGAAAAACACCATTTTGCAAACCCCCATACAGTAAGTGATAAAGGCAAGGGTCATCATGAGGTAAACTACCGTGGAAGAGGCTGCTGGGAAACAGAAGACCCACATAAATGGTTTCCAAGCAACGGTGGGGTTTGTGCTCCAAAGGTGTGACCTAAACCTAATCATGAGGAACCAGTCCAAAAGATTCAGACAGCAAACCAACCAATAGGCAAAACAACTCATCTATACTCAGCAAAGTCTTATAATGTCATGAAGACAAAGGGTGGGGAGAACTGTTCTAGACTAAGCACAATGTGTATAACTTGGTTCAATCAGGGAATGAAAACAAGCCAAAAACAGCTGTGAAGAATTCTTTGTTTTCAAGGTGGGGGAGACACACATACAACTGGGATGTCACTAAACGCTGATTGTCTTAGGTATGCCAAAGGTATTATGGCTGTGGGGAGAAAGCACTCATCCTTTTCAGAAGTATTAGTATGGCCTACAGAGTCTAAGAGCAGAGTATTAATTTTGTTGTGAAATGTTAGAAGGATTAACAAAAGAGGGAGAGAAGAAGGGGGGTGGGTAGTACAATGTTAACAGCCAATGGATCTAAATAAGGTTGTTGGTATATAGGTGTGTTCAGTGTACTCCTTAATTCTTCTACAGGTTTAAGAATGTTCTAAACTAATAAAAATAAAAATGTGAATATACTAGTATAAGTAACATTCTTAGGCTGTGAATAAAAAAGAATTGCACCATAGTTAACCCTACAAGGGGAAGAGAGAGCTAGCTGGGCACCTTGCAGAATAAAGGCTACCCTCCCTGGCCTCTGACCCTGGATGGTGACTGAGAAGTAAAGACAGTGGTGGCATCTCAAGTTGGGATGGAGGGTATAAGACCATGAAGCTACGAGTATAAAAAGCATACCAACAGCTCCTCTTCACGACCAGCAGGCACCAAGCATGTGCATGGAATGGCTCTCACATGGCCAGTCCAAAGAAAAAACTGGTATGTGGGATTATTTGTAATACAAAATTATAAGAGAATCAACATAGTATTTTCTTCTTTAAAACATCCGTTATAGCCCTGGCTGGTAGCACAGTGGATAAAGGCGCCAGCCTGTGAACCCAAAAATCACAGGTTCGATTCCGCAGCCAGGGCACATAACCAGGTTGCAAACCAGGTCTCCAGTCGGGTCTGTACCTGGAGGAAGGTGAAATGCAACCATACATTGATGTCTCTCTCCCTCTCTGCCTCTCTCCCTTGCCCCCTCTAAAAAATAATGAAATAAAATCTTAAAAAAAAAAAAAAAAAAACGTTATAATAAATCCTTTTTTTTTTCCTTAAAGATTTTATTTGTTATTTTTTAGAGAGGGGAAGGGACAGAGGCAGAGAGGAAGAGAGACATCAATGTATGGTTGCCCTTCACCTGCCTCTAGCCACGGACCCGGATGGAGACCTGGCCTGCAACCTGGCCACGCGCCCTGGCTGGGAATCAAACCAGTGACCCCTGGGTTTGCAGGCTGGCGCCTTATCCACTGTGCCACCAGCCAGGGCAACAAATCCTTTTTTATAATGGAATTTAATGGAATTTTACTTTTATAATTGAACTGAATAAATGTATGATATCAAGAATAACTAAATGATTTAAACAAATTCCATTTCCTTACAACAGTAATCTAATGTTCATTCTAAATCCTTTTATTCTATTACTCACAACGGATGAAGAGAATACAATTTATGATCCCTAGATCTGAGACACGAGGTCCAATGTCTATTTTCACTGCTTTTTTCATGTTTTTAAAAAAATTTAATCTTTATCGTCTTTTCTTTCCATTACCACTTAGCCCCCTTATAACTCCTGCCCCAAGCAATCACCAACAATGCTATTCAGGATTTTCTTCGTTTTTCTTTTTATTTATTTTTAATTAATTTAAAAAAATTTTGTTTTATTATTTGTAAAAGATTTTATTTGTTATTTTTAGAGAGAGGGGAAGGGATAGAGGCAGAGAGGGAGAGAAACATCAATGTATAGTTGCCTTTCACCTGCCTCCAGCTAGACCTGGCTGGTGACCTGGTTTGCAACCTGGTTATGTGCCCTGGCTGGGAATTGAACCAGTGACCTTTGGGTTTGCAGGCCAGTGCGTTATCCACTGTGCCACTAGCCAGGGCTTTTCATGTTTCTTAAAATTTATTTACCATAAATTTTATTTATGGTAAGTTAAATTAAGTTCAAGAATCTCATAATTTTGAGATATTAGATATAGGAATATGTCAGACCCACTTAAGTTCTCCAAATTTGACACCTTATTGATATACTATCTGCAAATGACATATTAAAAATACTGAATCTCAATCTCCTCAGATGCCCTCAATGGGTGCTACTTGTTTCATAAGCCTAACAAAGACACCATACTTAATTTTTTCTTGCTTTTCTATATTTATTCAATTATTTCATCTGACAAAGACTCAAACCTTATGGGAAGAGGGTGCCTGTCAACCAAATGCACTCTTCACAGTCACTTGGAGATCAGAAGAACACGTCCGTTAGAAGCAAGGTTATCATATAATTTTGAAAGACTACATTCTTTCTACACCTACATTTTCTCCAAATTATAATTTTGGTTGAAGAGACATTCTTGTTATCAGATAAATCTGACTTTTACAGAACAGCCCTGGTCCACATTCACAGAAAGACACATGGTTAGATAACCTCTAATACCAACTCAGCCTGCACCTAGCAGTGCCAGCAGCACGCAGGTGGAAAAGCTGCCGCTTCAGCAGAGCTGGCCAAGGCCAACGACCATTTACTATAACAGGGACCAGAAAGAGGGGCACGCCCCCCAGTGCTGTAACGCATTGGCATGCTCCAGCCGAGGTGGGGCCAGGGCCCAGAGTTCAGCGCTAAAGCAAAGATTATGACAGATGGCGCCCTGGTTCTGGCCAAACAGGCCAAGACTGACCCAAGTGGAAAGAGGCTTACTGTGAAAAAAGCTTACTGCAACCTATGCCCAAGGTTCTTTTGCTTCTTGGTTTTCTTTTAATGCAAACTTGCTCCTTACCTTGGAATTCAACATAATTTCTGGAGCCCTGTACCAACGTGTAGCTACATACTCCGTCAGGAACCCTGTGTGATCATGGTCTGGATCTGCAACACGGGCCAAGCCAAAATCACAGATCTAAGAGAGAAAAACACATGCATCTTAGAGATTCTAATCAATTTAATACCAAAACATCATAAAAATAGAAGACAATAGCAATAATGATGGTAATAAGTAACTGCTACTAGTACTAGGTGGCAGGTACTTGCTGGGAACCCTACATACTCATTTAATCCTCACAACAAGGTGAAAGGCAGTGATGACAATCCACGTATCAGAAACAGGATACATGTTTAAGAGGCATCTCCATCTGTTAATATCTACTGGTTCCACATCAATCTCATTTAGGGTGCTTGACAAACACTGTTTTTGGTAAAAATACAGTCACTAAAAGACACTCAGGATCCTTCCTAGGGCCCCCGTCTGCTGGCACTCCCAGGTCATCACTGCTAGGATCAGCTCCTCAACCCACACTTCTACTTCTTGGGCTTCCCTTTCTGCTGTTCTTTTACCTGTTCCATGAATGTAGTTACTCTCAAAGGGTCTTTCCACTTTTCTCCCCCTTCCTTGCAGTCAAATTCACTCCCAAAGATTTAAAAGAGGTTTCATATACCAAAGGCAAATCTCCTCTCCCTTAATAGCTTCTAATTTCTGCTGACTCACAAAAAGTACTGCTGGCCTTCCATTACCTGGCCATCTGACACTTGGATGTTACTCCAGACTCCAACATACATACATAAAATGTAACTATAATATACTTAGTCCAATGCAACTGCAGGGTATTTTAATTCATCCATTGGTATTTTGTTATAATGTTGGTAAGAAACTTAACTTTTGCCCACGGTAAAACAGGTTTCATTACGTTATTTTGCATAAAGTTTAAGAACCCACCAACAACGTTAGGTTAGGATTTATTGTATTTTCACAAGATCTAAAGTATTGATAAGCTCTTAAAAAATAAAAAAACCAGGCCCTGGCTAGTAGCACAGTGAACAAGGCACCAGCCTGCGAACCCAAAGGTCACTGGTTCCATTCCCAGCCAGGGCACATAACCAGGTTGCAAGCCAGGTCTCCAGCCAGGTCTGTAGCTGGAGGCAGGTGAAAGGCAACCATACATTGATGTTTCTCTTCTTCTCTGCCTCTCTCCCTTCCTCTCTCTGGAAATAATAATAAATAAAATCTTTTCAAAATAAATAAATAAATAAATCAGGGCGGAAGTTACCATGCTAAAACATCACATTAATAATCATGTTAATAAAATTACATTGCTCAAAATGATATTAAAAAATAAAGAAAAATTAAAAATTGGAAATAGAAGCATTCCTCCATTGGGAAAAACAACTGCACCTATCATTCTAATGCTACAATACACCTTATGAAGGAAGTGAGACAACTAGGATCTAGTATAAGGGAAAAAATGACCTATAGCACTCCAGTTGACTACTTCTGGGGCTGTATAAATGCAAGTTTTCAGAGTCCTCTTTCCCAGGCACACCCAAAACTACATATGCTGTGATCCTAACATCCCAGGGCTTCTAGGACTTATGTGGGCTCAGTATAGCAATAATGAGGACACAGACTAGAAACCGTACCCCCAATAGTTCCACTAAAAATATTCCAGCCAAATCTCCTATTAAGGTTTATATCCTTGATGTTTCTGTGGCCCTGAGAAATAGAGAAAGTCTATAAAAGAAGGCTCCATAGGGAGCTGCCCTATCTTGTCATGTAACATCAATAAAGTTCACTGTACCCAGCTTAAAAAAAAAAAAGGAAGGCTCCAAAAGGATCCCAAGAGGCCAACATCTGCCGGGTCTCAGGGCTTCAGGTTACTAGTGCAAATCATGTTTATGGAAACCAAAATGAAAGCTTATTGCTATTGGCCTTGACTGGCAGTCAAAAGTCTAAAACACTGAGAGCTGATATCCTGAGGGCTCAGGGGTAGGAACTACTTCAATTATTTATCTTTTGATTGTTGAGTTGTAAGAGCTTTTTATGTATTTCAGATGTCTTATCAGGTATGTGATTTACAAGCATTTTCTCTCATTCTATGGGTATTCTTCACTTTTTTGATGGTTTACTTTGTAGCACAAATCCCTAATCCTGATGAAATCCAATTTTTCCCCTCTGTTGCTTGTGCTTTTGGTCATGTCTAAAGGGCTCTGCCTAACACCAGACTGCAAAAGATTTACTCCTGTACTAAGTGTATTCTAGCTTTAGTTCTTAAATTTAGGTCTTTGATCTATTTTATTTTCTGCACCTGATGTGAAGAGAGACCCAATCTCATTCTTTTGTGTATGGCTATCCAATTGCTTAAGGACCATTTGTTGAAAAGACCACTCTTTCCCCAATGCATGATCTTGGCACTTTTATTGAAAATCACTGATAATAAACATATGGGTTTATTTATTGACACTCAATTCTATTCCATTGATCTATGTGCCTACTCTTATGCCAATATCATAGTCTTGATTACTATAACTTTGTAGTAAGTTTGAAATCCGAACGTTAGTAAGTAGTAATTTAGAAGTGCCCACTAACTATTCTTTTATAAGACTGTTTTTGGCTATTCTAGGTCTCTTGACTTTCCACATGCATTTTGGTGACGGCCTGTCCATTTCTGGAAAAAAAAGAAAATGCCAACTGGGGCTTTGATAGGGCCTGAATTAAATCTACCAACCAATCTGGGGAGTGTCACCATCTTAATAATACTAAACCTTCCAATCTATGAACATGGGATATCTTTTCATTTATCTTCTTCTTCTTCTTCACATGTTAGCAAACACCTTTATTAATGGCCTTGACTCATTCCTCATGTAGTATCCAATGTGAGTCACATGTCTAGAGGAGCTGTCTGGCGCACTCAGTTCTTCCTTGGCTGTGGCAGTCTAGACAATAGGTCGCTGTCCATCACACCAAGGAAGTCAACACTACCTTCCCAGGAGTTCCTGGGGCACTGAGCATTAAGACTGTCCCAGCATTAGAACCTCATCTCTTCCATCGTGGCCACTGGTTCTAGGGAGGAGTAGGCAGGGAGCCTGGACGATCATTTAAAAACCAGAAAAGCATTTCACAGTTGAAAAAACAAATAGGAATCTGCAGAGAGAGGCCGTGTCCTTCATCTGGGGAACTCCTTATGGCCCGAGCAGCCATGCCCCTTGAGTTCTGCAGACTAGGTCATTGGTGCTCTAGAAGTCCTGTCCAGTCACTGGTCCAAGCTGTAGAGCCAGTTGAAGATACTTTCTTCTAAAAAGCAGCATGTCTTGGATTAGCAACTTGACAGGTGTCTTACCCACTAGGCATATGAACAACAGTGGGAGATGGGAGAGGTGAGAGCAGTGTGCAAGGCAGGAAGCCTCAATAGGTGCCAGAAGCACTGGGATGGTAGAGCTACTGGGCCCACATGTACTGGGTCAGGGCCACCTGTGCCTTCTCTTGCAGGCTCTCCACATGCACTGGATCCAGAAAGGCCACAAGCATTGGGTATGAATAGCCTGATAGCCTTGAGGCACTGGTACTTGAGTGGGTCAACCAGCAGGTGGCCCAGCTGGTCTACCTGCTCCTGGAAGGTAACATGTCCAGTCCATGAAAAGCACAGCAGCCATGGGTGCAGCATGGAGACCAGTGGTGACCAGCAGCAGAAGTGCTGTGTCCAAGTGCAGCATGGCCTCCAACAAAGTCAGCATGAAGAGCTCACTCTAGTTCAGGTGCAGCAGCACAACCTGGTGGGCCACCAGCAGGTCAGGAGATCAGCCCATGGCACATACAACTCCCCCCTACTGAATAACAGCTGTGCTGCCAGCTCTCACATGCCTTCATGCCCAGCACTGTACCAGCCACACAGCTGCTGATCCTGAAGCACCTGGCCAGGACTTAGCTTTGACACTGGCTGCCTGCAGAAGAGGTCCCTGCCCAGCCCCACTGCTGCAAGCAAGGAGCCCAGGGGGCTGGTGAGCATAGCTAGGTCTTCTTGAGCTCAGAGGCACACTCCTGCATCTTCTCAAAGACTTCCACAGTTCTCAGTTTACTTGGAATGCCTTATTCGGTTATTAAAATCCCTGAAGTTCTTTTTATAAAATTTATTGAAGAAAAAGCTTACCAATGAAACAGATGATTGTCTAACTTACATGTAATGCCTATGATCCTATTTCTATACATAAATATAAAAGTACCCATTATATAATAACAGAAAAAAATGGAAGAAAATACACTGATTTGTTAAAGTGATTACCTCTGAAGAGGAGAAGCAATAGGATGGAAAAGAATTAGCACTTTTTACTTGCATTTTTTTTTGTCATAAAAATGTTTTCATGTATTTCTAGTTAATTTTAAAAATTTATGATTTCTAGTTCATTTTAATGTAACAGTTAAGTGTAAACATGCCCCATTTAAAGTTTTTTCAATATATATCATCCTAAAAGTAAATGAGCTGCCTGACCTTGAGATCGCAGGTGGTGTTGAGCAGCAGGTTAGAAGGCTTGAGGTCACGATGCAGTACATTTGCAGAATGGATATATTTCAACCCTCTGAGGATCTGGTAAAGAAAATAGCAGATGTGGTCGTTGCTGAGGTGTTGTGTCTTCAAGAGCTTGTAGAGATCTGTTTCCATGAGGTCCTGTACTATATATCTGTTTGGACAGGTTAAGGTAATGCACCAAATAGCTGCTCACACCTAGTAAAGCACTGAAAACAAACGAACCCTTTCCCCAAATGGCTCGTTATTACATCACAAAGATCATGAGGGAAATGAGAAACTGATGAAAACTTGGTACTCCTTTAGGGAAGGAATCTGAAGTAGTTAACTCCTTATTAGGTCCTGTGAGATAACAGGCATTATACTTGCTTGATATGACCCATTATCAGCCTAGACTAAGACCTGAAATGGGCTATTATGAAAATAATGGCTAATCTTGAAATCCTAACTTTCTTGTTTTCTGAGCTGTCCACCATCAAAAAGCCCCTCCAAGGCTTGTTGGAAAGAACTGGACAAGGGTGGGGACCAGCAGGCCCAGAAACAACTTGTAATGTCACTGTTCTACCTACTTCTCCTTTCTTGTTCCCTTCTTCTCAAAATCAACCATAACACTTTGGAACACAGGCCTAAGACACACTGCTATTAAATTCACCCTCAGTCTACTTGCTTGACTCTTCAATTAATGTTAAGACCCCAAATAACACCATGGGGAAGTCACACCAAGAAGGAGCTTGTGCTAGTTTTGCTCCTCTTGCTTTCTTGCCATGTTTGTTATCTGAGCATCTTCAATTTTAACTATAGGTAACTTCTCTTTCTTAAAGAAATTAAATCATGAAAGTCTTTAGCTCTTAACTTCACCATAATACTACATTAGCAATGTTTTTGCATTTTATTCATTTCTGTGTTAATATTATTTTATGCCTCCTCCTATAGTCATGCTAGATGAGACACAGTATGGGATTCAAATGAAACCCACTTGAAAACTTGTCATCTAAGAGATTTTTAAAAGGTAAAGCAGGACAATAGGGGGTAGGGGTAGGGGTAGGAGGCATTTTACTTAAAATATCACTACAACTTAGTAACAGATGTATTTAAAAATGGAAAGGGCTGCCTAGAGATAGTGAACTACCTCTCCCTGCAGAGGCAGAATGCAAATCGAGCAAACTGGCAGGAATGCTTGCACTAGCCAAAACTGTAACATTTCTTTTCTGGTAGATCCTCTTCAGTATACTTAATGCCTTTATCTTTCAAATGTAGTCTTTATCCAGACAGCATCCTCTGGACCTGCTTAGTCCAGATTTCAAAACGTTGGTCACAGTTAATAACATATTTCAAAGATGAGTCACCTTCAAGATCATGAGGGCTAGTACTTTAATTTTAAAGATGAGAAAACTGAGACCTAGAGGTAAAATAACTTTGTCCAGGTTTAGAACAGTCTGGATTTGACCAGGTGATAACCAGGGTACTCTTTCTTATACCCTCTCCTATCTTAGACTCTGGCTCTTTCTTTTCCTTTTTACCATAAAAACAAACCATACCTTGAATGGAGAAAGCATGACAGGAAATGGCATTACTATACTTGTAGGAAATCTTTAATGAAATTGACCAGAAAAAATGGATTTGTTAAAAAGACACTAAAAACAGAACTGATAAAATGAGTCAGAGAAAAATTTCACATAATGCAAGTATTATAGTAAATGGCAAACATATTACAATTTCCCCTTAAATGTGCTTTATATACTTCTCCTTTACTCTAGTAAGTCCAGAACATTTCAAATTATATTTATTCAACAAGGTGACCAAGCTGGGGAGGCCACTGTCTGCAAAGGATACACATCTTTCATTTGCTCAATGGTTGGTGCTCGAATGATATCATTGATTCCAATGATGTTCTCGTGTCTGAAGCGCAGTAAGATTTTTATCTCCCTCAGGGTTCTCTGGCAGTAGGTCTGATGCTCGAAAGGACTGATTTTCTTGATAGCTACTCGAACTTTGTTGACATTATCATAAGCAGAGCTAAAAAGGAAAAGAAGGGGGGAAGAGATAGCATTAAAAACAGTTCTCAGAATTATCTTTGTAGAAAGAATGCAAACTGGTAAAGTGTAAGTATTTCACACTCTAGTTAAATACTTGTTTAACACACGGGAAGGCAGCCTATATTTATTCACAAAAAGGCCTTGGGCAAGGGATGATGTAGCTGGAACAATGCAGCAGAGGGCCTGGGCCTGGTAACTGTGAATAATGCCCATTTTAATAAACCCAGCAACATGGATTTATCACACACAGACACACACAATTTTCCCACATTTAAAAAATATTTTATTCATTATTTTTAGAGAGAAAGGCAAGGAGGGAGGCAGAGAGAGAGTGAGAAACATTAATGTAGGGTTGCCTTTCACTTACCTCCAGCTACAGACCCACCTTGCAACCTGGTTATGTGCCCTGGTTGGGAATTGAACCAGTGACCTTTGGGTCTGTAGGCCAGTGCCTATCCACTGAGCCACCAGTCAGGACCCCTTTTCCACTGATTTTTTTTTATTTTATTTTTTAAAAGATTTTATCTATTATTATTTTTAGAGAGAGAGAGGAAGGGTGAGAGGAAGAGAGGGAGAGAAACATCAATGTGTGGTTGCCTTTCACCTGCCTCCAGCTATGGACCTGTCTGGAGACCTGGCTTGCAACCTGGTTATGCGCCCTGGCTGGGAATGGAACCATTGACCTTTGGGTTCACAGGCTGGCCCTTATCCACTGTGCCACCAGCCAAGGCTTCCACCATTTTTAACAGCAACTGCATTCTGGTGAGAGTAATCATTCCTGCCTTCAAAACAACTTCCTACTGTTATATCAGATTCCTCTGATTCAGGAGAAACATTCAAATTACCATCAATCACATGTTCATCAGTAACAAAAACGGACATAAGAGGACACACCTTGAATGCTTATATCAATTGTTTGTCTTACTTGCAAAATGACAGGGCTCTTTCTTTCCTCCCAACCCTGCTGGATGAAATTTAAGGAGAGATATTCGGGCAGTCTTCAAAAAATACTTTCATAGCCCAAGCCCTAATTGGTGGCACAGTGAATAAGGCGCTGGCCTGTGAACTCAAAGGTCACTGGTTCCATTCCCAGCCAGGGCACATAATCAGGATGCAAGCCAGGTCTCCAGCCAGGTCCGTAGTTGGAGGCAGGTGAAAGGCAACCATACATTGATGTCTCTCTCCCTCTCTGCTTCTCTCCCTTCCCCTCTCTCTAAAAATAATAAAATCTTTTTAAAAAAGAAAAGAAAATGTTAAAAAAAACAGAAACAAAAAATACTTTCATAGCCCAAACGGAGCCCTGTTCTTTCGAAGCTGTCATTAAGGTCTGACCTAATAGCAACCCAAGCAGGAATAAGTCATTACATTACATCTTTAATTTTATGATAAATTTGAATCTTGAATGTTACTATCTTTATTATCAGTATTCGTATTAACAAATATCAACACCTGGTCCATTGATAGAAGCAATGAAGTAACACTGACAGACAGTAAAACATTACTTCTTATTTCCTCATGGTAAGTGCTAGAAATATAAAAGAGTAAAATAAGTTTATTTTAAATTTGGGCTTTGATAATTGTATTTATCAATCTACTTATTCTGAGAATTACTTGATATATTTGTCTATAACAAAACTATGCTATAGGAGGGACCTCATCTTACTCAGCTTCGATTCTCCCATAAACCATTAATATAGTGCACAAAGATAACCCCAATACCTTAAAATGAAATGTATTTCTTTAAATACAAGAATCATTACTCAAATGTGAATTTTGCCTTGGTTCTCTAAATGAAGACCTCAACCACTGATTTGTAGGTAGGTAAGGAAAGATATATTAAGCTTATTCAATATTTTATATTGGTAAGAAGTAATTTTAGAAATTAAAACTTTTTAGGTGATTCAAATCATAGTGCATGAGTTCAACAAAAGGAAACAGGTTAAAATAGTTGATTTAAACTCAACACTAATTTCTAAATAAATAAATAATACTATATCATGGATGAATTTTGAGGACATGCTAAGTGAAATAAGTCAGTCAAAAGAGAAAATAGTGTATGATCCCACTCATCTGAGGCATTTCCAGTTGTCAAACTCATGGAATCAGAAAGTAGAATGGTAGTTACCAAGGACTGAAGAGATGGGTAAATGAGGACATGATGTTCAATGGTACAGCTTTAGTTCCACAACTTGGAGAAGTTCTATAAATCTGTTCCACAATAATATGAATATACTAAGTACTACTCAATTATATACTTTTAAATGAATAAAATGATAAACTTCACATTGCGTTTTTTTTTCCAACCAAGAAATTTTTAAAGTCTTAAAGAGAGAAACTAAACATTTCAATAGAGGTAAAAGAAGAATGATAGTGGTTTCATGAACTTAGGTATGTAATAAAACTACACACATCTAAACACACATCAAATGCGTGCTTATCAAATTAGTGACATGAATGGAACTCTGTAAAATTTATCAGTGTTAATCTCCCTGCTATGGCATTGTAATATAATTATGCAAGATATTACCAAGAGGGGAAACTGAGATATCTCTGTATTATTTCTTACAATTGCATGTGATTCTACAATTATCTCAAAATAAAACAAATTTAATTTAAAAAGAGATCCATCAATAGGAAGCGGATATCATATAGTGGAATACTATCCATATAGTGGAATACTGACATTAAAAAGGAATGACATGAAAAGACCTTCAAAATCTATTAAAAGAAAAAAAAGCAAGGTCTAGCAGCAGGTACTATACTATCTTTTATCTACTTGGTGGCAAGTGGATAAGGTGCCGGCTTGCGAACCCAAAGGTTGCTGGTTCAATTCCCCAGCCAGGGCACATAACCAGGTTGCAAGCCAGGTCTCCAGTCAGGTCTGTAGCTGGAGGCAGGTGAAAGGAAACCAAACATTGATGTTTCTCTCCCTTTCTTCCTCCCTCCCTGCCCTTCTCTCTGAAAATAATAAAATTTTAAAAATAAAAATAAAGGCCATGTGAACCACTTTAAAATGTATTTTTTAATTATAAGAAAAAGAAAAACAGAAGAAAATACTAATGGGATACCCTTTAAAGGAGAAAGTACAACTATTGTAGAGTTCCTGACCAATATAAAAATATTTGAAAAATAAAGATTTATTGGGTAAAGGTACAAAATACCTTAATCTCATTCTCACCTGAGAGAATAATCTTCTAAAGTCTTCCGAAGACATTGGGTATATTATTTTAAAAAGACACATACACCTGCAAACCCAAAGGTTGCTGGTTCGATTCCCAGCCAGGGCACATAATGAGGTTGCAAGCCAGGTCTCCAGCCAGGTCCGTAGCTGGAGGCAGGTGAAGGGCAACCATACACTGATGTCTCTCTCCCTCTCTGCCTCTCTCCCTCCCCCTCTCTAATAAAAAAAAAAAAAAAAAATGACACATACATACACACACCTGAGTAATGGGGGAAACTTTGACCCAGCATTGGGTTAATATCTTCTATGTACTTAGGACTACTTTGACAGTATAGAAAGGCTATAAACAATACTCTGCCCTCCGAGGAGTCACCTTACGCAAACGCAGCCTTAAGTCCCAGATAGTTTTTTTTCCAAACGAGAAATTGAGGGGAACGGGAAGGGGTATCAAGGTGACTACACTCAATTTTTAAAGACTCCTACTATTCATCAATAAAAAAAGAATGAGCTATTAAAAAAATGAATCTTAAAATAATTATACTAAATGAAGCCAGGCCAAAAGCAAAGTACTTCCATTCATATAAAATGCAAACTAATCTATGGAGACAAAAAGTCTATCAGTAGGGTTGCCTAGGGCTGGTGGGAGAGATTACACAAATGGAAACAAGGGAATTTACAGAGGTGACAAGTATGTTCATTTTATCTTGATTGTATCAATAGTTTCATGGGAATGTATGTCAAAAATATTAAACGGTATAGGTACAGAATACACAGCACACATTTCAAGTGTATCAATTATTTTTTCAGAGAGCAGTTGAAGAAAGGAACCAGTCCTGGCTCGTGTGGCTCAGTGGATTAATCGCTTGCCTATGAACCCAAAGGGTCAACAGTTGATTCCCAGTCAGGGCACATGCCTGGGTTGCAGGCTAGGTGCCCAATTGATTGTTTCTCTCTCTAAAAATAAAGTCTTTTAAAAAAAGGAACCAGGGTTCCTTGGATGTGTGGTGCATTCCTGGGCCTGGGTAGGTTGGAACTGATAGGGTCCAGAAATGTATTTGATCAGTAAAGGTGGGAATAGAAGCCCACAAAATTCTGGAGATTATTTAACAGATGTTTTGTGATCACTTAGGAAGAAAGAGGAACCAGGATGAGTCAATTAATTTGAGTCATGCCAAATTAACTTCGTTTCCTGTTTTGATATGGTTACCACAACAACATGAGTGATGCCAGAGTTGTGGTGGACTCAAACCTCACTTGTCAAGCACTTCCCATTTGACAGACTTCATGTGAGGACTGGTGGCAAAAACAAATAATGATCCCACTCTAAACAAACTGCCTTTATCACAGTAAAGCACATCTGAAACACAAGGGAAAACTGGGAAGGTAAACTCCGAACAAGAGTTTTAAGGACAGGATTAAAAGATCAGGCCTATAGAAACCATATCCTGAAGGATGAGCAGGCTTCTGAAAGGATCCAGGCCAAAATGGCAAGAGCTAACACGTGCGGAGAAAAACTAGCTCAACAGCCCTGGCAGGGAGCTCAGTGGGTGGGGCGTCATCTCATACACCAGAAGGTTGTGGTGTAATCCCTGGTCGTGGTGTACAGGCACTCTGCAACTGATCCATGTTTCTCTCACATGGGTGTTTCTCGCTCTGCCTTCTCCTTCTCTCAAAATTGATAAATATATCCTCAAGTAAGGATTTAAAAAAAGGAACGAGGGGAGGGGAAAAATAAATAAGTAAATTAATACCAGGAAAGAAAGAAAATGAGCAGAACATTATGGGAACTGGCCCTCATACAGCCATGTCCCTCCTCATGAGGTTTAGGGCTCGGGGAACATGACCATCAGGAGTGCCATAGTCTGCTCCCACGGCTGTGAGTGTCTCCTGCACAGCGGTTCTGCTGACAGCAGAAAGCTCCTCCAGCGTGTGCACAAGGGGTGTCCAAGAGTCAGCATGTGCAGGGTGTGCACTGCACTTGGAACATCAGGCGGGGTGTAAGCACACAAGTTCAAGCTCACGATGGGAATCACTGGGGCTGGGAAGAGAAGAGGGCTATGCTGGAGGCCTACTCTCCTTCAATTGCTGGCACCAAACTAAGTAGGTAAGAAATGTTAAGTTCATCAGTCATAGTAGGAAGGGAGAATATATATTTAATGTTTCTTAGTTTGATATATATATTTGTAAGGCTCTATTGCAGTCTTGATCCAGGTCTTTTGCTGAGTTTACTCAATAAATGAAAATACATCTCCACAGACACTTGTATACAAATGTCTGTAGCTTTCTTCATAATAGCCACAAACCTGGAACAACCCAAACATCCATCCACAAGGAAAGGGTAAACAAATTGTGTGCCACCAATACAATGGAACAGTACTCAGCAACGAAGAGGAAACAACTGCTGATATATGTAACAACAAGGGTGAATCTGAAAAACTGCCAGACACAAAAACAGTACAGACTTTTTAATTCCATTTATACAAAATTATGAAAAAGTTGAAGCTGATCTATAGTGACAGCTGATATCCATGGTTACCTGCGGTGAAGACGGACTGCAAAGGGGCACAAGAGAACTTCCTGGTGTTATGTAATGCTCTGTAGCGTCACTGTGGTAACAGTTACACAAGTATAGACATTTGCCAAGACTCAATGAACTACAGGTAGAAAAGATGTTATTTTATTGTATATAAATAATGCCTCAAAAGGTGATTTTAAAAATTGAGCTGTGCTATAAAATCATGACTTTTTCTTTCACAATTCATACAGTATTATTACTGTATTATTTTCCATACTCTGTACATTCATATTGAAAGCAATTCCAAGGGAAATGTTGCAAATCAATTCTTTTTTTTAAAAAAGATTTCATTCATTATTCCCAGAGGGAGGGAAAGGGAGAGGGAGAGAGACATCAATGTATGGTTGGTTGCCTTTCGCCTGCCTCCAGCTACAAACCTGGCTTAAAACCTGACTATGTGCCCTAACTGGGCACCTTTGGGTTCGCAGGCCGGCACCTTATCCACTGTGTCACCAGCCAGGGCTGCAAACCAATTTTGAGCAATGGCAGTATCATCAGAATGAACGCCCAGCCTTCCACAGTCATTTTCTAAGGTTTTGATAAAAATATAAATTTCCTGGTATTTTCAGATTTTCCCCCTATCCTCCCCTCAGCCTCCTGTCATTATGGTCATTTCATAACAGAGACTCAATAATATTTGTGGAAAATCAAGTTTGTCTAAATAAGTAGGTATCTTATGTACAAGAACCACATTCTGTACCAGTGTTAGGCAACTAAAATGCCACCTATCAACTGTGAATGGGTTATTTTTAGAGAAATCTATTAAGCTGTTCTCTAAGCTACCCATTTGGGTGAACTTTAATTATCTGAACCCAAAACTAAGTACTTCATTTCACAGATAAAAATTAACTTGTCTTCAGATGCTAAGTTAGACTGATCCAAATTAATGTTCCAAAAATAAGCAGGTAGATAATACAAATGACTGCTTTAAAAGAAAATATATTCCTTACTTTAGTTTGCTTCTCTCATAATTTACTAACCAAGAAAGATAGTGCAAAGGCCTTTTTTTTTTTTTTTTTTTTTTTTTAAGATTTTATTATTTTTAGAGGGGAAGGAGGGGAGGAAGAAAGGGAGAGAAACATCAATGTATGGTTGCTATTCACCTACGTCCAGCTGGGGACCAGGTTGGAAAACTGGCTTGCAACCTGGGTATGTGTCCTGACTGGGAATCGAACCACTGACACTTGGGTTCCCAGGCAGGTGCTCAATCTACTGAGCCATACCAGCCTGGGCCTTTTTTTTAAAGAGGGTGCAAATAACTAAGTGAGCAAATAAAAGCTAGTCTCAAGTTGTTGTATCTTTAAAACCATAACGATTTTGAAGTATTTTAAGAATTGGTGCTCTAATATGCTATACATATAGCTTAAAATTGAGAATTGTTAACATGTGTGCAACCTCTCTAGAAAAGGTGCAAACACCCCAGAGCTTAAACAAATTTGTCTCCATAAGCATTTTTTAAATCTTTTCAGTTATCAAACAGGGCCAAGCAGTCAGATAATTTGCAATTCTGGCCTTTACCCCTTATTAGCTGAGACACTGCTGAGTTACCTAACATCTCTGAGCAACCATTTGCTTGGCTCCAAAATGAGGGAAGAAAAAAATAAAAAATAAAAATAAAAGGAGAGCTCAAGGGCTGTGAAGAGTGTAGAAATAGCAGATGTAAAGACAAAGATACTAGGCCTTCCAAAAAAAGTGGTATAGCCATTTTTATTTCTTTATTTATTATCATTAATTACATTTATCACATGATACTCTAAAAAGGAAGTAACATCAGACTTCAAATCAAGAGGTCTGAGTTTTAGTCCTAACTTGGCTCTATCCTGTATGTCTGCTCTGATAGTGTTGGCCAAGTTACATAGAGGAGAAGGTTCCCTTATTTTGTGTCAGGCTTCTTTCAAATATTAGAAGTACAAAATAAACCAAAAAAAAATACAATATTTATATATTTGTACAAGAGACCTGGGAAAAAACCCTTGCACCTAGTTATGTGGTTGAATGTACATATCTATGTATGCACAGATATAAACACAGGAAGATGAAGATTTGTAGTGAATGACTCACTAAAGGTTCCACAAAGTTTTTGGTGGACTGAAGCGCACAAATTATTACTATTTTTAGTTGTTATTTAGAATTAATGGCACTATGTTGTTTTCTACACCTACAGAAATGCCTTCCATTGATGTAATTGTTCCCTTTCCCTTCTCATAAATTCCGTTCATTGCCTGTCTGCTAATCTGATACTAATTGGGTTTCTGCCTGAATCACTGCATCCTGACTAGATATTCTTATGAACCTAAAGTATCTGTTGCCCCTCACTTTGAAAGGCCTTTGTTTATAGGTTAATATCCTTATAAAATGAAGAAGCGAGAGCTATCTTGGTGCATTTGGCATGATTTATGTATTTTTAATTAATTCTATACTATCAAAGAGCTACCCTGTGTATCAAACCTACAACGTGGAAAAAGCTAACAAATTTAAAAACAAAAAAAACACACTTTACTTATTTTGTTCAGGTAAAAATATTAATGTTTTAACGACTGTTTCAGGATAGGTAAAAGCATACTTTTTAACATTCCAAGTTGGACATTTATACACTCATTTTTAAAGAAGACTTTGTTTCTGTTTTTAAAAATTAATTTATTGTTGTTGTATTACAATTGTCCCATATTCCCCCATTGCTCTACCTACCCACCCACAGTCAATCCCCGCCCTGTTGTCCATGTCATGGGTTACTTATACTAGTTCCTTGACTAAACTCTTCCCCTTCTTTCCCCTTTTCTCCCCACTCCCCTCTACTCTCACAAATCGTTTTTTCTTTTTTACAAATCATTTTTGAAGTATAAAAACTTAATATTTCTCTCTTATAAATAGGAAAAATTAGTCTATGTTACTAGTTCTAAGATTCCTTATCAGGATTTAACACTGTGACGATCATGATCCTAACAACCCACAACCAAGAAAATTAGCACTGCACAGTCAGAGTTAGTATTCTCTGCAACAGATATTCTCTAACCCAAAGCAATGCTACTTAGAGATGACCTTTGTAATCTGACTGTGCTCTGAACTTGTCATGAGAAAGACGGAGAGACCTTGACGGAGGAGATGGATTACTCTTTTTCGTTCCTTCCTCCTCAGTACTCTCACCTTCACTGGTCAAGATTTTGGATTGGTCCAGGTCAGGTTGGCTAGTAATGAGCTGTAACAACAGCTAGAGGTAATCTCAACAAAGACTAAGAGCATCAAGTCACCACCAATGCCAAGTATTCAAGGGTAGCAGCGCAGGCAGCTCCACGTGCCTCTGAAACTGAAGTAAAGTAAAAAAATGAACAAGGACCTCATTAATCATAAGGACGTAATTTACTGATCATCTAGCACAGAGCTTTAGAAAAATCCCTACATACAGTTTTTACCAGAACCCTATGAAGCATAAACCCCTATTTTACAGACAAAGATAGAGGAGAGGAATCAATTAACTGGTTTATGATTACATAACTAGTATTTAACTGAACTAGGATTCAAACCCAGGTGTGCTGACCTCCAAAACCCACATTCTCGGCCATTACATCACACAAGTGCCAACAGTCCTCCACAGGCCATGCTCCCTTGGTGGTGATGAACCAAGGTTAGGCTCATAATTGAGCCAGACTGACAGGATGGCTGAAAAGAAGTTGAAGGAGGCAGACAGTGATGACAGAAAAATAACCATAATGATCACGATACAGAAAATGTTCGCTTCCCAAGGTCACTTAGATTTTCTTCCTCAAGATGAGCCAAAATTCATCTCCCCTGAAACCAGGGGCAGTACGTGCTGTAGAGAAGGGATGAGAAGGCAGATCTGAAGGCAGAAGATGCAACAGCAAACCAGACACAAGGGAGGTAAGAAAGGGATCTGAATGGGGACAAGTAAAAGATCATGTTGGCCCTGGCTGGTACCACAGTGGATAAGGCGCCAGCTTGCAAACCCAAAGGTCGCTGGTTTAATTCCCCAGCCAGGGCACATAACCAGGTTGCAAACCAGGTCTCCAGTCAGGTCTGTGGCTGGAGGCAGGTGAAACGCAAGACATCAATACATTGATGTCTCTCTCCCTCTCTGCTTCTCTCCCTTCCCCTCTTTCTAAAAATAATGAAATAAAATCTTAAAAAAAAAAAGATCATGTTGAACACCAGTGGAAATTAGTATCTACATTATTTTTAGTGATGCCAATCATGAAAACTAAGCGATTTTCTTCAGCACATGTCATTAAGCTCTGAGCAAGATCAGATAAAATAAAGCCCTGGCTGATTGCATAGTGGATAAAGTGCTGGCTTGGGAACCCAAAGGTCACTGGTTCCATTCCCAGCCAGGTCTCCAGCCACGTCCGTAACTGGAGGCAGGCGAAAGGCAACCATACATTGATGTCTCTCTCCCTCTCTCCCTTCCCCTCTCTCTGAAAATAATAATTAAAAGAGAGAGAGAGAAAATAAAGCCGGGTTCTAGTAGTATAGGAGTGATCAAGAGAAAGCTAGAATCTGGTCATCAGACAGAATCCAGTCCAGACAGGACCAGCACACTGGGAAAACCATCACAGTTGAGGGACACAGGTCAGGAGGTGCAGGGGAGAAAGAGCAGGAGGGCAGAGAGCTACAGTTTGAAAGGAGGACGATCTACTTCGCAAGGCTGACCCTTGCACTCCTGCGAAGATACTGCAAACAGGTCAAGGGGGAGAGGCTTGGAGGACTTGTCTTCATTACTGAAACATAAAGGAGTCAAGAAATGTAAGTCTCTTACGAACTGCTTCATTGTCAGAAATATTAAACACCTGCCTCAGACATGTGAGAAATGACTCCCAAAGAAGAGGAAAATGGTTAAACTTGAGGCACACAGCATTATTACCTAAACCAGAAAGTGTTGCCTGCACAATTAAGCAGGTGGTAAGATATTACATAACAGATGCTAAACTAGGTGAAGCAGAAAAATGTAACTTGCAATTATAACTCTAAAATGCCAGTAAAAAAATCTCCAGTCAGCTCTGAAAAACTATTTTTACTTCTTTCCATTAAAAAAGTTTCTGCAGAGAAAGGCTTTTTTTTTTTTTTTTTGGTGCAAACCATCATGATAGAAGAGGAAATAAAAGCAAGGAAAAGAAGACTCTGAACAAAATTTGATAATCGTTCACTTTGTGAAGTTTAAAATATATGTAAGTTAACACTCATATATTGCTGGTAGGAATGCACATTATACAATCCTTCTCGAGGGTAATTTGGTAATATATAACAAAATTATATCTGTGCACCTATCTTTTGATCCAGCAACTCTACCCCTAGGAATCTAATTTGAAGAAAAACTCCAACATGAAAATATATATGCACAAAGTCATTCACTGCATGTGAATTGCAAAATACTGGAAACAACCTAAATGGCCATACAGTGGGGGGAGGCTGAATAAGCAATGGTACATTCATATGATGGAATACTATGCAGCTGTAAAAATAAATGAGAAAAATCTAAGAACTGCTATGGAGTGATTTCCAAGATATAAGATTTAAATTATGTTATCCTTCAAGAAAGAGGGGCAATTAGAAAATACATACATATATCTGCTTATATGTTCAAGAGAAATCTAGAAAGGATTAAGACAGAACCTAAAGAAACTGGCTACTCAGAGGGAGTGGGTAGTGAAGGGCAGATTGGGAACAAGGGGGTAGGGATGAGGAGGGAGCGATACTTCTGAGTCTACCTTGTGTACAGCTCTGACCCACAGAATCACAGTAATATATCACATACTCAAAAAATCAAGTGAATAATTAAAACCAACCAGGATGTGGGAACACAGACAGTAACAAATGAACAAATGAGTAACAGGACCAGCCTAAGTAACTTTAGAAAACAGTATTTTAACTGCATACTGTAAAGCTAACATCACAAAGAACTTAAGAGATAAATCCTATAATGCGACTGGTAAATTTGTTTCTCATAGGATATCTGGTTAGCGTTTCTGAAACTACTTTATGTACAGAATGGGACTGAACAAATACATAAACAAATGCAAGACGACAGCCACGTTGGTGAAAGAATTACAAGAAGGAAGTCTCAAATAAACCAATGGTGTTGGATTAGAATCAAGAGATTATCAGTATGAACTCACAGTTTTTAATACATAGAAAGACAAGGAAATAAATGTAGACGTGTGCAGAAATGTGGGTTGGTATACATATACCTAGCTCTATTTGGTGAGAATATCTGCAGCAACATCCCAGTAGCAATGGGCACACTTGGTACCTCAGAATACACTTAAAAAAATAAAATAAAAAGAGAATGAGGTTTACTGAAAGGACCTAGGAGCAAATCTGAAGGAAGGAACAAAGGTCAAAGCTGCAACAATTTCAGCAAAAAGATACACAATGGCAATACTGGATTATAACCTACAGAATAAAACAAATATCCATGAATTCACACTGATACAAATAACTGAATAAATAAATGGGGGAGAGGGGACAGCTCTTTCTTACAGAAGCACTCGGATTAGTAAATATGGACGCTATGACAGGAATAAAAAAAACATGGTTCAGCAAACAAGCACAATAATTTTTTCAGATAAGATCCAAGGATGGCTGCTTAAGTGAGTGAGTGAAAGTCTGGGAAGAAACTGGATATATCTGCAGAGTCTCAAAATACTTGGCTACAACAAACTAGAATGACCTGTAGAGCTTTTCAAACTTGCCTAGTCACATACCCAGAAATTAACTGAATCAGTTCAGGGTACAGTCTGGGCACTGGGACTCCCCCTTAGCCCCACAAACATCTCAAGTAATTCTAATGTGTAACTAATGAGAATTATTGTTCCAACCCTTCTCAGCCCACTTGGTCCTGGGGATGCATCTCATGGTTTTAAGTTTACTGTAGAAGCGCCCCTCCCTACAAGAGAACACAAAAATTTCACTTTCTCTTTCCAGTCTATCCCCTTCTTTCCCTGCCTACAAACACTGACATCTACAGAATTATGCTAATAAGGAAAAATGAATTACATATGAACAATTAATACCAAAAATAAATAACAGAAACAGGGTGACACATCAGTATCTTCAATTTTTTAAAATGTGGGTGTTGTTTTCTAATTGTCAGGCTGAAGCATTTCTTTAAAATTTTAAGAGGACTAAAAAAGAAATAGTTCAAAGATATCTTGCTCCCATCTCTACCCCATAGGCATTTTATTAGTTTCCTATTTACCCTTCCATTATTTACTTATGTGAATACATATTGATTTATTTAAGTGTTTTGGAGTAAAGTGATTTCTAAAACTGAGTAGGCATCAGATTCATTGTAGGAGCTTTAAAAAGTGTAACCACCCAGTTTCTATTCCATACCTATAGACTAAACAAAACCTCTTGGGAACAGAGCCTGTAGTTCTTTTTACAAAGTTCCCCAAATGACTTCCTGTGACAGACTCCCAGACCATATCACCCTCACTCAGAGAAATGCACTCTATCAATCACCTTGTCTGTACCCCTTGAGGATACTGCCCCTGACCATGGCTGATGAGTTGACACCCAGGACAGGGAGCACCCATCCAAAGGCGGAGCTGGGCTGATTGGACACACAGACTCTAGGACACCCAAGGGGCCAAGCTGGTACAGGAATGTTTGGAGGGCTGAGAATTCTGGGATGGGCCACATACTCACAGTTAATTTTGAACAGGAATATGAAATAGACCCAGCTTCAGAAACTGGGTCTGTGTCCCAGAGAGAATGACAGAGGCACTGTCTTAATTCTTGATGACTTCCCAATTCCTTCATCCCTCGGTTCATAGTTTCTGTGTTTCAATAACCCAAGAGTGCACACAAAGAATCCCCAAAGGACTTTAGAAATCTACAAGAATTCCACAGGATACTGGTCAGCAGAATTACTATTTTTTTGCGAAATTACTCAAATTTTTCTTGGCTCAAGTTACTATGGAAATCTTATCTCTGAAATGAATTGCTTTTCTTTTTCCCTCACTTTCACCTTTGAGCAATATACATCTGTCACCAAATACAACCCAACACCTAAACAGAGAAGTACTGCCAGACAGCGGCTGCACGTAACTCACAACACTGACCTGTACAAAGCACATTCAGAATGACATGATTTTCAGGACAACTGCTGAAACTCATGTCTATTACTCATTCCAGAAAACCTACTGAAGTGACAGAGTGACAGATACTGATGAAATAACTTTAAAACTTACTTTGGGTCAAGTTACAAAGTTCTAATCTTGGAAGTCCTTGAAATCTGAATTCAAGCTCTTACAGACTATCACACCTCAGTGCTTATAACCTTGGGCCATTCTCTTAATCTTGCTGAACCTCAATTATCTTCCTCTGTAAAATGGAAAGACTATCACATAATAGGGTTATTTGGAAGAATAAGTATGTGCAAATTCACATCATCAATCCAATACAGACGTAAACAATATCACTGCCACCTAGAAAAGTAATTTTACCAGGGTTTTGGCCCTGACAATCTCATTTTACTTTATCAATTTAAAATAATCATTAGCATCCTGGCTCATAGCACAGTGGATAAGGCACCAGCTTGTGAACTCAAAGGTCGCTGGTTCCATTCCCAACCAAGGCACACAACTAGGTTGCAAGCCAGATTTCCAGCCAGGTCTGTGGCTGGAGGCAGGTGAAAGGCAGCCATACATTGATGTCCCTCTCCTTCTCTGCTTACCCCCCTTACTCTCTCTCTAGAAATAATAAATAAAATCTTTAAAAAATAAAATAATCATCAAATCATTTAAAATAATTTTATCGGCCCTAGCTGGTATAGCACAGTGCATAAGGTGCTGGCCTGCGAACCCAAAGGTCGCTGGTTTGATTCCCAGCCAGGGCACATAATCAGGTTGCAAGCCAGGTCTCCAGCCAGGCCCTTAACTGGAGGCAGATAAAAGACAACCATACATTGATGTTTCTCTCTCTCTCTGTGCCTCTCTCCCTTCCTCTCTCTCTGGAAATAATAAATAAAATCTTTTTTTCCTCTTTTTTTCTAGAAATAAAATCTTTTAAATGATAATAATTTAATCAATTTTCTTTTCTTTTTTGGCATTTAATTAATTTAACAATATGGGACGCTTCACAAATTTGCGTATCATTCTTGTGCAGGGGCCATGCTAATCTTTAGTATATGTGCTACTGAAGCGAGCATTCAATTTTCTATTGATCACTTCATATGTATTATTTTAATGTTTCTTATATTTTCATTACATATAGAAATTACATTAATTGTTAATACCGAAACTATATGAAACTTTAGTAAGAGTTAAAAGCCCTGCCATAGAGTCTATGTGACTTAGCCAAAGCCGCTCAATAAGAGGAATAGGATCAACTCTTGTTCCTTCCTCTGAAATCTGTGTTCTTTCCATTATATAAGAATGTGCCCAGCTCTGGCTGGTAGCACAGTGGATAAGGTGCCAGCCTGCAAACCCAAAGGTCGCTGGTTCAATTTCCCAGCCAGGGCACGTAACCAGGTTGCAAGCAAGGTCTCCGGCCAACTCTGTGGCTGGAGGCAGGTGAAAGGCAACCATACGTTGATGTCGCTCTCCCTCTCAGCCTCCCTCCGTTCCCTCTCTCTACAATTAAAAAAAAAAAAAAAAAAAAAAAAAATGTGCCCAGAAAGCCTTATACAGAACTTTGGGAAGCTTTAAGAAATTATATAGAAGAATGCATCTCCTTTCAAGACCCAACAAAATAAAGAAACGTTATAAACAAAGAACAAAGATAATTCAATAGAAGGAACACAGCAAGCAAATTTTAAAGGGCAACCCAAGAGCTGGGAGTGGTAACTAAGGCCCACGAGAAAAAAAGCAGGCTTGGCTACAGAGTCAAGTCTGTAAGAATAGAGATAAGAACAGAACGGAGCTCACCAACAACATCTGAAGTGTTATATGTAAAGGGAATGCTAAATAAGAACACACCAGAATATATGCTATAGAACCATAACATATTACAAAAGAATTTAAAACAAAAAAGATGCCCATGAATAGACAACATAGAATTTTAAAAATAGGCTAAGCAGAATGTAAATTATAAAGTAATAATTTATAATTAAATAATGACAAAAATAAATTACATAGAAGACAATGCAGGTGAAACCATCAGAACTGGAAAAAATAATAAAGTATTAATCTACAATAACAGAGGCCCATAGAAAGAGTTAAGATTAACTCAGAAATCACTATGAAAATAGTATTTTCTGAATTTGAAATAAAACAAAAAACAAAGGACATCACTGGCAAGAATGAAAGAACAGAGTGTGCCTACCAATCAGACAGAGTTAAAAACATGAGAGGCTCAGAACAGGGAAGAATAGTAAAGGGAAAAAAAAGATCTCAGGATAGAACTAGAAGACAACACACACTTGGGCCCAACTGAAAAAAATTAAAAATAAGTAAAGATGTTTATTCTCTAAACTGATTCATGAGTCAATGCCAAATAGTAAACAATGACTCTGAAAAGTAAATCCTGACCTTAAAATAGTAAAACACATGTGGAAAGATAAAGAAAGAATGCACACACAAACAGATATGGAGAAATTGGAACCCTTGTGCACTGGCGGGAATGTAAAATGGTGCAGCTGTTTAAAAAAACAGAAACGAAAAACCAAACAACAAAAACAAAAAACAAAAAAAACAAGCTCTGGCTGGTGGCTCAGTGGATAGGTGCCAGCCTGTGAACCCAAAGGTTGCTGGTTCAATTCCTAGTCAGGGCACATAACCAGGTTGCAAGCTAGGTATCCAGCCAGGTCCTTAGCTGGAGGCAGGTGAAAGGCAACCATACATTGATATTTCTCTCCCTTTCTTCCTCCCTCCCTGTTCTTCCCTCTAAAAATAATAAAATTAGAAAAGAAAAAAAAGTTTGTTCTTATTATATTATTTGTTAATTATATTTATTTGTATTACAGCTGTAAATCTACTTTTGTCTACCCCTATCTACTCAACAGAAATATGTACACATGTTCACCAAAGCACATGCACTAGAATGTTCCTGATGGGACTATTAACAATGGTCAAAAAGTGGGAACAATCCAAATGTGTTAATCCAGACGGGATAACCTGTGGTAGAGGAACACCATAAAATACTAACAGCACAGTAAGAACCAACAATCCACACCACACAAGCATGATGTTGAATAAGAGGCCAGATACAAGAAAACAAACATGATCCTATTTACTTGAAGTACAAAACAAAATGAATCTATGCTGTCAGATGTCAGGGTAAAGGCTACCTCTGGAAAATGATGGCTGTGAGTACAAAGGGAGCCTCTGGGGTGCTGGTTGTTGATCTGGACATTGATTAGCTACAAGGGTGTATGTAGTTTATAAAAATTTACCAAGCTGTAATCTTATGTACTTTTTTATATGCATATTATAGTCAATAAAAATTTTTAAAAAGAGAGACTTAAAGAAACATCTGTAAGGTTATGACAATGTTCTATTTTACAATTTGTACAATTACATGTATTTAACATTATTTTTTAAACAGTACATATGTTTTATATGTTTGAATACCTCAAAATAAAATAAGAAGTTAAGAAAATGACATGTCAATAAATGTAGGAACAAGAAACAAATTTTAAGAAAAATAGAAATTATCATAAAGAATTAGAAAATAGAATGTCTTATAGCCAAAAAAAAGAATTTGAATTATTTAACATGTTCCCAACATAAACAAAGAAACACCAAACAAAGCAAAACATAAAACCACCAGGCCCAGGGTGCTTTACAGGCAAGTTCCACCAAACTTTAAAGGAATCAATCATTCCAATTTTACAGAGATATAAACAGAACAGAAAAAGAAGAAACACTTCTCCCAAAATTTTGTGAGTGGTCTAATTTTGATACCCAAACCAGAGGAGAACATGGTAAATGAAAATTACAGGCGAATTTCCTTAGTTATTTTAGAGAGGGGGAAGAGAGGGAGAAAGAAAAGGAGAGAAACATGGATCGGTTGCCAATCACACCCCTCCAACTGGGGACCTGGTCCACAACCCAGGCAAGTGCTGACTAGCAATCAAACCAGTGGCCTTTCAGTTTGCAGGCTGCTGCTCAATGCACCAAGCCTCACCAGCCAAGACCAGGCCAATTTCATTTAAACATGACGAGAAAACCTTGATTAGTCATTAGCAAACCAAGTTATGACAATGTCATTACTTTGCATTATTTCCAGCAACATGTAATAATGATAATAAATCATGACCAAGCAGTGTTTAATCTGAGAATGAAAAACTGCTTCAGTGTTAGAAAAATCTATTGATGTAATCTAAAACTTGTAACAGGTTAAAGGACAAAAAGCATTTAAGACGTCTACAATGAAAAACAGCAGCAGAAATTCACCATTCAGGATAAAAAGAAAAACAAAAACAAACTTGTCTAACCTAAAAATAAAAAGGCCTTTTAAAGTGAAAGGCAACAAACATTTATGGGATCAATAGGAATAGCTATTCCAAGGCACAGATTCGTGCAATAGCCCAAATAGTGTCCCAATTAGGAGACAAAGGCAATAGTTATTTACGAGGGAAAGGGAACAATTACATCAATAGAAGGAAGACATTTCTATTGGTGTTGATAAACAATGATACTAATTCTAAATAATGTTTTTAATTTTCAGTCTGCAGACTCATCCATTCATTTAGGAGTCATAATATCTACTTTCTTCTTATCATTGCAAACAGTTTTCTTTTTGGACAAAAGGTTGCTTTAGTCCCAGTCCAAAGGTTATTTTGCCGTTTTTACATTCCAAAGATTTGAGGCATAAAAGTTGCAAGGCAAGTCCTCTGGCATGGAAGCTCTGACTCCATTTTAAAGTGGCTTTATTATTATTTTGACAATTCTGAAAAAAACTTGAAAAAGAAAACCTAATAAGGGAAACTACATTAAAATTGACAGCCCCCCTCATTTAATTAGCTTTTCTAACAGGAGTCAGTGATGTCACTCACTATCACCACTGCTCTTAAGATAGAAGAAATCTAAGTAATGTAAAGAAATAAAAATGTCATAATTTTCAGATGATGTGCTTGTCCAAAAAGAATTTAAAAACAAGTTAATGGAATAAGAGTTTAGGTAGGTTATGGGACATAAAAATCGGTAAAAGTCAAATGCATTTCTATAAACCAGCTACAAAGAGATAAAGATTGCAACAGCAACAACAAACGTAAGGTACTAAGGAATAAATTTACTAAAAGGTGTACAAGAATAATAGCACGAAACTTTAGTAGCAAAACTGCTTAGGAAACAATGTGGCAATACCTAGTGAACATGCTTATGTCCTACCACCCAGCAATTCTACTACTGGGGATGTGTCTAAAGAAACTCTTGTTAATCAGGGCAGATTGATACAAAGTTATTCTCAGAAAAAGTGCAATAACAAGAAACAATAAAATGTCCATTAATACTAGAATGAATAAATTGTGGTATACTTAATACATATTTATAAAGCAATAAAAATACATAACTATACTCAAAAACATAATAATGAGTAAAAAAAAAAGCAAGTTGAAAAATACAGTATGATTCCACTTATATAAAATTCAAGACAAGGAAACGTTAAGTACTATATTACTTAAGAATGATGCCCTGGCTGGTGGCACAGTGGATAAGGTGCTGGCCTGTGAACCCAAAAGTCGCAGGTTCCATTTCCCAGCCAGGGCCCATAACCAGGTTGCAGACCAAGTCTCCAGTCAGGTCTGTGGATGGAGGCAGGTGAAAGACAACCATACATTGATGTCTCTGTCCCTCTCTGCCTCTCTCCCTTCCCCTCTTTCTAAAAATAATGAAATAAAATCTTATAAAAAAAAAAAAAAGGAATGATCACACGGAAGGTGCTTAATGGATAATAAACTCAGAGAAACAGTAGTTATGAAGAATCACCTGGAGGAGAAAGAATGATGGCAGAGAGACCAGACAGAAACCAAAATGGAAGGAAACATAAAAAAGGCACCAGGCCAAGGGGGTCACAGAGAAATTCTATCAGTTAAAGAAAAGGTAATTACTGGCACAGTGGATAGGTGCCAGCCTGCAAACTGAAAGGTCGCTGGTTCCATTCCCAGTCAGGGCACAGAACCAGGTTGCAAGCCAGGTCTCCTCTGGCCAGGTCCGTAGCTGCAGGCAGGTGAAAGGCAACCATACATTGATATTTCTCCCCTTTCTTCCTCCCTCCCAGCCCTTCTCTCTAAAAGTAATAAATAAAATCTCTTTAAAAAAGAAAAAAAGGCTGTAAAATTACAGAAAAAAGCCCCCCCACCCTATACCCTTCACCCCATTTTAACTTCCTTCACAGCACTTATCAGCAAGTGAAACGTTGAGTATCTGTGACAGTTTATCTTTACTGAAAAATAAGCCTCCTCTAGGACCAGCATTATGTTTGTTCACCTCTCTACTCTCAGTGCCTAACAGTAGCCAGTACATAAGCTATTCACATTTGTTCAATAAATTAACCTCATTTTACTAGTTTAAAATAAAATAATTTTGATTTCTGACCCCCTAAAACACATGCACATGACTCTGACCCAGCAACTTCACTTCTAAGTACCTAAGAGAAATGAAAACATTATGTCCACCAAAGAACTTACAAATGTTTATAGCAGCAGTATTCATAATAGACAAAAAACTGGACACACTCCAAATGTCCATAATCTGGTATAGCTATCCAAATTAATCACTATTTGATGACAAAATGATACAAGATACTAACCCTGGCAACAGCATGGATGCACCTCAACACATTGTAAGTGAAGAAAACACCAGATACAAAAGAAAACTATCTTGCCTGATTCCATTTGCATGAAAGTTCTAGAACAGGCGAAATAGAGAGCAGACTGGGGTTGCCTGGGGGTGGGAGTGGGAGGGACCACAAATGACAATAGGAGACTTATAGGAATGATGGAAATGTTCTAAAACTGGACTGTGGTGATGGTTGCACAATTATGTAAATTTACTAACAAAATCATTCAACTGAACACTGAAAATTTTGTAAATTTTATATTATGCCCATAAAACTTTTAAAATAGAAGGTAGAAAGCCACAGGCAACTTCTTTTTGCTTGCTGTTTGGTAATTTTTTAAAAAATCCGTATAGTACAAAGGGGTTAATGAGGCTTTACCTTGTAAGGGGAATAAGCATTTTAAAATAGTTCGTTAACACAAATTAAGGTCTGAACTGCTAACTGTAGGACCCTGATCATTGGTAGGAGCTGCTGTCACTATAGTCTATTTGCTTGGCAAAGAAGATGCTCTCTGTTAGATCAAAGAATGAGTGAGTTGCCCAAGATCACACAACTGGAACTTGACACACAACCTGTGTGGCCTCAAAGTCTAGTATTTTTATTCCTGCAAGTTTTGCTTTATACTCCAAGATATTCCAACTGACAGAGGTGAGGGAGGACGGGGTCTTGCCAAGCCCATTTACTTCCAAGAGAATAACAATAGCGCATGAATCAGATTGCGTGCGCAGCACTTCACCTACATATCTTAATCCTCACAACACTGAGGTGTGTATCACTATCCCCTTACTATAGGTGAGGAAAACAAAGCTCAAGTCACATATACACAGTCAAAGCCCATGCTCATGCTCCACGATACAGATTCCCAGGAGGAACTCTGGAGTAAGGACTGTGGCCAGATTCAGGCCTCAGTCAATCTAGTCAAGAAGTCACCTGCTGGGTGGTGAGGTCTTAGGTGTGTATTAATAGAATGCATAATTCACATGTTATATATGTCACATGTTATATATGTAGACACACATAAAATAAATTTTACAGATGCCATCCAGTTTAGCTGCCACCCCCCATACTGCCAGAGATAGGAGGGCAGAGAGCCCTAAAAGCAGCCCAAAGCCCTTCTGCCTTAATGACTCCCTCTCCTCCACTTCCTCACAGGCTCCAACAGCCTGGAGAAAAGCAGGGGAAGCAGCACAGGAACTTTAACCTGCCAAGCCAGTCATCAATGGGAGACACCTAACCCCCGCTGCTTATACCTGTCTTTATCAAATGACCCCACTCCGGGCCTCAGCTGACTGGACCAAAGGAAGACACTATCCCAAGCTGGATCAGATTCTCTCCTCCCAGGAATTGGATTCAGAAAACTGAAAATACATACCTTGGGGAAGCGTAGGTCAGCTCTCTCATGCTAAGTGCACGGAGAAGTGGTAAAAGAAAAAATAAAGCAACAACAAAAAAAAACCCAGTTGTACAGAGATGCAGCGTACAGGAAGATTTTGTAAACATAAACAAAAAGAAGGGTAGGTGCACCTTGGTCTGTTTTCTAGTTCCTAGTTGCAACCGTCCCTGAAACTTGAACTGCTTCCCTTTCCTCGGTACCATGAGAAAAACTCCTGGACCTTAATCATGCACTTAATACCTACAAAGTAGTGTCCGCACCACTCCAGCTCGTGCTCTGCCTTCCCCTCAGCTAGCTCCCAAGTCATGCTCCAGGTCCAGGCTTAACACTGCAGGAAATGCTCCAAGGCTACCCCTCAAACGATCTTAGTTCTTCCTTTATACCACCCTAACTCTGTATCTCATCATATTCAGTAAATGTTATTACTTTCCTGTTGGACTATAAATGCCAGCATAAAAACCACTTTTGTTCATCACTTTGATCCTACCACTTACCACGTATATCAGGTAACATGCTTAATAATGTTAATAAAGAATGAAAATCAAGAAAATAGTAGCGGTAAGGAGAAGAAATCAACACTGTCCTTCTGACAAAAAGTAAGTTGTTCGGACCCTACTGACCTTCTAAGTATCCACTTTTTCCCTTTGCCCCCTCCTCAACAGGTTGAAGGCAACTATGGTAATTGGCATTTTATTATTTGTTACCAGTTGAGGAACAATGGCTATATGTAGGAAGCATGTTTCTAAGTAACTTGGTTTAACAGAGAGAAACCTATAGCAGTTAAAGAAAAAGTCACAGGTTTTGGGGTCTAGACAAATCTCAGTTCTGCTACGTATTTACTGGCTGTGAATCTTGGACAAGTTTCTGAAGACCTGATTTCCTTGTCACTGGTCATGGCATACCTCATGCAGACGCCCACTCCGACATAATGGTGTCTCAAATCCTGCAAGCCGTAGGCTGAGAACCCAGAGCCTCCCCTAAGACTGAGAATCTCAGAACAACCTTGGAAAGCAGCTATTCTCTTGGACTTTCAATGTGTAGGAGAGCCCCAGAAAGTAACTGAGAAAAGGGAAGCAAAAAATAAAATAAAATAAACAGCACCTCAGGGTTAGGCAGATAAGTGGGTGAAGCATACTAGATATAGAGTGGAGTAGCTCTGGATATCTACTGGCAAATTGGTTGCTTTTTTTTAACTTAGTAAGCACATTCATGTGAGTAAAGGAGGAATACATTTTATCTATGGCTCCTAGGAAAACCCAACTGGGATGCTTTGCATTAAAGTATTTTTATAAATACTTGAGAATTGAGAACACACCAAGGAAACTCATGGAAACAGTGTATCGGTTATAGATAGCCACCAGGTGCACATTATTAGGGATGTTACAAATATCAAAATTAATTTTGTTCTGAGTTTTATTGGTACTCAAAACTTTCAGAAACACTGCTTTTCTGTTGCTCATGTAAATTGGTCTCTTCACATCTTTGAGCTCCAAAAAGTGCACAAGAGACTACTCTGTTAAAAATTCACAGCTAACAAGGAAAAGTAAGAATCTGAATCCAGTTGTGTTCCAAGTCTAATGCTGGTCCTGCCCTTCAAACAGGTGGTGAAAATACCTGGCTGAGTCCCAGGGAAGGAGTGGTAAAGCAGGGAGTAACAGGGTAAGCTTACAGAGCAGATGAGCCTTAGGGGAAGGAAGACACGCCTGGAATAGGACCCACTATCTCTCAGAGGTGGAGGGGAGGGGTATGCTACTGGTACCTGGATAGAATGATTCTCTAGTGGCGGGACTGTACCATGCATTGCAAGTTGTTTAGTTTGTCTATCTCCACCACATCTACACCAAAGGCCAATAACACTTCCCAATCAATTTAATAACCATGTCCACATACATTTCAAAATACCCCTGGACAGGGGTAAAAACATTCCTACTGAGTACCCCCAGATAAGCATAAAGAAAAAGAGTGGCATAATGGGCAGACCACGTAAGAGAGACAAATTGGAACACAATTCACAAAATTTGGTGAGAAAGAGGGCCGTCCTTAGTGGCTCTTATCTAAGATTCAAATTCTGTGGTACACAATGTCCTTCAGGGTTTGGCCCTGCCCATCCCTGCTTTCTAAAGCACCCAGTTTCCTGCCATCCCAAAAAACTTGTGGTTTTCCTTACCTGATGTGCTGTTGTCAAATTCCTATGCCTTTGCAGGTACATTTCCTCTCCTAGAATGCACTTCTCAAAGCAAACTCCTGGTCAAACATCAACACCCAGCTCAAGTCTGTGAAGCTATACAAACACAGCTCCGTGCCATGCAGGGTTTTTTTTGTTTTGTTTTGTTTTCTCACAGAACTTCACATATTCCTTTTTATAGCTTCTGCACACCTTCTGGTATATTCTCTGTATGACTGCTCAACTCCATCCCATTATTTGGACTAAGAGCTACTGAAGGGCAGGGGCCATGTGAATCCTGGAACATAAAATGGTACTCAATAAATGTTTTTTGAGTGAATGACCCTGCATGAAAGGTTTTTTGTTGTTTGGTTTTTTTTTTTAAAGAATTCACTTATCATTTTCATAGAAAGGGGAAGGGAGGGAGGCAGAGAGTGAGAAACATCAATGTACGGTTGCCTTTCACCTGCCTCCAGCTATGGACCTGGCTGGAGACGTGGCTTGCAACTGGTTATGTGCCCTGGCTGGGAACTGAACCAGTGACCCTCATGTTTGCAGGCCAGCGCCTATCCACTGAGTTACCAACCAGGGCCTGCATGAAAGGTTTTTAAACGATTAAAAAGTGATTCAAACAAAAGCAGACAATGGCTATACTCTGCTACTGAAAGCATGTATTTTTTCAACTCTGATCTTGGTTGTCACTTAGGTACCAGACAGACTGGGATGCTCTATCACTTCCTAGGGGTGTGTCCTTGGGCAACTTAACTAACCCTTCTGCATCCCATCTGTTTCCTCACTTACAAAGTAACCACCTTTGCAGTATGGTTATGAGGATTAATTTATGTTAAAAAAAGAGAACAGCAGCAGCAGCCCTGACCTGTGTGGCTCAGTTGGCTGAGTGTTACCCCACACAGTGAAAAGTTCAATTACCAGTCAGGGTTGCAGATTCAGTCCTTGGTCAGGGTACATGCAAGAGGCAAAGGATCGGTGTTTCTCACATTGACATTTCTCTTCCTCTCTTGTCTCCCTCCCTTCCCCTCTCTCTAAAATTAAATAAAATCTTTTTTTTAAAATTAATTAAAAAATAGAACAACAGAAAGTGCTGACTAAATTGTAGTTCTACTACTTGGTCATCATCACAAACCCTTACTAGAACAGGGTATTTGTACTGGGGTGTCCAAAAAATCAGTTTAGTTTTTTTCCATAAAATAAAACACAGTTTTCATTTTCACCAATAACTTTATTGATTTGGATGTTTTGAGTATATCAGCTATCTCCCGCTACTGGCTTCTAGGAGTAGAGGCCAGGGGTGCTGCTAAACATCTTCCAATGCACAGAAAGCCCCACAGCGAAGAATTATTTGACCAAAATGTCAGCAGTACCAATCAACTTCACAAACCACTGCTGACTCATTCAAACAGTCACAGTACCTTCTCCATATAATGCGCAAGTCATTTTTTTGTGTTTCAGTTGCCTTTTTACTTTTCTTTAAATAAACCATAATATGCCAAAAATGTCGCATATCTTCTTCTATCTTCAATATTACAATGGCTGCATAAAGGTTCACCAATTTTGGTTTAAGTTTTGTTTAAATGCACACTAATATGACTGCTGTCACAATACAATCTAACAAAAATTGTTTTGAATGAACTTAAAGACAACTATGCACTACACCATAAAGAAAAAACCAAGCTTTTTGGCCAATCCAATATGATCGGGAATGTAATCACAATGCAATTTTAGTTGGAACTGTCTGTTTTTTTGGGAGAGTGAAAGGTCAACAAATCCAATGGTTCTGTCTTCAAGCTGCTTTGTTTCTCCTATGTTCCTATTCAATACCAATCCTTTAACCACTTTAAATGGCTCCTTTGATAATGCACACTCAGGGTTCCCTGGTCTCTGACCACACTTCCTGTCCTTTTCTGTAACTGGCCCCCTATCAACATGTAAAGTCAGGCTCAGTTCTCACATTTTTCTTCATCTTATCCACTCTCAAGACTTCAATTAGTCTCTCTATGGAAATAACCCTATAACCTCAGTTATATCCAGAAAGTTCCAAATTTAACTTACCCAAAGTAGATATTTCTAATCTTAGTTAGATGATCAAGAACAAAACTTAATTTTTTTCCTCTCATATCCTTCTTTTTTTCCTGATTCATATACTTCTCACCAGTCTTCATGCTTCTCTTTCTTTGCCTATTGCTTTAAAGAGTTTACCAGAGTTACCTCTTGAGTCACTCCATTCCACCTTACTGGCTCTTAGTCTTTCAGGGATAATGGACCCCTATGAAAATCTAATGAATGCTATGAATTGTTTACTAAACAGATGAATATACCCAACATATAGAATCTGTGTTCACCCATGAAACACTAAAATGAATACAAATTTTCATCTTCAGGGTCTGCTTTCCTATTATAAATTTCAAGATAGCCTAAAAGGCCAACAGGCACCACAAACTAAATCCAAACTAGAGCTATTTTTCCCTAACAAACCTGCTGTACCTATGGAATTTCTTCTTGGATAATGGCACCACTATCCTCCCTGGCTCCCTGGTTAGAAGCAGTGGAATAAACAACTATGCCCATGCCCAGTTATTCACCAAGCCTTGTCTCAGAAATCCGTCTCAAATCCAAATCTCGCCTCTCTGACTCTTACCCTTTAAGATCTTCTCACCATGTGCTTCTTCCCATACTTGCCATGATTGAGTCTTTCTATCACTCTTCTAACAAGAGCCCATCATTAATTCAACTTTTATAAGGTCATGGCTCATCTCCATCTGCTACCTTCCACTGCTGTTAACATTACTTCACCTCTAGATAATCATAATAGCTTAAATGATTCCATCTCAGTTTTTAAATTATTTCCAGCAGTGTTCATCTTTCTCTAAAAAAAATTTTTTTTGGTGGTTCCACTAGGGCTCGAATAAAATTTTGAAATTGACAATGTGACTGCCGCTTTTCAGAAATACTGATGCTTCTCCAATGTTCAAATATAAAACTGTTTTGCTTTTAGAGTCCTCAAAAATTTGCCACCTAAGTAATCATCCAAGATTAGATTCCACTGCTTACACTGTCACTTGTGTCTATTATCTGTCTTTCAAAATCACACCCACTCTTAAAGGCCCAATTCAAACTCCACTCACTCTTCATCTTTACATCCTCTTCATAATTACTAAGAAAGAGCTCTCTACACAGAAAAGGTAAAATTCCTAATTAACTGATTCGGGAAATTTAAAAACTGCTTGAAAATCCTTAAAACCTTCTGGCCATTACATTTTTAAAAATACCGTTATTCAAACCCTCCATAAATTCAGCACTGCTCATCAACATTTATAAAATGCTAATAATATGCAACACAAATTAAAACCTTACCAGTGTTTATCATCAACCTGAAGGTAAAAATCTACAATCTGGATGCAGGATTTTAATCATAATTTTATTTATATTTGTATTAGCATTCACCTGAGAGACTTAGAAGTTTCTATATAGCAGTGAGAGAAATAGGTACCAGATCTAAAATCATTTTCAGACTAGTAAAAATCCTATCAAATGGGGGTGATTGGTTGTGGTGGGGGCGGGGGGATGGCCCCTTTCAATTCAAGTTTCCTAAACCTAGCTCTGGCTAGGTAGCTCAGTTGGTTAGAGCATTGTTCTGATATACCAAGGTTGCAGGTTCCATCCCTAGTTGGGGCACATTCAAGAATCAACCAATGAAGGATGCATAAAAAAATGAAACAACAAATTGATGTTTCTCTCTCCCTCTCCCCCTTCCTTCCTCTCTCTCTCCAAAAACAAAAAAGAAAAGAAAAAGTCCTAAACCTAAAGATTTTTTTTAGTCCTTAATTTAGATGCTATTTTTTTTAAAGGGCCAAAGGACATGATGGGCAATTCTGAACCTTTCATAATGAGACACTTACTGGCATACTTAACCAGCAGGTGCAACAATAATCAGACATGTGACAGAGAAATGCTGCTGCAGGCAGCCCTTTCTCTCTGTTCCTTCCTAGTGCCTAATTTCTTTTAAGCCTGACCTAATTTATCTTTTGGCTCCTAAGCCTCTGAGTTTATGTTAATTTCCACAGATGTATACTGTGAAGGATTTTGCTCCTGAAGAGAATGAGAATACTCAATATTGCATTAAACATTTTTTTAAATAAGAATTTTAAGTCTTTCTATTTAGCTAACATACTTGGTAAAATATGTCCCCTGTGACATTTCTAAATAGTGATCATTCAAATTTGAGTGAAACAGATTTGCTTAGTAAAATATGCTAAAATTCTAAAGTTATTAGTAACACTATTTAAGGACAGCAGGGCATAACGGAAAGAGCTACAACACTTGAACAAGAATCTCAGTCTATAATCTCAAGTCTGACTCTTTAGTTGAATGACCTTAGGAATTGGCTTCACACTGAAATACTTTCTCACCTGAACAAGGAATATTACCACCTCTCCCTCCCTTCAGGTAGCTGTTCATACAAAATATACCCAGCACAGTACCTGCCACGAAATGTTCAATAAATACTAGTTTGCTTCCTTTCTTCAACACAAAAGACGCAGTCACAAGAAGATTTTGGTGTGAGGGAGCCTACACTTTAGCAAGTCTTCATCAGCACAAAACACTACAGCTAGTTGGTTCTAATAAAATTACTGTCATCTTGGCTGGTGTGGCTCAATGGGCCGAGGCCTAACCTGCCAACCAAAGAGTCACCAGTTCGATTCCCAGCACATGCCGGGTTGCAAGCCAGGTGTCCAGTTGGCAGCATGTGAAAGGCAACCACATGCTGATGTTTTCCTTTCTCTCTCTCTCTTAAATAAATAAATATATATATATAGAGAGAGAGAGAGAGAGAGACCCTTATTCCACCTTTCTGAGTGATCTTGAGGGAGCCTGCAAGAACTCCATTAAGGCTGCATACATATTTGCCATTAAAAATTACCAGTAAAAGTCGCCAATAATTGTGCTATAACGTTTGAATATGTTTATTCTGGTAAGAGAGCTCACTTGGGGTCAAAAAAAGAGTCATAATAGGCCCAACTCCAAATGACTTTAATAACTCAAGAGAGCGATGGATGCTGACTTATCCTTCCTGAAACGTCAACAGTAGGATATTAAAATCCATTTAAAAACAAAGATTGAAATATTCCACCACTAACCCCGGTGCCACTAATGCTTTTTAGAAAGCCTGTGCAGAAGAGCACTATTAGCACCACTGAAGATATTTAATTGAAAGCCGTTCCCAGAAAACACAGGCGAGGTCAGGAACGGATCTTTTCTGTCTTCTGCACAGGAGCAGAGGCAAACCGCTTTGACGACCAAAGCCCCCAGCCACCACCAACAAGCATCTGGAGGAATTCCTGGCTTTACAATCGGGTGTCAAAAAGAACAACACTGTGCTGGCATATTGGAGGTTGGGGATGGGGTTCCGTTTCCTTGCTGGGGTCTTGGCTCTAAAATCCGCGTTGCACCCACCCGGGTCTAAAGGACCTGAGGTCCCTGGCCTGCTTCCCCTGCGCCCTTCTCCGTGGCCAGTAAGGGCCGGCCCGCTAAGTGCCGCGAGCAACACGCAAATTTCGATTGACCCCAAAGGCACCGCCCGAACCCAGGGCGCGTGGACCGGGGTCGGGAACGCGGTGGCGCGGGAGGCCAGGCGCAGACGAGGCCGCGGATGCGTCCGCTGCAGCCCCAAAAGGTGGGGTGGGCGGGCGCGGCCAGCACTGCGGGCGGACGTGGACACTCACCACACCATGCCGTAAGCGCCCTCGCCAATATAAGAGAGATTAGTGTAGCGCGGCCCCACGTCGAACACCTGCCCGCGGACCATCTCGGGGCCCGCGCCCGCCGCCGCCGCCGCCATGTTGGCTGCCGGGCCGCCGCCGCCTCCGCTGCGCTGGGCTTGACGCTCCGCGGCCGTCACTCGGCCCACGCCGCGCCTCCTGGAGGGACCGCGCCGCCGCTGGTGCAGTCGCCGCCGCTGACCGGGAAGGAGTAAGGAAGATGCGCGTAGAAAAGCCGCTGAGATCTACGGCTACTCGGACCGACTGCCTGCCTGACTAACGGGCGGGCCGGCGGGCGGAGGGGTGGGGCACAGGCTGAGGGACGCTTGGGACGGGCCAAGGAACGTGCTCTATGATTGGCTCTCTGCGACTTTGGGGGCGTGGCCGTGCTGGCCGGCGGAAACTGCGAAGTCTGGGCGGAGCACCGCGGCGACGGCGGCGGCTGTGGCGCCGCCAGCACCACCCTAAGCGATCACGTGTGCTGGTGGCGGAGTCTGCTGGGGAGGTGGCTCTTGAGCCGCCTGAGGTCTGCTAAGCGTCGAGAAGGAATTGGCATGGCTAATGCTGAGGGATGTCGCGGGACAGGGAAATCCCGGAGTGTAGTTCTGAGCCGGAGAGCGACCCAGGACAACGCGTGAGGGACTGTGACTCGCCACACATGGGCTGCAGGCCGGAGGGGGGGGGGGCCGGCCCGTGAGTGCCTGTGGCCCCCCACACAAACTTAAGAGCTCTTGAGACAGGGCTGAAACCAAAAGGCATGATCGAGACCGAGAAGAACATTTGCATACTGAGAAAGTGTGAAACAAGGCGGGAGTATCCTTTATAATCAGAGTTAATTGTGTGTTGAACACCTACCAAGTTCCTGGACATACACCTCATAGAAGTTGCATTATAGAGGGAGGAGATGGACAAATCAACATAGGTATATAATACTGAAGTTGTGGTAAGTACTGTGAAGAAATAGAAAACTGAGTAAAAGGTTAAGGAGTACAGTAAGGCCTCACTTGACATTGTGGAAAGTTTCAGAGCCCTCAGATGAAAGGGGTATACGGAAACCAATTTTACCACAGGCTAATTGATAGTAAACAAAAATTAGGTTCCTACAGCACCTCATCAGTCTTTGTAACCAAGCCACCTTATTTGAAGACTCGCAGAAGTGGGTTGAGACCCTAGGGAAAGACACTGGAATTCAGAGACAAACCTAGAGTGAAACAGCGATAGAAACTTAGAGGGCATACTGGTTATATAAACACTAAGATGGAAGAGCTAAACCAAAGCATCAAGATCTAGAGAAATGCACACTGAGGCTCAGAAATAGTCACAAACAACAGGGGTTGAAAACTAAAAAATTGGAGTTCTGAAGCAAATGAATGCCCAGAATAGCTAGGACAAGACAAATGATCCAGCCGCTGCTTCAGAACCATTTCACGTGCCATCTTTAGAGGGAGTAAGAGTGGAAAGTCCTGCATCCTCATTGTCCAACACTGTGATCTTGGAAGCAGCCAACTCTGGACTTGCAGACATCTACAAAGATCAACTAATCAATCTCAAAGGTGAATAAACAACTTTTTAAAAAGCCCTGTGGGAAAAACATGTAGCCCATGAGAAAAGAAAGTACTAGAGTCAAAAATTACTCCCTTAAAATATATTTAGCCCATGAAGCAGACTCCGGTTTTAGAAAACACCTAATTCTTATTCTTGGTTATAAGAGAACATTGCATCTTTTAAAAACAGGCCAAGTTAAATGGAGAGTATGATGAAATTAAAACCACAATAGCCAAAGTAAAATTAATTGATCAAACCAGTAAAAAGCAGGTTTGACAAAAGGAGCAAACCGGTAATACAGAAGATAAACAATTGAGTGTTGGAATTCTTTTAAGAGAAAAGAAAATGGACCGGAGAACATAGAGATTCAAACTATAGGCATTCTCAAAAGGAAATAAAGAAAATAAGAGGCAATAATTCAAATTATAATAAAAGAAAACTTAGGTCTAAAAAGATATGAGGTGGAGGTAGAAATTGAGTTCACCGGAATCCAGAAAAATTAATAAAGTACAGACAAACTTTAAGACATAATCTGGAGCCCTGGCTGGTGTGGCTCAATGGACTGAGTGCTGGCCTTCAAACCAAAGGGTCACCAGTTCAGTTCCCAGTCAGGGCACATGCCTGGATTGCGGCCAAGTACCTTTTTTTTTTTTTTGGGGGGTGGTGGTGAGAGGGAACCACACATTGATGTTTCTCTCCTCTTTCTCCCTCCCTTCCCCTCTCTCTAAAAATAAATCAATAAAATCTTAAGAAAAAAAAAAGAATCTGGAAAAATTCTTAAATTTCAAAGATAAAGAACAGACACAGTATCCAATCAGAAAAAAAGTTCTAAAGCTAAAAGCTTTTTTTCTTTTTTCAGATTTCTCCTCTGTAATAATTAAATGCCTAAAGGAATATGGAACAAGATAGAACTCTGATGGAGGAGGTTGTAATCTTCAGATGGTTTCATTCCCTCCAATGCCTTAATTCTTCCCAGATTTTTTTTTCTTTTAAAAATGTTATTATTATTTTTAGAGAGAAGGAAAGGGAGAGAGGCAGAGAGGGGGAGAGAAACATCAATGTATGGTTGCCTTTCACCTGCCTCCAGCTATGGACCTGATTGGAGACCTGGCTTGCAACCTAGTTATGTGCCCTGACTGGGGGATTGAATCAGTGACCTTTGGGTTTGCAGGCCAGGTGCCTTATCCACTGTGCCACCAACCAGGGCATCTTCCCAAATTTTTAATCATTGTTCAGGATATCTATCCTAAACTCCATCCAGTTCAGCATGTACCCCTGGACAACTCAATGTGACATCCCAAGGTGCTTCAAGTCAATATGTTCAAACTGCCAAAGGTTAACTGGACATGTCCTGCACTCACGCTGCCAGAGGGATTTGAATCTTGGTTGCTCTACTTACTACCTGTATGACCTTGCCCTCAGTTTCCTCATTCTTCAAATCATAGGTCTGTTGTACAGAGTAAATGAAACAACCTATATAAAGAGCCTAGCACGTAGTAAGTACCCAGTATATATTATCTGTTGTTACTATCAACCCCACCCAGACCTGTTCTTTGCCTTGTATCTGTGAATAGCGTCACCTTCACCTAGAAGCACAAGATGGAAGCTGGGGTATGACTTTTTATTTTTTAAATTTTATTATTGTTGTATTACATCCATCCCATTTCCCCTCCCCTCTCTCCCCTTCCCCAGCTGCCTACTCACCCCCAAAGTCAATCCCACTGGTTGTCCATGTCCATGATTTGGGGTATGATTCTTAACAACTTATTTTACATCCCTATCAACCCCTCCCCCACCAACCAATCACAAACTCCTATAAATTCTAATTCTTGAACATTTCTGAAATTGTTGCTACTCAAAACATGATCTCAGAGCAGCAATATCAGCAGCATGTCAGTTTGTTAGAAATGCAGCATCCAGGCCCCACCTCAGACCCACTGAATCAGGATCTTCATTTTAATTAGATCCAGGTAGGTTTTACTAAACTTTACAAAGCAGGGTTTTAAATGTAACCACTTTATTTCTGCTACTTAAAGCCTGCTGCCCTCAACTCTCTTACTTAAGCTACCAAAATAGCCTTGACTGTTCTGCCTTCAGTGTTGCCTACCTCCAATGGCTTCTCTGTATTTATACCCAGTCAGTCTTTTCTGTAACAAAATTAACCATGTAACTCCCTTTCTTAGTCAGTGGCTCCCAATGCTGTCGGAGAGAGACTGCGACCGACTACCCCTCTATTCCAAGTCCTTTTTCTCTGCCTTTCCACGCTCCAGCCAGACTAGACTACTCTCAGTTCTCTCTTATCTTTGGTCTTAGTACATACCAATCTCTCTCCACTCTCCCAGCATTTGTGGACATTTTAAAGACAACACACTCTCATGGCATGATGCACCTGACCACTGGTTTTCTTTAGAGAACTTCTCTTGCTTGGTTGCCTGGGAACTAAATAACCTTATACTCACGAGTTTGGCTTCGCTTGTGGTTTACTGTCAGAGAAAGTACACTGACCATAGTTTGGACAACCTTATTCAGGTCCTGCGGCAATTACTGTTCATTCTAAGATGGGTTTTAGTTATACATCAGCCTCTGCTGAGTCAGATGAGCATGAGCCAGGCTGGGGGATTATCTAACCATAGGGACAACACATTTCTGGAAGCACAAAGGTGAGAACTAGGCTCTGAAATGCTGAAACCAAATTAAACCACTATGAAAGGATAAGCGCCTACCTGAGTGGCTACCTGGACATCTGAATGTCTCCCTTATTTTTATAGGGTGCTGACAGCACACAGATCTGTAGAATCTTAGAAAACAATGTCCATCCGTTATTTTTGCCTGTAAAGCATTGACTCTTGCTATCTCTGGTAGTACAACCCAGTTTTTTGTTGGGGAACTGGACTCTTCCACACTCTTGTGAGTAAGCCTGTGACCAAGGGCTCCCCAATCAGAGTTACAGACATTATTTTAAAGGATAGGCATGTAACCTGCCTCAGGCAATGACACTCAGCCCGGACTTTTAAAGAAACGATTGGGGAAGGGGGTGCTCCCTTTCCGTTGGGGTGCTAGGGCAATGATTTGAGTCTGGCACCAGACATGCTATGATGTGAGAAACAGTCTCTGAGAATGAAGATGATACAGGAGCCCTGGCTGGTGTGGATCAGTGGATTGAGTGCTGGCCTAAGGACTGAAGGGTCACTGGTTTGATTCCCAGTCAGGGCTTATGCCTGGGTTGCAGGCCAGGTCCATAGTTGGGGGTGTCCAAGAGGCAACCAATCACCATTTCTCTCACACATACATATTTCTCTCCCTCTCTTTCTCCTTTCTTTCCCTCTCTCTAAAATAAATAAAAATTAAAAAAAAAGATGATACAAGAAAAGCAAAGTCCAGATTGGGAGACAATTTTCTGATGACATAGTTTGAGACTATATTCAGCTGAGCCTGTTTTTCTTTTTTTTCACTGAAGTCAACTTGACTTAGTTTTCTGTCATTTGAAACCACAGAATTTCTGACTAATACATCCCCAATTAACTCCCCTTTCTGCAAAAAATTGCTCAGAATTGTACAATAAATCACCAAGACATGAATCAGAAATTCATGAATGATGAAATGAGAGAAAAGAACTGGCAATGAGCCTTGAAACTAGCTAAAGATAGAGAGATAAGTGAATAAAAGCACTACTCAGTATAGGCTGTTTGATGCTGATAGGGTGACATAATTGTTGCTATGGTAACAAACAAACTGCAAAAGAAAAAAATTGAGAAAGCGGAATTTTTTTAATAGCAGCATTTTCAACCTTAGAGTGATGTAATGAAAACCAGAGAGGGAGGAAGCGGGGAGAAAAAGCAAGGCACACTAGGTCTTATTTTGCATAAAATAAAAATAAAAGTTATTTTAAAAAATAAAATTTTACATGGTTTTTTAGTGTAAAAAGCTTTTTCATGGCATAAAAAGCTTTACATCTACCTTACAAATTATGACAAAAGATAAAAGGGAAAATGTAATTCATATAACAAATGTTAAGTCCTATACCAGGAAATGTACTAGACACTTTCCTCATATTATAAATGGAAAACAGGCCCTGGCTGGTAGCACAGTAGATAAGGCGCTGGCCTGGAAACCCAAAGCTCGCTGGTTCGATTCCCCAGCCAGGATACATAACCAGGTTGCAAGCCAGGTCTCCAGCCAGGTCCTTAGCTGGAGGCAGGTGAAAGGCAACCATATATTGATGTTTCTCTCCCTCTCTGCCTCTCTCCCTTCCCCTCTCTCTGGAAATAATAAATAAAATATTTTTTAAATAAAATCTTTTAAAAATAAATAAATAAATGGAAAACAAATGGCAAAGAATTATAAAAATAGTATCAAAACACCAGAAAATTAGATGATGGAAAGTTAGACTAGGTGTAACAAGTAAGGTGAATGTAAATAAAGTATAAATAAATAAAATTCCTATGTGAACATACAAAAATCTCAGATTAAAGGGCAAACTCTGAAGATGTACTGTTAAAAAAAGATGTACAAAAAAATACATGGCCCTGGCTGGTAGCACAGTGGATAAGGTGCCGGCCTGCGAACCCAAAGGTCGCAGGTTCGATTCCCCAGCCAGGGCACATAACCAGGTTGCAAACCAGGTCTCTGGTCAGGTCTGTGGCTGGAGGCAGGTGAAATGCAACCATACATTGATGTCTCTCTCCCTCTCTGCCTCTCTCCCTTCCCCAGTTTCTAAAAATAATGAAATAAAATCTTAAAAAAAAAAAATACATGTAGTAAAAAAGGCATTGTGAAATTCAAATGCATCAAATCACATATCAATGCAAAGCAGTAAAAAAAATCTTTAGAAATACAATACAACCAATAGGAATACAGTGCTAGTAAAATATATTACCGCTATCGGATTGTGACATATAAACAAAATAAAGATAAGTTAAACAACAGGATTCATAAAACATAAAGCCCTGGCTGGTAGCACAGTGGTTAAGGCTCCAGCCTGTGAACCCAAAGGTCGAAGGTTCGATTCCCCAGCCAGGGCACATAACCAGGTTGCAAACCAGGTCTCCAGTCAGGTCTGTGGCTGGAGGCAGGTGAAATGCAACCATACATTGATGTCTCTCTGCCTCTCTCCCTTCCCCTCTTTCTAAAAAATAATGAAATAAAATCTTTAAAAAAAAAATGCATGCTGAGTTCTACACCTACATAAAATACAAAAAGTATCCTGTGCTGGATCACAAAAACTTTTAACAAATTTAAACAAGCAAATATTGTTCAAGTCAAATCCTCTGATCACAGTTTATAACAAATAATCGCACACACTTAAATTTCAAAATCCCCAACCATTCTAAATGATGTTTCAGTCAGGAAGGGAATACGAACACAGTAACATACCCTAGAAAATCATGAAAGTAAGATGACTACTACTGAAAGATTGAAAGGCAATTTCTTTACTGTTAGGTTGAAGACTGGGCTCGTTGCCAGTACATTTACTGTATAACATCAGTCTAACCCAAACAGAGCAGCTGTTTTTCGTCTCCATTTCTAGGTTCCTCTTATTCGTCCATTCCTTACATTTCAGTGTCTTCCGCTTGCCAGTTACAGGCTTTTAGATGTAGGTCCGGCAAACCTTGAATCAAATAGGGCCACAGCTAGGATGAGGCCAGTCGGGGAAGCACCAAGGTTGCAACATTTAAGGAGATACTCTCCGGATTATGTAATTGCAGCATTAATATTGGAGAGCAAGCACTTCCTTAAATATTGTGTCCTAGGCATCTCAATTGCATCACCCTAGTCTGTCCCTGCCAAACTAAATCAGTATAAATAGAACCCCAAGAAGATTGAGACCTGGTTGGTGTGGTTCAGTGGATTGAGCACCAGTTTGTGAAATGAAAGGTTCCCAGGCCATTTCCTGGTGAGGGCACATGCCTGGGTTACGGGCCAGCTCCCGCATTGGGGATGTGCAAGAGGCAACCGATTGCGTATCTCTCACATACTGATGTTTCTCTCCTTCCCTTCTCTCCTTAAAAATAAATAAATAAAATATTTTTTAAAAAGAAGAGGAAGAAAAAGAGGAAGAGGGACTGGGAGGAGAAGGGGGAAGGGGAGGAGGAAGGAGGAGGAGATTGAGACCACTGTGAGTGTTTTAGGCCAATCAACATTTACCCTTGGAACCTAGGAGAGGATGACTCCTTTAGTCACATCACAGAGAGGTGGACACCCCAACCAAATTTGGGCTTCAGCATCCAGGAAGAAAGAGGAAACGGATGGGCAACCAACAGGGCTATTCTACTCTTCTCATATGACCCACTTCTTCCAAAGTAGCTCATGATCTTCACCACCCAGGTGCCTAAGTCACCTTCTCCAGCACAAGCTTCAGGCATCAGCTCCACACTCAAGTGTACCATCCCTCATTACAAATCTCCACTAAACTCCTCACCTACCCATTGTTTCCTGGCTTATCCAGGAGCCCCTCCATCTCCCCTCAACCTCATTCTTTACTGACCCTAATGGCTAATTCATGCCCAAATCCTGCTCACTGAACTGCATAAATAGTTTTTAGATTTACAGAAAAATTGCAAAGATAATACAGATAGTTCTCAATATCCCACACCAGCGTTCCCCTATGGTTTATCTTACATTAGCATGGTACAATTTTGAACCATATTGACACATTATTATTAACTAAAGTTCATACTTTATTCACATATCCTTAGTTTTTACCTAGGGTCCTTTTTCTAGGGTTCCAGGATCCCACATTACATTTAGGCATCCCTAGGCTCCTCTTCATTCTGATATTTTTCTCAGATGTTCTGTTTTTGATGACCTTCACAGTTTTGGGGCAAACTGGTCAAGTATTTTGTAGATTGTCTCTCAATGGGGATTTGTCTAATGATGTGGTCATAATACAGCTGGTATGTGGATTTGAGGAAGGAAGACCATAGTGTGCTATTTTTATCACATAATATTGCAAGGTTACTTACTATTAATGTGACATCACTGTTGACATTGATCTTGATCACCTGGCTGAGGCAGTATCTGTCAGATTTCTCCCCTATAGGGTTACTCTTTGTTCCCCTATCCATATTGTACTCTTTGGGAGGAAGTCACTATGCAATACTCATTCTTTTTTTCTTTTTAAGATTTTATTTATTATTTCCAGAAAGAGAGCTTGGGAGAGAGGCAGAGAGGGAGAGAAACATCAATGCATAGTTGCCTTTCATCTGCCTTCAGCTACAGATCTGGCTGGAGACCTGGCTTGCAACCTGGTTATGTGCCCTGGCTGGGTAATCGAACCAGTGACTTTTGGGTTCCAGGGCCAGCACCTTATCCACTGTGCTACCAGCCAGGGTTCAATACTCATTCTTTTTATTTTTATTTTTAACTTATTTAAAGATTTTTATTTATTATTTTTAGAGAGAGGGGAGGAGAGAGAGGCAGAAAGGGAGAGAGACATCAATGTATGGTTGTCTTTCACCTGCCTCCAGCCACAGACCTGGTTGGAGACCTGGCTTGCAACCTGGTTATGTACCCTGGCTGGGGAATCAAACCAGTGTCCTTTGGGTTCACAGGCTGGCACCTTATCCACTGTGCCACCAGCCAGGGCTACAATACTCATTCTTAAGGAGTGGGGAGTTATGCTTCATCTCCTTGAAGGTGGTGTATCTACAGAAATTATTTGGAATTTTTCTGCACAGGGGATTTATCTCTAATATTTTTTTGATTTTTATAATTTATTATAAAATAATAAACTTAATAAAATAATAAACTTAAAAATGGCAAGAATAGTATAAAAGCTCATATCTCTCCCTATATATTTATGTATATGATATATGTATATGTATATATTCATATGTAGAGATATCTGATCATTATCATAACTCTTTTTTGAACCATTTGCAGGAAAGGGAAAGAGTTGATGCCCCATCATACCTAAATACCCCTATGGGTGTCTCCCAAAATAAGAAGTTTCCTACATAGTCACAGTACAATCACCAGAGTCAGGAACTCAATACCAATACAACACTGTCATCCAATCCACAGCTTCCATTCAAACTTCAGTGACTGCTGCACAGTGTGTCTTTTACTTTTCTAGTCCAGGATTCTATCCAGGATCATGAATTACATTTAATTTTTGTGCCTTTTTAGTGTTCTTCAGTCTGTAACACTTCCTTGGTCCTGCCTATCTTTCATGACCACGTGTTTTTGTTTTCTTTGTGTCTTTTGTGACCTGTTTTTAAATTTATTTTTAAATCACACAGTAATACCCTGGCCGGGTAGCTCAGTTGTTTAGCAAATTGTCCTGATACACCAAGGTTGTGGGTTTGATCCTCAGTCAACCAATTAATAGATACAAAAATCAACCAATGAGTGCATAAATAAATGGAACAATAAATTCTCTCTCTCTCTCTCTCTCTCTCCATGTAGCTTTGGATTTCTCTCTCTCTCTCTCTCTCTCTCTCTCTCTCTCTCTCTCTCTCTTTCTCTCTCTCCATGTAGCTTTGAATTTTTACAGCATGATTGCGGGGTTCTAAGAGGCAGCATTCCAAAAAGAAATGCTGCAAGGTCTTCTGACCTGGCCTTGAAGTCACAGGTCACTTTCTAACTCTCTTCTCCAACAGTGAAAACCCCAGCAATCATTATGCTCAATATATTTGCACAACTCCATTACATGTAACTAATTTTCCAACCACTCCAGCTGTCGCCTTGGCTTCCAGCCACATTTCCGTCTCCAAGGGAAGGGAAGGGAAAAGAAGAGGAGGAGGGTCTCAAACACTGTGTAGGTCGGTCCTCCGTCCTTCCCTACATCCCTTACCTCAGTTGGTCCTGAACATTGCCTGCCTGGCCTCAGTCAATTCACTTCTTCTGGCTTCCAAGAGGGTTTCTTTCCTTTCTTTCTATTTTATGATTTTTTAAATTACAAAAATATTTCATGCTCGTTTTTTTACAAATTCAAACAATGCTAAGCATGTAAAGCCAGGAATGACAACCCACCTCCAAAAAGTAACTAGACTTATGCGTCTATTTATACAGTTTTAAATATCGAAATAAGAGAGTTCTATATATTTGCATTACTTTTTCTCCTAGGCCTGAGCAGAATAAATCTATCCAGTTTTTAAAACTGACACATGGGAATCTGCTATAAGAATGTACAAAATGTGTCCTTTTACTTATAGACTATATTGTGTGTGTGTGTTTTAAAGATTTTATTTCATTAGTTTTAGGAAGAGGGCAAGGGAGAGAGGGAGAGAGACATCAATGTATCGTTGCTTTTCACCTACCTTCAGCCACAGATCTGACTGGAGACCTGGTTTGCAACCTGGTTATGTGCCCTGGCTGGGGAATCGAACCTGCGACCTTTGGGTTCACAGGTCAGTACTCAATCTTCTGAGCCACATCAGCCAGAGCTGTTAAAATATTTTTTAAATCCCAATTTTAAAAGTAAAACAAGCCCTGGCTAGTAGCACAGTGGATAAGGCGCCTGCCTGGAAACTCAAAGATCGCTGGTTCTATTCCCAGCCAGGGCAACATAACCAGGTTGCAAGCCAGGTCTCCAGACAAGTCTGTAGCTGGAGGCAGGTGAAAGGCAACCATACATTGATGTCTCTCTTCCTCTCTGCCTCTCTCCCTTCCCCTCTCTCTGAAAAATAATAAATAAAATCTTTAAAAAAAAAGTAAAACATATTCATTATCAAAAATTTAGAAAAAACAAAAATACCAAAGCCAAAATAAAAACCCCACCACCCCAGAGGCAATTATGCTTGAATTATAGGATGATTCCTCTTAACTTTTTCTATGTATAGAATATATGCATTTCTTTGTACAGTGTATTTGTACACTTATGTACATAATTAGTCCTTTACTACTTAACATAATTTATCCTGTTTTTCTCCTAATTTACATATTTTTGTAATTATTTATATTTCCTAATTTTGCTTTCTACTTAAACTTTTAACAATTATTTAATCCTGGCTGGTGTGGCTCAGTGGATTGAGTGCCAGACTGCAAACCAAAAGGTCACCAGTTCAATTCCCAGTCAGGGCACATGCCTGGGTTGAGGGTCAGGTCCCCAGTTAGAGGTATGTGAGAGGCAACCGATCACACATTGATGTTTCTCTCCCTCTCCCCCTCCTTTGCCCTCTCTCTAAAAATAAATAGCATCTTTTAAAAAGTATTTTAGGAACAACATTTTCAAATGCTGAGTAAGATTCCACTCTAAGAAGGACTCCAGCTGGTGGAGAGTGAGACTGTGTTCCATTTTTGGCTACCATGGCAGTGCTGGGGTAACTACATTTCTTATTCGTTGTCCATGCCTCTTGTTATGCACAGCAGCCAGATAGCCTGATATTTGCCTGTTGTCCCTTGCTCACTCTCAAAGATCACCCTCTGGACAACAGATGACCTGGATCCTCCTTAGGAGGGCTCAGAGGCACCTGGAGATGACCAGGAGTGGGCAGGATAGCAGAAGGAAGGCGGGTGAAGGTGGCTCCTGGGTTCTGTTGTGGGGACCTAAGTGAGAGATGGTGACACCCATCCCTGAAATGAGGTGGAGCTCGGTGGGAGGGAAGCAAATTTTGGACACCTGGAGTCAGGAGTGTCCAGGTGACTTTTCAGGGATATCATTCAAAGGGGTAGCGGGAGATACAGTCCCTGCCCACCAGAGGCCACTTGGTTGGTGAGAGGACAGCACTGGTGATCCCCGCTCTTCCTTTCCTGGGGTCAGTCAGCAGCTTGATGGAAAGATGATGTCAGCCAAACATTTCACAGACACCTGTGTTAGGGCACCAGAGAGCTGGCAGGTGGGCAGAGCAGGGTTCATTGTTTCTGACCATTTGTCACAGTCTTGCTCCTAAGCTTATCACACGTACAGGTCTCGGATGGTCAACAATGAAATGCAGCATTGTTGTAAATTGTACCTCAGTCCACAACAGGGGTGGGGGCATGGTGACCATGTCAGCCAGAGCTCTAGCTTACTGGGGCTTCACTTTCCCAATTTTGGACCTCTATCTCTGTCAGTAGCTCTGGGCCCCATCAGTGAGGATTCAGTGATGGGCCCACTCCCCTCACTGACAGAGAAAAGATCTGGGGCCCAGAGTGAGGAGCAACCCCTCAAGTTCAAGGTTGGGTCTACGGAATGCACCCTAGAACTCAGAGTGAGCATAATGACCAATTCCATATCCAATTCAATCTTCAAGATAACCCTAGAGGGGGATGCCATCCTCCCATCTGCAGATGAAAAATGGAGGCTCAGAGAAGAAAGTTCCTTTCCCTAAGGAGGCAGAGATTGGCCCAGCTTTGAACAGGTCTTTGCTTTCTGCCCCTCCACCTGCCACATGCCTGCTTCCAGAGGGAAGTCCCCAGCCTATGAGCCTTTGTTGACACTTACAGAGCCACCTGGATTTACAGCCTTCATTCAGTAGATGTGACAGATGCATGTTCACACCATGTCTGGGATAGGCTCTGGGCTGAAGATACAAAGATGAAGAGAGGTTAGAATCGAATGATAGAACAATAAAGCCACATGTCTCTCTATGCTCAGATAAGAAAAATGTGGCTCCAGGAGGGAAGTGATCTACAAAGCCCATGTGGTCATTTAAGGACAAGAACAGGATGAGAGTCTAACTGTGTACCCTGTTCCTTGAAGTAAAAGTCACCTAATGGTCAATATATACATAAGTAGCTCACCCGTGCAGTCACTGGGGCCTGCACCAGGCTCAACAGTTCTGCTTACTGGTGCTGTCCTGAAACACCTAGTGATTTATCAAGGGCTCTGAATTTTGAGTTGTACTGGGCCTTGAGAATTCCATGTAAAGTCCATCCCAGCAGTGTCACTTCTTGGTATATGGGTATTGGAAGACCTATTGAGAATGTTCATAGCAGCTCCCGGCCTGCAAGAAGCTGGAAACCCACACAGCACGGATGAATTAGAGGAACAGAATACCGAGTGATGAAAACATGAAATAGAATACATAGAGCAAAAAAAAAAAATTTAATTTTCATGTTTTTCATTATTTTTCTATCTTTTCCTAAAAAGACAAGCAAAATGACCATTATTTACAATAGCCAAAATATGGAAGCCACATGGTGCCCATCAATAGTCAAGTGGATAAAAAGGCTTTGGTTCATGTACATAATGGAATATTACTCAGCCATGAAAAAGAATGAAATCTTACCTTTTGCAACAGCGTGGATGGCCCTAGAGGGTATTATGCTAAATAAAATCAGTCAGAGAAAGTCAAATAAATGAACAAAGGTACAAGACTCATAGATACAGAGGACAGATTAATAGTCACCAGAAGGGAGGAGGCTTGGGGGAGTGGGTGAAAGAGATGAAGGCATTAAGAAGTACACATTGGTCAACAGGTGGGATTGACTTTGGGGGGAATGGGTGGGTGGGTGGGGGGACAGAGGGGAGCAAAAAGGGGATGGATGTAATACAACAACAATAAAAATTAAAAAAAATAAAATAAAAATAAAGGCAAAAAAAAAAAAAAAAGAAGTACACATTGGCAGTTAAGAATAGTCATGGGGAAGAAGTAGCATACAGAGAATACAGTCAATAATATTTTGATAACTATGTATGTAATCAGTTGGGGAACTAGAAATATCAAGGGAATCAATATATAAAGTCTATAATTGACTAATCATTAAGCTGTACACCTGAAACCAATGCAAAATGAAAAAATATAAGCAAAATAAAATAACAGTATATAGCGAGATGTCCATATGTGATAAAACTTATTTTAAAAAATCAACTTTAGGAGGGGGACAGAGGGGAGAAAAAAAGGGATGGATGTAATACAACAACAATAAAATTAAAAGAAAAAAAAAAAATCAACTTTAGCCCTGGCTGGTGGCTCAGTGGATAAGGCACAGGCCTGCAAATCCAAAGGTTGCTGGTTCAATTCCCCAGTCAGGGCACATAACCAGGTCTCCAGCCAGGTCCTTAGCTGGAGGCAGATGAAAGGCAACCACACAATGACGTCTCTCTCCCTTTCAGCCTCTCTCCCTTCCCCTCTCTCTAAAAATAATAAATAAAATCTTTTAAAAAATCATCTTTAGCCCTGGCTGGTTGCTCCATAGATAGGCACCAGCCTGTGAACCCAAAGGTCACTGGTTTGATTCCCAGCCAGGGCACATAACCAGATTGCAAGCTAGGTCTCCAGCCAGGTCCTTAGCTGGAGGCAGGTGAAAGGCAACCATACATTGATGTTTCTCTCCCTTTCTTTCTCCCTCCCTGCCCTTTTCTCTAAAAAATAATGAATTAAATCTTTTTAAAAAAATCATCTTTAAAGATGACTAGAGGGTGGGCTCTCAAAGGTAGCAAAGGTTGTAAAGGTGTTTTGAGATTGGTAGGTCTGTAATTATTATGCTTCATATCTAACCTACGACATTGATTCTCAATGTGTGTCCAATACCTCCTATTTTAAAAATGGAAGAAGCGGCCTAGGTGTGCCATGCTGTGGGGATCAGGCATGGAGAGATGGATGGCATGTGGCAGGGCCTGGTGGCCTGCATCTGTCACACTGGCTGGGCCTGGAGAGGAAGAGAGGTCACTGTGAAAGGGGAAAGCTCAGCTGAGACCTGGCCCCTCTGGAAGTGAAATGGTGGCTGCTGAGAACCAGCTTCATTCTCAAACATGATGATGCAAATAGACATTAAATGTACCAAACTGCAGCCTGTTTTTGCAAGTGTACAGCTCTTATTTTTAATATTTTATCTTCAGTGGCTTTGCATTGTTTTAGTCTCTCTGAGCAAAGGTACTTTTTATTTCAAGAAGTTTTATTCATTTATTTACTTTTAGAGAGGAGAAGGGAGGGAGAAAGGGAAGGAGAGAAACATCAATGTGCAAGAGATACATCAATCAATCAGTTGTCTCTCTCATGTGACCAACTAAAGACCTGGCCCTCAACCCGGACATGTGCCCTGGCTGGGAATCAAACCAGCGGCCTGGGTTTGCAGGCCGGCGCCTTATCCACTGTGCCACCAGCCAGGGCCTTAAGAAGTTTTATGTTTTTGAGGTTCTTTTTTTTTTTTTTAAGTTTTATGTGTTTAAACTGTACTTCTAAACACTCACCTTGGCTATTTTTTTTCATGCCCAAAATCTTGTTTTTCTTCTCTCTTGTCCAAGTTGTGTCTTGTTGAAATATAGCTTTTATAATTTAAGAAAGGAGATGGAAGGGGCAGGGAGGAGGAGGAGAGGTAAAAGAGGAGGTGACCTCCCCTATCATAGCCTGGATGACTATGACAGTGGTCTAAGGAGGGGCCTGCCTGTGGTGGGCGGTGGAGCTGCTATGGGCCTGTGCTGGGCCCGAAGCTGCCACCTGGAATGACCCTCAAAGCTCCTCTGTGAAGGCCATGCCCACCACTTGGCCTTGGGTGCCCAAGTGTCTGGACTCCCCCAGCCCAACACCAGGAAGCAGACCCAAGCTGAAGCATGGCTCCACGTGTGGGCTTGGCTGAGCCCTGACCTTGACTGGTTCAGAACCTGCCTCTGCCCCAGACCAGACTGATGAGGACAGGAGGGCAGTGCAGGATCAGAAGGGGCAGCTGGAGGGCGGTCAGGACACTGTGAGGGCAACTCTGGGGGTGGGCTAGTCATCAGGTTTCCTAGCCAGGTTTCTTGCCTCTGCCTATCCTGCATGCCCTCTAACCCCCAGCCCTGGCCTCAGGGAACTTGGCTACCTGCCTGAGACCCAGTCCCCATGCCCCCAGATCCCACCCCTCTCCAAGGCAGACCCTGTGTCAGATTTGACCTCTGGATGCAGATTGTCTCCTTGCTGGCAAAGAGCCTGGCTGAAGTTCCTGGCCTCCTGCCTGCCCAGTGTTTTGTCCCTCAGCCCCACCCCCTCCTGCGCCCGCCAGCTCTCCTGGGCTCCAAGCTCTGAGGCGGTGGGAGGAAGTGCAGAACCACCATCTGGCTGTAGTGATGAGATTCAGACACATGAGGCAACTCATTAGGGAACAATCAAGACAGCATATACTTAAGACCAAGGATCTGCCTGGCAGCTCTTGCAGGAGCTTTGAAGGGGGAAGAGGGGGCGAGGGAGGAAGGCAGATGGGTGAGTAGGTGGGGGCTTGGATGGGGCGGGTGGGGGGAGGCTGATTGGAAGCTCCTTAGTAGGTAGAGATCAAGCTGCCTCCCTTGCATGTGGTATGGAGGGTGGGCAGCCACTGCCCCAGGCTGCCCGGAGCAGGAGGGGACACTGAAAGCTCACAGGGGTGATCTGGGAAGGACTAGGAGAAATGAGGCCAACCAGGCCCAAAATGGGGCAAGAGGATCTCCCAGGCAGGGATAGTGGGCAAAGGCTGCTGGGGCAGGGCTGGCAGGGCGCAGCAAGCCCCGGCGAGCTAGCCCCAACAGACCTGACTGCACAAGTTACCCCACCCTGTTTTGGGGAGTTCGGGCAATATTTTGGGGCCCTGGCTTAGCAGCTTCTGCATGGAAGAGACATTTTTAAAATCCTCACCTGAGGATATAGTTTTTTAAAAAACTGATTTTAGAGAGAGGAAGGGAAAGAGAAATTATATTCGCCCTGACCGGGGATTGAACCCAAAACCTACCAACTGAGCTACAAGGCCAGCGTGGAGGAGGCAATTTCGATGTTGACATTCCCTTGAGGTCTGTGCTCAGAAGGGAGCACAAGGAAAACCTTTCCCATTGGGCTGCCAACCTGCTTGCTCTCTCCCCAGACAGGGTCACTAAGGACCTCTGCAGGTCCCCAGGGGCCTTGCCTCAGTCCCTTGACCCCTGCACATGCTCGTAGTGAATGCGAATTCTTGCTGCTGGCAAGGGTGGGCTGGGAGCCCAAGGATGCAAACCTGACTGGGCAGACTGGCTGGAGGGGCTGTGGGCCAGTAGGGCTCCCTCCAGAATTCATCTGCTCTCCCTGCAAGGAGACTTGCAGATGTTCCCCCTTCACCCCAGGAGCTTCCAAACACCCTGGACACCCAGGGGAACCAGGAATTCGGAGTGAGAGAAGGCAGGATTCAGGACTCGGGCAGGTTTCAGAACTCGTGGTTTATTGACACTTGAGCACAGCAGCCCTGGGGGGAGACCGCCTTCTGACCATCTTGTCTAGAAAGACCCCCACCCCCACAGAACCGCACAGGCAAACCCTTGGCAAGGCTGGCAGTGTGTGAATGGCAAAGCTTGGCAAATTTGGCAAAGCTGTGGAGCCTTGGAAAAGCACAGGCCCCAGGGGCTGCCCCCTTTGGGCCATGGGGAGAATCAAACCTAACAGCTTATTTTACACGAGGCCACCTGGCTTCCCTATAGCTGGTGTGGGGGCCTGCCCCAGCCCTAGGAATACTGCTGAGGTAGCTGGGGCGGAGGCGAGACCAGGATCCGAGTGGGCTCAGGGAGGTCAGGAGCCAGGACTGAGGCCGAAAGCTGGCCCAGGACCTCAGCAAGCTCTTGCTTCTCCCTGGGGCCCAGTATTTCCCTAAAACACACCCATTTCTTAGCCCTGGATGCGAAGGACAGGCTGGTTGAGGCTGGGGGTACATGTTCCCCTCAGGATTTCAGCAGGCTGGTGGCTTGACTAGCCACTCTGGGAGGTCCAGCTGTGCCTGCCCCTCTCCCAGCCTCCCCCATCTCAGCTGCCTGCCTCTCCCACCCCAGCTGGCTGGGGATCAGCTCTACCTGTAGAAGCAGGGCTGGAATTCTCCAGCTTTTGTATTCCATATAAAGCGCTGGCATCAGTAGCTCAATTCTTTTCCAACCCACTTAGTTTTAAGAATAGACACTAGTAATACTCATCACCCCCTCCCTGCTGGCGGCGGGGGAAGGGCCCTCAGCACTGGCAGCATCTCCCCAGAGCGCTGTCTTTGTCCTGAGGGCCCCCTGCGCCCCCAGAATTCCAGCAGCTGCTGCACAGACTCAGTGCAACCCTGTGCCCTAAAAAGGGGGAAGTGAGGCCCAGGGAGGTGCAGCACCTACTTGGCTCACATAAGGGGCTAGTGGCAAAGCTGGGGCTTGAGAAGCTGATCGAGGTTCCCACACTAGTCTCGGCTGGGGGCCCTCCAGGGGCTGCGTCCAGAAGAGGAAGAGAGTGGGCCAGGACGCAGTGGCTCCCAGGGCAGCCCAGGCAGGGTGGGAGAGACCTGCTCCATGCCTAGGTGTGCACAGGGAAACAGGACTCCCTAGGCTGGCCGGTCATACCAGACAGCAGGGTGAGGCTTTGACCCCAGAAGACTGGCTGGGGGTTGGAGAGATGTCAGGACAAGCCTGGAAAAATGTCCTGCGGGAGCCTCGAACCAGGCACCAATCAGACCATCAAGTGGTGTAATCCAGACCCCACGCAGCAAAGCTTCTCTCTTGGCAGCAATCAACGGAATAAGATTAGCAAAGAAAAGAGAAAAACAAGCCCATTGCTCCCTCCTTCCATTAAAGTCATGCCCTCAGGATGCCAGGCTGGCACTAAAGGGTGGGGCCACATCCAGCCAGCCGCCAGCCTTGTGCTGGGAGGGGCTGACAAAGGGGCTTCTGGTCCCCGGACAGCAGCAGGGCCTTCAAGTTAAATGGGGTAACGCAGGGTCATGTTGGCTGCCAAACATTCTCCGAATTGCAGTGACCATGTTTAAGATGCTTTTTATCACGAGGCCCTCAACAAGGCACCAACTACGAGGCCTCAGTGCCTTCATCTTGCTGTAGGGGAGGGTAAACTCAGTCCATAGGCAGTGGCCCCCACAGCTCCTCTCCTTCCTGCTGGACAGCCCAACTGCTTCAGGACGGACAGCGTCCTTGGGATTCCCCTCAGTGTTGCTGGAGTCAGCGGCCTCCCTGCACAGACCGTCCTGGGGCCCTGCTGCTGTGGGTGGACTCACAATGCTTCCACAGGACCTCCTGGCCTTGGGGCCCTGGCACCAAGCTTCCTCCCACTGCCAGGCCCCCCAGCCACATTCTGCTGAAGCCTCAGATAAGCCACCCACTGCCCTTCCCAGACTAGCTGGCCTCTCCCTGCAGCAGCCCGGCCCACCACTGCAAGCCCAGGTCCTACCTGGAGCCCTCACCCACCTCTGCTACTTTTACTGCACCCAGCAGTTGTAGCACCCCCACTTGATGTGAGCTTCCTGTTCCCAGGGCAGTAGGTTACATGAACAAGCTCTCACAGGCAGGGGAAGCTGGGGGCAGACAGAGCCAGGTGGCAGAGGCTGCCAGCCATTGGCAGGAAGAGGGGCAGGGGCTGGGTGGGTGGCACAGACTCCCAGCTGCACTTCTGCTGCCTCCGAACAGACCCACAGGCTACTTCAGACTTGCCGGAGCCTCTTACACGTTTCTGAATAAAATCAATCCAACTACCGACGCACAAGACATACTGGAACATTCTAAACAGCAGCAAGGATCTGCCTGCTCATGGAGTGCAAGCCCTCAACCTAGGGTCTGGCCAGGTACCAGGTGACAGGACCAACGAAGGTGAGGATCAGCCAGGGACCATGGTCACCCTGTGCTCCTACAGCCCTGTGGTCAGGCCCTGGCAGTGCTGCACAGCTCATGCTTTTAGGGACCAACCATTTCGCTGTTGATGGCACATCACAAAGAGGCAGAAAGAACTCTGGGAAGAATTCTAGCCTAAACCATCCACTGTAACAAAATAAATCCTGCTTTTGTGGAAACTTAAAACACACCTATTTGAGCCCACCACAGGCCCAGCAGATCTAGCCTTACTTACAACCGTTTAAGGCACTTGAAAGGCTTATTAACACTACCTGGAAAGGTTTTTGTTTCAATCGTGATTTAAGAAAAATATTCAGTAATACTGAAAAAAAAAGTTCCCCCTAAAAATATCAACATGTTAAGTTTTCTAAGAATAAAAGAAATGCTAAGCTCTGCTTAAGTTATTAGACACAGAAGGTCACCTTGGCACTGACAGAACAAAGACAAAACCTGAAACACTGCTTCTGAATTAGACTTCTCCCTCGGGAATAAAAAAAAGACAAGTGCAGCATCTCTGAGTATCCCTCCCAGGTGTGTGGGGGATGAGATGGACTAGAGAGGCCAGGGCCACATATCCTGTCTGCCATGATGCAGGCAGGGGACCGCTGCAAACCCAATCCCAGATCCTCTCCCATTTGGGGGGTGGGCTCAGCCGGCCAGGCCCTCCCTGGTGTGTCTGAAGAACCGTCTCAGCTGCAGCCTAAGAGGAATGGATGAGAAACCTGCACTGGGCGCCCTGGATGTGCCTGCAAATACCCATGGCTCCTCAGTCTGCCTGAGTCCACACATAGTGTCCTGCTCCCCCACGCATGTGCCTGGTATCTTTGGTCTGGCTGCAGTCACTGACTGTGGCCTCTAGATTCACCCCTGCTGCACAGGGAGCAAGAGTCAGTTCGGTTCCCACATCATCTTCACTTTGGTGAGGCTCCCTTTGTTCTGCTGCCTGTCATGAGCAAGGTGTGACACCTGCTGTCCAGTGCAGTTTTGCAGCCACCAGGATGGGCCAATGCAAGCAGCCCAAGGGCTCAGGAATCCCAGGGAAAAGCACTGCTTGGATGGTGCCCGCCTGCCCACCACTACCTGTTGGGTCCTAAGACATCTGAGGGGTAGGGTAACAGGGTAGGGACCACTGGGGGGCCTGGATCACCTGGCTTCTCCATGGAGTGTTGTTCCCTGGCTCTTAGAGGACAGAGGGCAAGTCTTGGCTTCTGTCTACGTGGGTATCCCCGGCCCCCTGGGCCTGACTCTCCAACAGGTCTTGGGGATCCCTGAGGAAGACCACCATGACCGTGATGTTGTCATGAGAGCCCCGGTCCCGGGCTACAGCCACCAGCTCCTCAGCGACATGAAGCCCACTGCCCTGCTGCTTGACCAAGTGGCTCTGCACAAGGCCAGCAACATCCTGGTGGGGGACTACGTCAAAGAAGCCATCACAAGCCAGTAGCAGGTAGTCCTCAGAGCCGGTCAGCTCCCGGGAGGCCGTGTCTGCCTCTCCAGACACATAGGGCTTCTGGAAGACATCCCCTGTGCATGGGAGAGAAACACCTGGTGTCAGAGAATTGGCCCTCCTGATGCTCTGTCCATTTTGCCAACCTAGCCTCACTATGGCCAGACCTCCCACACCCATGCTTCATGGTCAGGGACATGGGATAAAACGGTACCTTCACATGGAGGGGATGTGACAGTTGTTTCAGTGTTCCTGAGGAAAGAATCGAAACCCAGTAGGGCTGGAGTTTGGCTCCATGAAACTGCTTTTTCACTCTCCATTCAGCGGGGTGTGGTGAGCAGCCTAGGACACTGCATGGGTGATGGCCCTGGGCCCTGGGCTCTCAACAGTGCCCCTCAGACCAAAGCTCACTCTTCCTCCCTCACACCTGCCCTTCCATGCTCCTCAGCTTGGAAAATGGCACTACAATCCCCAGGTCCTTATGCCCAAATCTGGCGGGTTTCCTCCGATTCTCTCTCACACCCCATATCTAATCCATAAGCAAGTCCTGCTGGCTTGACCTTCACAATGCAGCTCAAACTCTCCTCCCCTCCTGGTTTCTACAGCTCACACCTCACCCAGACCCCTCAGGGCTTCCCACTGGCCCCTCTTTCTGCTCGTGTCCTGATAGTCAAGTTCCCAAGGCGCATGAGCCAGACCCCACTGTCCCTTGCATGGAGCTGCCCAGAAGGCCCCTCTGCTTGGAGGCAAGCCCACCTCCACCTCCCTGCCTTGGTGTGTCCAGAGACTCAAAGGCCCCAGGGACAAGGGCTATAAAGAAAGCAACACATTTGGTAAGAAGGTCAGACATTTCAGGAGGCTGGAGGGACAGATGCCCCATCACTGGGGTTAGCAGGAAGGGGGTGATTCCTAAGTATCTGATAAAGAGATGTGGCTGTTGAGCCCCAGACTGAGGCCCGTCAGGGACAGGATGCTGAGAAAATAGGATGGGGCAGGTGCAGGGCTGCTTTTACTTCAGGTTGTAAAAGAAAAAATAACCATCCACATGAATGGGGAAAGTAAGTTTCACTTATGGAATATTTAAAACTTATCTCCCAGCTAACCAAAGGTTTCCTTCCAGATTTTTTGAAGAAGTGTCTCTACAAAGAGATAACGACATAATTTAAACCACAATGATTTGTGCAAGATGGAAGTTTCTACACTCCCCAAACTCGCTTCACAATCTGAGTGCTAACACAACCCCACTGATGACAGGCACCTTTCCATCCCAGGACACTGCTGTCCCCAACAGCTGGGGCCAGAGGCCTAGCCCTGGGTGGTCTCTCTCTCCCACCCCTTGCCTTCTTACCAATGGCTCTGGAGACAGCCAGGGTCCCGTTGACTCTCCAGCAATCCATGTGTGACACAAAGCCACCCAGTGCTTCAATGCGCTCCTTCTCATCCTGCGGGAGACAGCCAGAGTGGGGGCCTATGCGCTCCGATGGGGCAGGGTATCCAACACTGCCGCCAGCGAAAGGAGCTGGTTTCTCGGCCAGTGCTGGGAGCCACAGCTCTTGAAAGATGTCCACATGAGGCTTTAGTAACATGATTAGGAATAACCTACTTGTCCCTCAGTTGCAGGAAAGGCTAAATAGGTTATAGTGCACATATGGACAGGCCACCCACAGCCTGTTCCTGAGCAACATTTCTGGGTCCGGGAGATGCTCATGAGGTGACAGAAAGCCCCGGGGTCAGGTGGCAGATCCCCCAGCTCCCTTCCCTCTTTTCGTACAGGACTGTCCTTTCTCTCTCTGTAAGCTGTTGGGAGAAGACCAAGCATGTGCTACCTGTAGCCATTTGGCAGGGCTGGATGAAGCCTGAACTGGGCCCTAGACAAGTCCTGTGGCCCTGGGTCCTCATCCTTCTCCTGAACCTGCAGACCCTGCCTGGCTCCCAGAGGACTGTGGTGCTCTCCGCCTGAGAGGACAGGACAGAGGCCCAGTCCATCTAGGAGCCTAAAACCTCTTTGGTCCTATACACTTCCCTGAACGAGAGGTTTGCAGATGGAAGTCTGCTGCCTGAAGTGGGGTAACAACAGTGTCTGCTGCCTGATGTGAGCCTGAGGCTTGGAAAGGGTGGAGCTAGGGACAAGCAAGGCCATCTGTCCTCGCTCTCTGCCAGTGTCACACTGCCATGCTCAGGCAGCATTTGGAAAGTGCTGTCTATAAAAAGTCCCTGGCAGGCCTCAGAGGAGGTGCTGGACGCTCGCTGAGCTTACATGGGTGAAGCCGGTGGGTACAGAACCAGCTCCCCAAGCACCGGTTTGCATCCAGTGCTAACCTGGGCCACAGTTCACCTGACGGGGCAGGAGGGCCCACCAGAGAGTAGGCACTGGAGGTGCTGAAGTGACAGAGACCAACTGCCACTTCCTGGCTGTGCTTTGGGCAAGTTAGTTGACCTCTCAGGGCTTCACTCTCTCCTCAATACAATGAGGAGAGTCCATGTAGGAGGCTGAGCACAGGCTGGGAGCTGCCATGAGGTTAAGAAACGCTGTCATTCTGGGCTGTTAGGACACTCCCTGCAGTACTTTCTAGAAGCCACAAAAAAGAGTTCCTCACAATTACATAAAACCAACACTTCCGTGTGGAAACACCCATAAAGACAAGAGAATTTGCAAATCACTGCACAGATAGGAGGCCAACCTCCCTACTGTATAGAAAATGTCTAAAGATCAGTAAGAAAAAGAGCAACAAACAGTTCAGGACAGAAATGGGCCAAGGACAGGCACAGCATGTTCTCAGGAAAGGTGACGTCAATGATCTTCAGCATTTTAAAAGATGCTCACGCTGGTTTCTTAAAGAAATGTAAACTAAACAGGGGCCTCTTCACCCTTCAGATAGTAGGACCCCACACAGCCTGAGACGGTAGTCAGGCAAATCTGTAGATGTACCTGACCCTGACAAGGAAATGCTGGACTGTTATTTATTGCTGCCTTGTTTCTAGTGCCAAAAGACTAAAAAAAATCAATGTCCATCAAGGAGAGATGGAAATGAATGGAACTCCACCAGCCCCAGGGGAAGGTGGGAGCAGTTTTTGAGCTGATGTGCAACATCCACCAGAAACATAGGGAGGTGGAAAAGCCAGTGCAGAGCAGTGTGGGGGGTCTACAGGCACCTCCAGATGTGCACACTCTCAGTCTCCCACATCAGTAGACAGGATGGACACTTCTGTGAGACGCAGACTGAAGAGAAATGTCATCCTCATTTCCAGGTGAGAATCCTGAGGCCCAGGAGGGTGACTGACCTCAGGGTATCAGCGTAGCTTCTGCCTAACAAAACTCCCAAGCCTGGTTCCTTCCACCCCAGCATCACCTCCTCTCTGAGGCCCTCCTTGGACCCCATAGCCCAGGTGAGCCACTCATTGCAGGCATGCATGACAAGACCCTGCACATTGACCCCATTTACCAGGCTGCCTGCTGGGTAAATAGTCCTGCCCTTCCCTGCAGCTCTGGGCACTGTGTCACTGTGATAGGAGGGGGTTCACTTGGGACCACTGGCTATTAGTGTCCCAAGCTTTAGGGGACCCCTGGCCACTGGAGTCCAGCAGGGGAGCTCCCTCTGCAGAGGAGTGCCAGAGGTTTTCTGGAAAGATGGTCCAAGGCCCCCCTCCCTTTTTAAAATTGGTTATTTGCTCTGGCTGGTGACACAGTGGATAAGGCACCAGCCTGTGAACCCAAAGGTTGATGGTTCGATTCCCAGCCAGGGCACATAATGAGGTTGCAAGCCAGGTCTCCAGCCAGGTCCTTAGCTGGAGGCAGGTGAAAGGCAACCATACATTGATGTCTTTCTCCTTCTCTGACTCTCTCCCTTCCCCTCTAAAAATAAAAAATAAAAAAAATTAAATCTTTAAAAATGGTTATTTATCTATTTTTAGAGAGAGGGCATGGAGAGAGAAAGAGGGAAACATCAACGTGTGATTATCTCTCGTGTGCCCCCAACTGGGGACCTGGCCTATAATACAGGTATGTGCCCTGACTGGGAATTGAACCAGCAACCTTTCAGTTCATAGGCAATGCTCAATCCACTGAGTCACACTAGCCAGGGCAAGGCCCCTTTACTTCTGAATCTGCCTCAGGAATGTTCAGTCCGGGCTCCCTGGCCATCTGCTTCCCTGATGGGTCCAGCACACTGGGGCCAGGTGTGGGTAGAGGGAGCCCCCTACCTGTCTCTCGGGTTTATGTGGCTCCATCAGCTTCACCACCTGTCCCTGCTGTACCAGGATGACCTGAGAGTCCCCCAGCCAGGCGATGTGCAGGGTCTTTCCAGTGATGAGTGCACACACACCTGTGGTTCCACTCTGCAGCCGCTGCGAAAAGAGAAGGCCGAGTGGGGTGAGGGTGGGGCAGGGCAGAGTGGGCAGGGTGGGGCAGCCCCACAGGCACACAATCCCGACCAGAGGACTAGCAGTGCTCAGAGAGGGGAGGGCTGCTGATGCAGGCCGAGCACCGCGAGGGTCACAGGGTTACATTGTGTGGAAGGAGAGCACAGCCTGTGTGATCTCATTTGTATCAAGCTCTGGAAACACCAAGCAGCATCTGGGGTATCAGAAAGCAGAGGAGTGGGGAGCAGGTGGGCAGGAGGGTGGAAAAACAGCAGGAAGAAACTTCTGGGATTGAATACGTCTGTTGCTGTGAGGATTTCACAGGTGTAGGAATATACCAAAACCTATTGTGTCAGGTACTTTAAATATGTGCAATTAATTATGTGTTAATTACACCTCAATAAAGATGTTTAAAGATACTAAACTAGGCCCTGGCTGGTGGCACAGTGGATAAGGCACCAGCCTGTGAACCCAAAGGTTGCTGGTTCGACTCCCAGCCAGGGCACGTAACCAGCTTGCAAGCCAGGTCCCCAGCTGGAGGCAGGTGAAAGGCAACCATACATCGATGTTTCTCTCCCTTTCTTCCTTCCTCCATTCCTCTCCCTAAAAATAATGAATAAAATCTTTAAAAATAAAATCCTAAACTAAACCAAACACCTGTTTCAGAGAATGTTTTCTCAAGTACGAGAGGCAGCCCTGAGGCTCAGAGACTTTTCTTACCTCCCAGAGGTGACAGTGGCCAGGAAGGCTGAGGCAGGTCAGGGTTTCATTGGTTCCTGCCTCACCATTTTCGATGCCTACAGTTTGTGTTAAGTCCAGCTTTGCTGATTTCTGTTCTGTGCTCACAGCATCTGATGATGGTGCAGCCCCCACCCCAAGTCTTCTCACCAGCTGTGTCAACTGGGGCACATCAACAGGGCCTTAGTTTCCCAACATCTAAAATGGACCTGATCTTAGTATCTACCCAACAGGGCTGTGAGAGAACCCACTGGAGAGAGCACAGGTTAGGTTCCGGGATAGGGGTGGGAGTGGGTGCATATTTTCTTCTTTCAGTAACAGATGTTTCATCCCTCCTTGTGTGCCTCTAACTCCATTCCCCGTGGACACAGTTCCTGCTGAGACCCTGCCAGGAATGAGAGGAACTGGGGGCTGTGTACCAATCATGTATTTTGTTTTCTGTATTTTAGGACACCTTGAGAAATCAGGGGCCTTGCTAAACCTGGAGAGAATCCCCATCCCCACCCTTGGGCCAGCTAATTCCTAAAGATGGCCCCAAGAGTGCCATTCACACACAAGCCAGCAGGTTGGGAGCCCATGTCTTCCACCGCCTTTGTCTTTCATGCCCAGCCCGAATGGCCAGGGACTGCCCCGGTAGCCCAGAGCCTATAGAGGTGAATCCAACTAGCTAGTCCTAAGCTTCCTGTGACTTTCAGGCCCTGCCTCACCCATGCCTTCCTGAGGCCATGCCTGCCTCTCTCCCTCTGCCTCCTGACTGGTTTGGGGGAAGGGGCGAGGGTTCCCATGAGCCACAGTGTGGCATGGCATGTCCTCTTGAAAGCTGTGAGTAATAAACACCTCTAAGCAATAAACTGCTCTTTTAGGGCATTTGTCTCTGTATCTGTCATCTTACATGCTTGATTAAAATAAAAAATCCTGGGCATATCTTCACATAGCCAGCCTATCCTTCCCTGTGAGGCTGGTACACCCTTGATAGCAGGGGGCAGGTCCACCTTGCAGCACGGCCAGGCTTTATTCAAAAGAAAAACAAGTCCCTTCGGCTATATGAATGAACTGGCATGACTGTCAGCAGCATTTAGTGAGGACCTTCCAGCACCACCAACCATTTCCATTTCTGTCCCCCAACAGGGGTGGTGCCGTCTGATGTCCATGGCCACTGGCCCGCGAACTGCACAGGAGGCCTGTCCACCTGTTCTCACCTCTCGCCGGGCTTTGCAGAGAAACATCTCGTCAGAGCGCCGGAAGGCTGCTTTGAGGGCTCCCTCAGGGTCCGTGGGCAGCTCCGGCTGGCGAGCTGCGTTGCTGTGCACATGCACTGCTGCATACCTTGCGGCGTCCACTCCTCCGTGACCATCAAACACTGCAAAGTAGGCGCGGTCCACAGGGTCCTGGAGGGGAACACAGTGGCAGTCGTTGCCCTGCCAGCCTCCTGCTGTGACCCAGCCAGAGGCTCTCATCAGGCACTGACTAGAGGGATCAGCATGGCCTTCACCATCAGACAACCCTCCAGTACATCAGAACCACCTTCTGTACCGAGCTGCTAGAAACATAAGATGTATCAGTGCCCTGGCTGGTGTGGCTCAGTGGATTGAGTGCTGGCCTGCGAACCAAAGGGTTGCCGGTTCAATTCTCAGACCTGGGTTGTGGGCCAGGTCCCCCACCGGGGTCTCACGAGGCAACCACATATTGATGTTTTTCTCCCTCTCTTTCACACTCCCTTCCCCTTTCTAAAAGATAAATAAATAAAAACTAAAAACAAGAACTCTTTTTTAAAAAAATGTATCACTGGCTGGTGGCACAGGGGATAAGGCACCGGCCTGCAAACCCAAAGGTCGCTGATTTGATTCCCAGCCAGGGCACATAATCAGGTTGCAAGCCAGATCTCCAGCCAGCTTCGTGGCTGGAGGTAGGTGAGAGGCAACCATACATTGATATTTCTCTCCCTCTCTGCCTCTATCCCTTCTCCTCTCTCTGAAAATAATAAATAAAATCTTTAAAAAAAATGTATCGGGAGGCTCCCAGTGCTTGAGACAGAACAGGGCACAGCAATCACGAATCCAGGTGAATGTGGTGCCCAGGGCCTCCCTTACAACAGGCTTGGGAAAACCATTCCTTGTCTTAGTCCCTCATCAGGGAAAGCAAGGTGGCTAGTGGCTTCCCTGGCCCAGAAGTGCTAGGAAGATAAAATGGGCCTCTCAGACTCCCTGGAAAAGCTTTGAGAGATGGCCAGCAACCTGGCCTTTGGACGGAAGCTATGGGCATCACTCCTGCCTTGACTGGCTGGAAGCTCCTCTTGGTACCCAGAGTGGTTTCTTACCCTTTGTGCAAGGTTCCCTTGGCTGTCCTGACTGGGGACACTAGCCTCATGAGCCACATGAGGGCCTGGGAGGTGGAGCACTCACAGACAGGCCGAAGAGCTGGTTGAAGGCAGGAAGGCACACGTGCCGGTCCTCCATTCTGCGGCGAGTGTTCCGGATGGCGTGAATGGAGACTAGCCACTTCCGCTGTGGAACCCGGGCGGTCAAGGGCACCTGCTTCTGCCACTGGCTACATACTCCCCAGAGCTGGTTAAAGAAGCTCCGCACCAGGCCCTTTGCATCCAGCACTGAAGGGCAAGATGGGAAGGTTGTTAGGGAAGCAGCATGCAGGCCCGCTGATGCTCCGCTCGCTCACCCTGCACCCTTCCCTGTGGCCTCTGCACAGGCCCCTCTAGCGCATCACCCCCAGGCACACTAGCCAATAAACTACGTGTGACAGGCTGTGTCGTAAGCAATGAGAAGTGTCTGGTTCTCCTGCCCCACATGGAGCACGCCTCCGCTCATGGCAGCCCACCCCAAGGGAACAGTGGAAATACACAGGTGATTTAAGGACAGAGTATAGAATCACATATAGTTTTGCATTAATTAAGAACTATATATATCCATGACAGAGTGAATTATGGTCCAGTCTTCTGATGAAGAATTAGGATGCTATTAAAAATAATTTTCACTACTAAACATGTAAATGCCATTGGCCCAGCCACTGCACCATCTCTGGCATTCATCCCAGAGAAATTAAGACTACGTTCACACTAAAACTTGTGACTGACTGTTCATAGAAGCTTTATATGTAATAGGTGAAAACCAGAATTAGCCCAGATGCCATTTCAACATGTAAATAGTTAAATAAACCTGGGTATAGCATGCCACAGAACATCGCTCAGCAGGAGAAAGGAAGGAGCTACTGACATACACAGAAACCTGGATGAGTTTCCGGGGATTTACGCTGAATGAAAAAGCCAATCCCCAAAAGTTACACCCTGTGTGATTCCATTTATATGTATCCTTGAAATGATAAAAGTATAGAAACAGAGAAGACTAGTGGTTGTCAGGGGTTGGGTGGAGGGTGTTAGGGTGGCCATAGAGGGGAACATGAGGGAATCTTGCAGGATGAAACTATTCTGTATGTTGACTATGTCAGGATCCTGGTCACGATATTTCACTATAGTTTTGTAAGACATTACCATTGAGGGGAACTGGGTAAAAGGATGCTTGAGATCCTGGTATGTTATTTCTTATAACTGATGTGAGGCTATAGTTCTCTCAAAGTTTATTAAAAGCAAACACACGGCCTGCAGACCCAATGGTCGCTGGTTGGATTCCCCAGCCAGGGCACATAACCAGGTTGCAAGCCAGGTCTCTAGCCAGGTCCATGGCTGGAGGCAGGTGAAAGGCAACCATACATTGATGTCTTTCTCCCTCTCTGCCTTTCTTCCTTCTCTCCCTTCCTCTCTCTCTAAAAATAATAAAATCTTTTTAAAAATTGATGTGGTAGAGTAAAAACTGTATAATCATTTGTTTTTCAGGGTTAATTAACATAGACTTCTTTTCCCAATGATAAGAAGGAAAAAAACACAACAACACAGACTTTTACAGAGTTTGAAAGTCTATAAAATGCTTCTGCCATGATATTAAGGAAAAACACTGATATTAAGAAAAAAGCCCTGGCTCATGGCTCAGTGGATAAGGTGCTGGCCTGAGAACCCAAAGGTTGCTGGTTTGATTCCCAGCCAAGGCAACATAACCAGGTTGCAAGCCAGGTCTGCAGCCCAATGAAACGCAACCATACGTTGATGATTCTCTCCCTCTCTTCCCCTCTCCCTTCCCCTCTCATTGGGAAATAATAAATTCTTAAAAAAAAAAAAAAAGAAAACATGTTGTAAAAAAAGGATGGAAAATTCCACGTACAATTTCATTATGAGTACATGAAAAAGTTTTCAACCTCCTGGACCCAGGACGTAAAAGGCAGCCATGAGACCACAATGTCATCAATGTCAGCAGTGGCTCTCCACATGTGGTAGCTGATAGGCGATGCTTCTTCTTCTTAAGTATACTTTTTTAGTGCTTTCCTAATTTATCATTATAAGTATTAGCCCCAGGTGATGGTTTTGTTTTGTTTTTTTAAAGATTTTATTTATTATTTCCACAGAGAAGGAGGAAGAGAGAGGCAAAGTGGGCGAGAAACATCAATGTATGGTTGCCTTTCACCTGCCTCCAGCTATGGACCTGGCTGGAGACCTGGTTATGTGCCCTGGCTAGGAATTGAACCAGCAACCTTTGCGTTCCCAGGCCAGCACCTTATCCACTGTGCTACCAGCCAGGGCCCCTAGGTGATGGCTTTAAAACACATCCACATTCTTTTTTTTTTTTTTTTTAAAGATTTTATTTCATTATTTTCAGAAAAAGGGGAAGAGAGAGAGGCAGAGAGGGAGAGAGACATCAATGTATGGTTGCATTTCACCTGCCTCCAGCCACAGACCTGACTGGAGACCTGGTTTGCAACCTTGTTATGTGCCCTGGCTGGGGAATTGAACCTGCGACTTTTGGGTTCGCAGGCCGGCGCCTTACCCACTGTCCTACCAGCCAGGGCCAACATCCACATTCTTTGATACTTTTCCCTTCAAGAGTGGGAACTCAACTCAATTTGTTTCCCTTAAGTACAAAACTTCATGACCTTAGTGACCTGCTTCTAATGAATATGATAAAACAAAAGTGACCATGAGTGGCTTCAGCTATTAGGTCCTAAGAGGCACTGTGGCTTCCACCTTGGGTGCCTTGTCTTCCTCACTGCCTCTTTGCCCTTCTGTCTCCTTTGTGAATCACTGGCTCTGAGGATAGCCAGCTGCCATGCTAAGAGGATGCTCAAGCAGCCCTGGGGAGAGTGCACATGGTGTGGAACTGCCAATGGCTGTTTGACTGAACAATCTTGGAAGTGGTGTCCCTGCTGCCGCTGGCCTTTGGCTGATCTGGTAAAACCCTGGGCAAGAACCACCTGCTCAGCTGTTCCCAAATTCCAAACCCACAGAAACTATGGAACAATAAATGTTTATTTTTTTAAATTGATTTTTAAATTTTACTGATTGATTTTTTTTAATTAAAGATTTTATTTAGCCCTGGCTGGTGGCTCAGTGGAATGGCACCGGCCTGCAAACCCAAAGGTCACTGGTTTGATTCCCCAGCCAGGGCACATAACCAGGTTGCAAGCCAGGTCTCCAGCCAGATTCTTAGCTGGAGGCAGGTGAAAGGCAACCATACATTGATGTTTCTCTCCTTTTCTTCATCCCTCCCTGCCCTTTTCTCTGAAAATAATAAAATCCTTTTTAAAAAAGGAAAAAAGATTTTATTATTTTTAGAGAGAGGGAAAAGGGAGAGAGGCAGAGAGGAAGAGAAACATCAATGTATGGTTGCCTTTCACCTGCCTCCAGCTATAGACTTGGCTGGAGACCTGGCTTGCAACCTGGTTATGTGCCCTGGCTGGGAATTGAACCAGTGACCTTTAGGTTCACAGGCTGGCACCTTATCTACTGTGCCACCAGCCAGGGCTTTAAATGTTTATTGTTTTATGCCACTGTATTTTGGGGTAATGCTATGCACAATAGGTAATACCATCTATAACACAGATTTTGACATAAAAACTTAGCCCTGGCTAGTGTGGCTCAGTGGATTGAGTACTGGCCTGCAAACCAAGGGATCTCCGGTTTGATTCCTGGTCTAGGCATGTGCTGGGTTTTGGTCTGGGTCCTCAGTTGGGGGCATGCAAGGGGCAACCACACATTGGTGTTTCTGTCCCTCTCTTTTTCCCTTCCTTTTCCCCTCTCTAAAAATAATAAAGTATTTTTTTTAAAGAAAAGAGCCCTGGCTGGTGGCATAGTGGATAGGTGCCAGCCTGCGAACCCAAAAGTCACTGGTTTGATTCCCAACTAGGGCACATAACCAGGTTGCAAGCCAGGTTTCCAGCCAGATCTGTAACTGGAGGCAGGTGAAAGGCAACCATACAGTGATATTTCTCTCCCTTTCTGCCTCTCTCCTTTCCATTCTCTCTGGAAATAATAAATAAAGTCTTAAAAAAATTTTTTTTAAGTTAAAAAAATTAAAAAGAAAAAAAGAAACACTTAACTCCCGCCTAAACCTGGCTCTATAGAAAACATCAACAAGGAATAAGTCCAAAGAAAACCTCAGGTGCCACACCTCAGAGACTCAGTTCATTCTGATGCACAAACCCCTCTTGGACCCCTCCTGGCCCCAATGCTGGTGGCAGGTACCAGTAAGTCAGTGCTGGTCACCTAAATGGGGGACCCCAGGATAAATAACTAGAAACAGGGCATACTCAGGAGTGTCATAGGCCATACTTGAAGAATTTTGAGAGTTAGAGAAGGAACAGCTTGTGCCCAAAGGAAGTGGCTGCAGAAGGAAAGGAGAAGAGCTGAGGCCAGGGAAGGCACTAAGCATCTGGGAGTGCAGGGAGCCCCAGGGAGATATTCCGAGGAAATCCACATATGGGGGAGGGGGTCTAGAATTGGCTGCTGTCCCCACACTCAGGACTCAGTGGCCATTTAGGCATTTGTTGAGACCTGGATTTTATCAGGTCTAAAATACCGAAGGAGACACAGAGCACCACTGACTCTCTTAGATCATGCAACTGTTCATCAACATGTTTAAGCGTGAATCTTGGCTCCAGAAAAGGGAAATTACCAATGAGAATGATAAACTATGAGGAGGATCATCTGTCCTACACACTCCTGATGCTGCTCACAGGACACCCCAGCCCTCCTGGCACCATAGGAACTGCTCACTGGGGAACGGCTGTTGGTGGCTCCACAGGTGACCATGCTGCATAGAGGTCTTAGTCACATCTCTGCCCTTGGTGATGATTCTCATAACAGCCATGAACAGGACAGCTGATTCTGGCCTGCAAGGAGAGCAGGAGCCGGAGCCTCGGTGGGCAGGATCTGCCATTCTCAGCCACTGCACTGCGTCTTCCCACCAGCTGGCGGCGCTAATATTCCACAGGGGCGGGGGGGGGGGGCGGGCAGGGAGGGCTGGAGGGCTCGCCCTCTGTGAGGTGAGAGCCTGCAAGCAAGTCTTCACAGAGGCAATGGCTGCCTGTCACTGAGCTGCTGTCTCCTGCAAGCAGGCCAGGTGGGGGCAGGCTGCTGTGCAAGGAGGGAACGAGGAACGAGGACAAGGATCTCGGGAAAAGGACAGAGGACTCAGATAGAAGGGCCTGGGCCTGGCACCTACTGCAGAGACAGGCTGCTTGTTTTTCTTCTTTTGTTGATCTATTCATTGCTTTGCCTTCAACGCTCCCACTAATGCTGAGACAGTTGGATAATACTGGAACACCTTGTTTTATTACACTTCACTACATTGTGCACAACAGATGTTGCACTTTTTATAAACTGAAGGCAAGACCTCTCCCCCCAACCAACATCACCAGCAAAAAGATTATGACACTTTGCTGCAGTGGCCTGGAACCAAATTCCCAATATCTCAGAAGTAAGTGACATAGGAGAAGTGTTAGCAAAAATAATATATAATGAACCAAATCAACACATTGCATACCTTAAACTTACACCATGTGATGTCAATTACGTCTCAATAAAAAATTATCAAGTAACACAGATAGGAAATGGCAAAGGAAGGGGAGTCAGCTGAGGCTCCCACTACTCTGACGGCCAGACTGGGACCCAGGACCCATTCAGTCTTCTGCTTCCCAGCTGGCCTCCAGCCCTGCCTGCGTGCGGCCCAAGCTGCACCTTTTACCAGGGAGCTCCAACGCTGGTGCCTGGCCTGGCTCACTGCACACTCTGACACAGGCCGCAGCTGAGCAACCCTTGCTTGCTGTACATAGCTCTGGTCCGACATGAACCAACAGTTGGGTGAAATATGATAGAAAGGAATTAGTAGGAAAGTAAAAGGAAGTCATGCGAAGTAAAAGCCCTGCCCTTTTAGCATGAGGTTCACTCCGTTTCAGGGTTCCTCTTGCCATGTGGCTGAGGGCCGCCCTGCGGACCACTATCCCAGGAGTAGGCTGCCTTCCCAACCTCTCATGGAAATCCAGTCTCCACCCAATGGCACTGGGTCAGCCCAGGTCATGGGCCAAGCCCTAGCATTTTCTACCAGCTGGATGTCAAGGCTGCCTTTGGGAATGCACTCCCACATCACCTTTCCAACTCCCACATCAGCACGGGATGATGCTGGCTGAGGCAAAAGAGCTGAAGTGTGAGAGAGTCAGGACCTTGGGGTCCTTTCATGTAAAACGGGCCACACACGATTCATCTAAAGCCCTGGAGTGGCTGCTGTGCTCCCCCTACTGATTTCAGGCTATGAGTGCTTCCTCTGTATCTTACTCCTGTCCCCGTCATGAGCTCATGTGCATGCTGTTCTCAGCCATGTGCAAACCGTCTTTCCACCAGCAAAACAGAAAAGATGATGGAGGCCAGGTGAACCCACTGGGGCTCACCAGTGGCCTGCCCCGGGTCTGGCTGGCAAGTCTGTTGCTTGCTAAGTCTGGTCCCAGAAAGAGGCAAACTCACGAGTCACAGGGGTCTTCTCCTCCACTTCCTCGTTGTCCTCCTCCTCCTCCTGCCCAGGCAAAGTCCTGAATTCAGAAAGGTCTTTCTGTAGCATCTGGGAAACTGCTTCATGGGCCAGATATGAAGCAAGCAGTGGTGGCGCATTCCTGGAATGGGAATAAGAAGTGAACTGGGGCTGGCTCCTCGGCAGAAGCCAACAAACCAGCACCAGCCTGAGCCCTCCAGAGGAAGACCTCAAGCCCCTCCACCCAGGGAGACCCCCTGGAGGTAGCAATGGCCACTTGCACCCCATTGTGGGGCCACAATGAGGAGGTCAGCCTCTGGTCCTTGGGGCAGGTATCCACATGGTGCCGTTTACTGGGGCCTGAACTGCACCAGATGTGGGCTGAGGCTGGTAGGGAGGGCGTGTCAGACTTGTGAGCTACATCCATTGGCTCCAAGGCCAAGTCAGACAAACTGCCCAATGTCCAGCCTAATGATGGTTGCCTAGTCACCAATACCAACTGGGGGTCTCTGGGTGTCGGGGAGCTTATGGGTTGAATTGTGTCCGCCAAAATGTTGAAGTTCTAATCCCCAGTGTCTTCAAATGTGACCGTGCTTGGTAATAGGCTGGTTCAGGTACAATTAGAGAAAATTTGGACACAGACACACACATGGAGAACAATGGGAAGGTGAAGGCAGAGATCAGCGTGATGAACTTACAAGCCAAGGGTGGCCAGCAACCACCACAACTTCCAGGCACTAGAAATCTGAGACAATACATTTATGTTGTTCAATGCATCCAGCCCGTGGTCCTTCATTATGGCCACCCCAGAAAACAAATCATAGGCTGCACTTGGAAGGCTGGGCTGTGCATGGCCCATGGAGTCCCTGATTCATCAGAGCAGCTGGTATAAGAGCATGCTAGGGGTAAGGGTACAGGTGTCAGGCCACTGGGGAACTGTGACCTTGGTGTGGCTTAAAGAGGGATGTGACAGGATGGGATAGGCTTATCCCTTTTCACTCAGGGTGGGTTGAAGGATAAACACTGTGAGGCAGTCAAGGCCCTAGCTAGGCAGAGCCTGGTGGTGGACAGGAGGGGACAGAGCAGGTGCTGGGCAGGGGATGGACAGGTTCCACGTCCAGGGTGAGCCTCACCTTCAGCTGAGTGTTGAGAGGCCTGGGGCTGTTGACCATGTGGTCTGGGGATGGGGCCTCTAAATGAATGGGGGTGAGGGCTACAGCCCGAAGGAGCTCACCTGGGTGGACAGCAGCTGGGGGACAGAGAGCAGCTAGAGAGGTGGCCCAGGGCTGTGGAGGAACAATTCTGGGAAGCAAGACTTGGTTGAGTGCTTCGAAGGTCACAGCCAGCACACCCAGAACAGAACTGGGGAGCTGGTATAGGCAGCAACAGGAAAGCAAATAGAGGGAGGAAATGGGAACCTCAAGTCCATGAGAAGAGGACCAGGTGGCAGCTCCCAGGAAGTCACGGGGATGGAGAGACTGAGGCCAGTGGAGAAGGACTAGCAACAATTCTGCCGCAGGTGCACTTTTCCATGGGCTCTCTGGCCTGCCTGTACAGCCCCCAGCCTCCAGGCTTGGTTCCAACACTGTGTTCCTGGGGAGCCCTCCCTGGCTCGCCTAGACAGAGTGGTCATTACCCCAGTACCCCTACAGCCTCAAGAATGTATCCTGACCCTCAAACCTGCCTCCCTACCAGTGGGAGCTTCTTGCAGGCTGGAAGATGTGCGTTCACCCCCAAGTGCCTTTTCCCTGAGGGCTGGGGGCGGGTGGCCTATGATTTGCCATTGCACGGACACTCTGGGCTTCACTCTGATGGCAAGGGCTTTCCAATTGCCTGGCAGATGGTTCCCGTCCATTTGCGCCTAAGCATTTGTGGTGTCTCTGGATGGTCTTAGGAATCCACTGGGATGAAGGAGAGAGTAACTGAGAAGTCTCTGGAACTGCCTTTGAAAAACAACCAGCCAAAACAGGAGAAATGACTTCCTCTGCCATTGGGGGATTTCCTGGCCACCACTGGGATTTCCTTTTTCGCAGCAGGGAGAAGGGGCATCTGTTCTCCTTGCTCCTGGGGAGGTCAGGCTGTGTCTTCCTGCAGGCCCTCTTAAGTCCCCTTGCTGAGGCCACCGAGCTTCCCGCTACAGGGACCCAGACAATGCCTGGCTCCCTGCCACAGGCTTGCTTCCTGGATGCCTCTCTCCTCTCCCACGGGGTCCCGCCCAGTACACACCCAGGCACTCAGGCCCTGCATTAGTCAGGGCGCCTGAAGGGACCAGAAGAGGCAGTGAACGGGACAAAGTACGTGACCAGGGGCCTGATCAACACCCTAGTCCCGCACACTTTGGGCATTTTTCAAGGAATTCCCAGTTCAGCAGCAGAGATGAAAACATACATAAATAATATAGGGAAAGGTAGGCATTGCTTGGGGACCTCAGATGGGACAGGGAACTGCAAACAACAAGGGGAAGGACAGGATGTAAATGATCACAGCCTTGAACTCAGTGGTCTGAGTAAAAGATAGCATTCACAATCTGAATAAACCTCCACGAGATCCCATATATCCAAGAGCCCGCACCCTGCAGGAACATGTGTGGGGTGCTCCTGATGGTCCACGCAGTGTAGGCACCATGTGAACATCCGTGTCTACAGAGGAAAGGGAAACTAGAAAAGGACAAAAATAACTGAAAATAAATCCACTAAGATGTCTGGAAAATATAAGACTTCAAAGTATACAGTTTAAGGTAATTTCCGGTGGACTCAGAGGCTTGCACCAACCCCTCCAAGGAGCTGTGCCCCAGGCTTCTCTGTCACTCACAGTCTCAGGCCTGCTGTCATCCTGCTAATTAACGGGGAGCTCATTTACCACCTGAGCCCAGGGCCTACGGCCCGCTCCGGCCCTCTCAGCCCCGCCTGTGCCAGAGCCTTGAGGAGCCCCACCTCACCTCGGCCAAATCCTGATTTTCCCGGCACTTAGATCGAGATGCCTGCCCTGCATCATAACTAACACTCGCTCCCGAGGCCCCTTGCCCCACAGACCCTGCGGACCAGCTCCCGACTTCTCCAGCTCGGGCCCCTCTCTGGGCAGGAGTAAGGTCACCTGCTCCTGCTCAGCTACCCTCCTCTCTCTCACCTCTGCCATTTCTACTGCTGAGAAGCAAAACCAGCCCCACCACCCTTGGTCCTCCCGCTCCCTGCACATGTCTTCCCTGAACCCTCTCCCTCCATGACCTGGGAACTGACCCTCAAGTTGGTGCCCCTCCTAGGTCCCATGGTGCGGCAAGTCCCCCTTCTAATGCCGTACCCCTTGCCCAGAGGCTCAGCTAACAGGGGCTCTGCTGCACCCAGGCTGGTTTCCCACCTTGGTCCCCAGCTTGTTTCTCTCTGTTCCCATGGACAGACATGTCACCCTTGGCACAGCAGTGTGCCGGGTCCTCTCGCTCTCCTCAAGCCTTGGTCAGCACGGGCACCAATCCTCCTGGACCCACCTCTCCTCCTGTGAGCCCTGAACCCCTCTGGAAGGCACCCTGCTGCTGGGAGGATGGACTCAGCCGCCCTGGGCCCTCCATTTCGTTTCTTCCCTCCAAGTGCAGATGCTGCACCTGGTCAGCTCCCTCTCCTCCCGTTCTTCATGCTCCTGGCCCTGAGAGAGGCAGGACTCCAGGAGCCCCCTCTTGCCCTGCCCTCCTCTCCCATCCCCCACATCGCCAGCACCCCTCCGGCACCTCCACCGTGGCATCATCAGGTCCCAGGCCGGCTCTGCTCCATCTGCCTCTAAAATATTTCCTCAAAGCCAGACAAGCTGGCAACCCCCTCTCCACATGCCATCCCCAGACAGACATGGTCACTGGGCCTTTTCTCCTGAGCTCTGTGGGACCGATGGGGATGCTGGGATGGACATGGCCCTGAAGCAGGCCGACAACCAAAGGCCTCTGCTCAGCGACCCAGGCTCCCACACTGCAGCTGCACATGCAAGAGAGTGGGCAGCTCTGCTGGGGGAGGGGAAGGGGGCGGGGATGAAGCGGACGGACCAAAAAGGAAGCACTCCAAGGCCAGGGCCTTGTCCTGATTTTAGGGGTGATGCAGTGACTAGGGACCATGGGTGTGAGTCCTCAGGAAAGGATGGGGTTCACATGAATGCCACATGGTGCCAGCCCACAGTCATGAGCTTCCCCATATCTTTCTCGAAATTTACTATGCTAGTGGTACTCCCCTTCTGTGTCTCAGCTTCCTCATCTGTGCAACAGGGGAAGCACCATTATGTCTCTGTGGGGCAGTGTGGTCTGCATGCTGGGCACATGGCCAGGCCCTGCCCTGCCCACAGGTGGAGGCCCTGGCCAGTCCCCTAACCCATCTGGCCTCTGTCTCTCCATTCATGAAACAGGACAGAAATGGGACCCACTGCTTAACATTTGTCACGAATTAAATTGTGTCCCACAAAATGATACGCTGAAGTCCTAATGTGAGTGATTTATGATGGGACCTTATTCTGAATTAGGGTCTTTGCAGGTCATACCGGAACAGGGTGGACCCCTTATCCAATAGGACTGGTGTCCTTACAAGAAGACATGTGGAAAGATGGAGATGACACATGAACACAGACACACACATGGAAAAATGCCATGACAACGAAAGCCAGGCTGGAGAGGTGTCTCCAGGCCAGGGCACACTATGGGCCACTGATTACACCAGAATCTAAGAGAAAGGTCTAGAACTGATTCTTCTGACAGCCTTTATTTGAGATGTGACCCTGCTGACACCCTGATCTCTGACTTCTGGCCTCCAGAGCTGAGATAATTTGTTTCTGTTACTCTAAGCCACACAGCCTGTGGGGCTCTGTTACGGCTGTCCTGGGAAACTGGCACAGCACTGTCACAAGGTCCCACATAGGGAACATAAAATTGCAAGGGGCAGGATGCATGGATGGGGGTAAATGCCAAGTTCAAGGCTGGCATGTAGCACATGCCATGTGTTCTCCCGTCCCATCTGTCCCCTGCGGTGGGTGAAAGGCCTACCTGCCGCTCAGGAAGCTCACTGCCAGCTCAGCCAGCTCGCCCTCCACCTCTTCCAGGCTCAGGGCTGTCCCAGGAACCTTCCATGGCAAAGGGCTCTCTGGGCTCAACGTGGCTGGGAAGTCACGGAGGAACTCGTCCAGGAAGCTGGGGGTCTCCTCTGCCGTCTGGCTGCTTTGCTTTGGGGCTCCAGAGGCCATGCCCGGAGCATCCCGAGGGGCCTGCTGCCAGGATTCCAGTCAGGCTTCGCGCTAGGAGAGATGTGAGGGTCAGCAAAGACAGGGAGCATTCAGCACCCTGTTGTGGGGCCTTCGGGCCCTGCAGCGCTGCCTGCCTGGTGCCTTGCCATCTCCTGCACCCTCACATAGCACACGGTAGGGGTCACACCAAGCCCGGGCCCACCTAGCTTCACACACAGTCCAGGGGACTCAAGTAAGCGGGAGGGGCAACTCTGGCTAGTCTGATGACCTGAGAGGGGGTGTGCTGGAGGAAAGCTAGAGGGGTGGCTTCAGGAGATGGAGCCAGGAGCAATGACTACATGACATCCTAAAGAAGGAAGCTGTGCTCCCAGCAGACATGGCCAGTGTGGCCAGAGCTGGGCAGGAGACAGACATTAGGACCAGGTCACTGAGGCAGGCGAGAGGGTTCAACTTGACCCAGGACCTGGCTGGCCAAGAGGTGAGGCAGAGATGGCATTAGGTCTTGTGAACCTAGAGGTGGTACCCAGAGGGGAAAAGGATCATTCGTAAAGGAAAGAAGAAAATGGCCTGGACAGGATGGTGGCAGGGCCCACATGCAGGAGAGGGCTGGCCTTGAACTATTTCAGGGACGGACCAGAGGGGGAGCAGGAAGGGCTCCCCAGAGGCTGTGGGGCACCTCAGGGTGCGGGCAGTAGGAAGCAGAGCATTAACCCAGGACAGCGAGGGGAGTTCCATGTGTAAACCCTCCAATGGGAGGAGGCCAGGCCTCCCAGGGCCTGGCTGCGAAGAGGCATTGCAGGTGGCATAAACCAGACCCCACCATTGGGCACAGCCCAGCCTCAAGGAATCTTCCTCCCAGCAACCTTAGGGAAGGTGGAGAGCTTCCTAGCTGCCAGCCACTCAGGGTCACGGGATTATGGAGCCCAAGCCCGCCGCCCCCACCTTTCCCCAACCCACTTCTCTCACACCTGGAAGCAGGTAACTCATCCCCATTCTCCACCCCAAGGTGGGACTCCTGCTCCTGTCCCCCAGCTTGGGACCACCCTCTCCACCTCACACTGGCCCGAGCTATGGCTCCAAGGCCCACCGAACCCCCACCTCCTACTCACAGCCTCCAGAACCACACAGTTCCATAGGTCTTCCATTCATTGCCCCTCAGGGTCAGCCTCTGCTCCCCCACCCCCACCCTGCTTCAATTCCCCTGAGGGGCTGCAGCCTGGCCCTCTCTAGGCACCACTTTCTTTCTTTCTTTCTTTCTTTTTTTAAAGATTTTATTCCATTATTTTTAGAGAGAGGGGAAGGGAGAGAGGCAGAGAGGGAGAGAGACATCAATGTATGGTTGCGTTTCACCTGCCTCCAGCCACAGACCTGACTGGAGACCTGGTTTGCAACCTGGTTATGTGCCCTGGCTGGGGAATCGAACCTGCGACCTTTGGGTTCGCAGGCCAGTAGGCGCCACTTTCTAACACACACCTGGGCAGTCACCTCCCATCGCCACCTGTTCCTGACAGGCTCCTCACTCTCACCCCTCCTCTCTTCCTCTCCCCAGCATCCAGCTGGGAAACTTTTCTCGGGAATAAATCCCACACATTTATCCCCCTGAGAAAGTGGTAACAAATTAACTTGAGGGCCCAAGCAACACCCCACATTCTAGATGTTGGGGAGCATTTTCATAGCCTATCCTCTTCCAGGTTCTGAGGAGCGAACAGCAACAGCAGGGCCACAGGAGAGAATCTTTGGGAATCACCAGACTTAGGTACCTACAGGCCACAGTTGGGGGCAGGGGCTTGAAGCTGGAGGACAAAGGCGGTTCAGAGAACCTACTGTGGGACACAGCCAGGGGAGGGGCGTCCATGTCAAGAACTAACTTAGTACAAGTTTTCCAGAAGATTAAAGATGGAAAACACGAGGGAGAAGGGGACCAGAACAGTTAAATGTTTCATCAGCAAAGGGCAAAGAGTGGTCAATTAAAAAGAAAAACCTCTCCCTTCTTCCAGAGACAGGAACCAGAACTTAATTTTTAAAAGCAGACACACAAAAATAACATAGAAATGGGGCCAACTGTAATAGAAGGACATGGAGACGGACTTCAGTTCATTGTTATCCTTCAATTTACTCACCCGCAGAAGTGCACACAGTGCAGCCCCAGATAACAACAGCAAACAGTTAAAAAAGGTCAAGAATATAACAAAAAGAAGGGAGACCACTCACTGTGTTACAAACCACCAGGGTAAGACTGTGAAATGGGGAGACCAGGAAAGGCTGGGAGCCCCCTGTGGTGGCGAGAGTCAGCTGTGAAGGAGGCCGGCCAGGCCACACCAGTGCCCACAGATACAAGAATCAAGCCAATGAAAACAAGATGACAAGAGTTCCCCAGCAGGTTTGGACACCCGTGGACAGAGAAAGAAGCCTCCTCTGCTTTCCCTGCCTCCGCATTCAACCGTTCTGGTTTCCTGTTGCTTAGAGAGAAATATAAGTAATGCAGAGCTGCCTCAAGCAATACTCAGGCGGGGCTGGGAAACGCTGAGCCCCGAAATACCCTGGAGGCCTTGAAATCTCAGGACAGTGTGTTCACTGACCTCCCCAGAATGCCCGGGAGGGCCCCAGTTTGGGAACCCTGACCCACGATATAAAACAACAGAGTTCAAGGCCCTTTACCTTTGACCTCACTTGCTGGTGGCGGCACCACCTGACATTTTGTAATGCAGGAGCCTCCTAGCCTCCCAGCCTTGGGACACTGTTTCCTGTGTCTGGGACCCTCTCCCTGCAAAGTGGGCCAATTGCCCTGGGGATTGGGGGCCCCTCCTCTACATACTGCAGCACTGGTCTCTGTCATGCCCCTGCTCACCATGCAGGGGGCTGCAGACATGCCCCCTGTGCCCCCTGTCCCAAGTCCCAGGTCTGGCAAGGGCCTAGATGGCAGTCTGAGTGGAACATGTATGCCAAGGGAGGTCTGGAGGTCGAGGCAGCACAGGAATGCCAAGTGCTCGCACTGGGACGCAGGCTGGCTTATTCCCAGAGTCTGCTCTAGCCGCCCTCCTTCCCTATACAGGTAGGGGGCCCAGAGCCACCCTGCCTGCTCAAGACCAACCATGCTTGTTTCTGCATCACCTAGAGGAGGCAAGGTGACAGGAGAGGGACCAGGACATGGCCTCCGTTCTCTGGGGCCCAGCTGCTCTATGACTTACAAGTCATTTCCTTCCCTGCCTTCCTTTTTTCAACAAGCTCCGACTCTGTGATGGAGTCACATGGATATGAGCAAAACAATCCCTGCCCTTGGAAGCCTATGGCCTAGACATAAAGGCATGAAGACAGCAGGAGGGAGGAATTCCCCAAAGGGGGACTCAGAGGTGATGCGGGGATTGCCAGGAAGGGTGGGGGACAGTGCTGAGGCCTTGAGCTCTCATAGGACCAACAGAAAAGATGGTCTCTGGAATGATGTACTAAATAGCAGGCAGGCAGCAGGACCAGGATGAGGTGGCACTGAGCCTGGTGCAGAGATAGCCCAAGTCGGGATGATGATGAAGGGCTCAGGAGGGCTTGTGCATAAGTCTGTGCAAGTCACCAAAGACCTGCAGAAAGTATGAGAGGGGCACTGAGCTCCCAGCCCCCAGGGCCACCTGCCTCGACCAGTCTCGCTAAGCCTGGCTCCTGGAACGATGCCCCTCTGCACTGTTCATCAGTGGGTAGCCAGAGTGGCCAGAATGCCAGGACTGCCAGCTAACATCTGCCAGGGGCCCAGAGGTACCATCACTGCTTTGAGCACTCTTCTCACCATGCAACAACCTGCTATTATTCCTACTTTACAAGCAGGGAATGCAGCATAAGGGCCAAGAAACCTGCCCAACGTCCCTGAGTTGGGTTCATCACCAGCTCCTAACTCTGCCAGAAATCCCGCCCAAGGCGAATAGGTCACCAACCCCTAATGCAGCCTCTCTCATGCCCTGGTTTTAATTTCTGTGCCGCCTGCCTTGGCGCCACAGAAGAACCCCTAACCTCCGTGTTCTTGCGCCTGACTGGTGGGTGGCATTTCATTTTGCTTGAGACCTCTAATCCAAGCTCTGCTGAAATCCTAATGTCTTTGGAGTCAAGCCCTCTGTCTTCTGTGGCTCTAGAGCACGTTTGCTGGCACCTAACTTGTAAAAAGTCCCTTTTCCCCTCATTTAACATATACATTTTCCTCTCGTTCACTAGTTTTGACTCATAAGCTCAACTAATGCTCATTGGTACAACTGCATTTTTCTAGGTCTGGACAAAACACTTGTTGAGTCCTGCTTAACTTCAGCAGCCCGGTGAGGAAAAAAAATTGCAATCCTTAGGAAACTACATCACTGTTACAAAAGTACCCATTGTTAAAAACTTTTCTGCAAATGGAGAATTTTACTTCTTCACTTCTCTGAGTAGAAGAGTTTGTAAATGCTTCCAAATCTCATACATATCAATTTCATGGTAAAAATACACGTAACGTACGACTTACCATTCTCCCCATTTTTAAACGTGCAGTGTTATGGCATTAAGCACAATCACATTGTTGTGCAATGTGCAACCACCACTTTTTTTACAGGCTTGACTTTCTCACTTGATTACAAGCTTCCTGAGGTCAGGGAGCCCACCCCTGTCCTACGCAGAGTTAACACAACCTTTATGCATGGCAGCCACCCCGTGTGATGGCTGAGGGAAGGTGCTGGCTTCCTTCCACCACCACTGAGTGGTATGGGCTTGGCGTAGGCAGCTGCAGCCTGGAACCTTCAAAGAGGAAGCTACAACACTTTGGGGAACATGGTGGGCAGTAGAGAAAGGTTTTAAAGTCAGGGCTGGTTTCAGGTGCTATCTCAAAGGAATTGTACAAAGGAACTTGTGTGGACGTTTATAACTTTCAAAGTGACATTCTTCCTGTTTACCTCTGACAACTGTGCGGAAAGTACATGCTGTTAGGTTACTGTGCAGATGAAGAAATAGGCTCAGGGACAGTGAGCAACCCACCTAAGCCCACCTACCTAAGGCCACCGAGGTAAAGCTGGACTCAAACGGGATCTTCTGATGCCCTTATCGGCTCCACCTTGGGCGCAGGAGGAATGGAGTGAAATCCGACAATAGGCGGAACAGGAGCATAAAGGCCAGAAGTGAGTGGACATGACCTCAGGGCGCTGGCCCGCGGGGCACCTCCCCGAAGGTGGGGGCCCCACTCAGCCCACGCGCTTGGCCCAGGGAAGGCCACGAGACCCTGCGTCATCAGGACAAGGCCTGGCTGGGTGGCAGGGTGGCAGGGGGCACAGGAAGTGGAGGAATACATCACCACCCATTATGCCAGGCCCTACATCAAAATCCCTACAATCAGGTGCCACTTCTCCCTATTGCACTGAGGTCCCGCGATTGCAGTGGAGGCGCCCGGGGTCCTCCCTGCTGAAGGTCTACCTCCCACACGTCCCGCTAGAGCTGCTGCAGCCCAAACACCGGCTTCAACTAAAACACGTTAAATACACATGGGGAAGGGCCGCGCGAGGCCGTGGGGTGGCGGCACTTGGGCACAGACGCAGTCCTGCAAAGGTGCAGGGGCTGGTGGGGTAGGGGTCTGGGAAGCGGGCCGGCCCGGGAGTGGGGTGGGGTGGGGCTGCACCTGGAAAATGGGGGCGCTTCACCCCCTCGGGCACCCCATTCTGCTTCGGCCCTCAGTCCACACCTGGCCTCGGTCGGCCACACCCCCGCCAGGCCGGTGACCAGCCCAGTTCTGCACCCTTGGCTCCTCAGGCCTCCAATTCCCCGCCCCAGGTTCCTCAGCAGCTCCTCCCGCCCTTCAGCCCCCCACTTGGCCCCCTAACCCTTCGGAGTCGCTCCACCTCGGCCTCCCTGCCCCCGCAGCCCCCATCCTGACCCCTGGATCCTCGGCGGCCCATCTCACCCTTGCACAGCTAGGACCCCCACCTGAGCCTCACCCCAGCGCCGTCCGCCTCGCAGTCCCCCGCCAAAGGACTCCTCACTCCCAGGGCCCCGCAGGCCTCACGTGTCACTCCCAGCTCCGCGCCCAGCCAGGCGCCCCGGCCGGCCCCGCCCACTTCCCGTCCCTGGCCGCCCTGGTCGTGCGCAGGCGCAGTCGGGCCCCGGGGGGTGGGGTGGGGCGGGGCCGGGCCTCTGCTGCCCCCTGGCGGCCTCACGACTTATGACTTCAGCCCTTTCATTTCGGGTGGAGAGCTGCCCTGACCCTGGGCTCTGGGTGCTCTCTGGTGACTTGCTTCACTTTTTGAGCCTTGAGCGGGTAGGTAGGTGGGGGAAAGCAACGCCTACCTCGCAGCGTCCGGAAATTAAGCAACTTGTGCAGCCAACAGCCGTTAAGTGGTAGAACAGGGATGTGCACCCAGGCTGCCCAGGGCACGCCATCCATCAGGCAGGGAGGTCCGGGCCACCATACTCTTAAAGACTGTATCTAATTGCTGCTAAGACGATTACCGCAGGCTTACGCACATTTTTATGAAAGATGTATTTACTTTTAGAGAGTGGGGAAGGGAGAGAGGGAGAGAAATAGCAATGTGGGAGAGATACATCAATGGGGTTGCCTGCCTCTCAACGCACCCCCACAAGGGGACCCAGGCACGGGCCCTAACTGGGAATTGAACCAGCGAGCTTTTGGTTCACAGGCCAGTGCTCAGTCCACTGAGCCACACCAGCCGGGGCAACGTACACAAATTAATAGTTTCGGGGGTCAGAATGGGCTAAATTCTGGGCATCAACAGGTGTGTTCTTTCCTGACAGCTTTAGCAGGAACCTGTTCCCTCACCTTTTGCAGCTTCTAAAGACAGCCCCACTTCTTGCTTGTGGTCCTTTTCATCTTCAGAGTCAGGAACATAAAGACCCTTGTGATGACATTGGGCCACCCCAATAGGCTGGGATAATCTCCTTTCAGAGTCAGATGATAAGCAATCTTAATTCCATCTGCAACCCTGATTCCCTTTACCAAATAGGGGACAGAAGGATGTAGATAGACATCTTTGGGGGCCATTTACCACCATAGAGGCCCATAAAGATGGCAAAAGAAATAAATGAACTTTTAGGCCAAAGAAAATATAATTTAATATAGTCATATTTATATCATCAATACAATTGTAAACTATAATTTAAAAAAATATTTTATGGAGGAAGGGCCCTCAAAAGTTCTACGGTGGCCCTGCTTAACTGACCATTAGGCCCACACACTGGCCTGTGTCCTTCCTTCCTTCCTAGGAATTAAGGTCTTTGGGATGCTTCACTAACTGGAAGGTATTGGTGAAGCCCAGAACCTGGAGAACTAGCAGTTGGCCAATGTGAAAGGAAACTCTCTAGGGTTGAGGTGGGTCTGGAAGGCAGGGGGCATCTGGACAGATAAAGCAGGGTGGAGAGGGTGCTGGCTCATCCCATTCTTCTACCTGTGCCTCCCTAGTTCCTGTCGCCATCAAGGCCTGAGACAACTTCTTATTAACCTGTGACCCTGAACATGTTCTTTAGCTCCCTTAAGCCTCAGTCTCCCTATCAGAAAAATGGGGACAATAGCAACCAATGTACCTCGGATTGTTGTGAGAACTCGCATCAATTTCTCCCAAGTGTATTCAGGACTGTGGGGTGACATCTGAGAACTATAGTGCAGGTGAGGTGATGTGTAGGACAAGACCTCCCACACTCTAAAGTCCGTTTCCCATGAAAGCTGATATACCTGTGGGCCTCCTCAGCTGGGGCCCACGTGTTTTAGGGCAGGTTCTTGGCTAGGAGCTTGCCCCTTACTGGTGCTGGTGGGATTACTTGAGCCCCATGGTTTCTGTCAACCCAGCCCCGTCTGCATTCCATCCCACCTCAGCTCCAGGCTCTTGACTTTCACCCTTGTGAAAGGAACATCTCAACATTACCCGCGTCCTCTCTGCTGCTCATAAAGCTGGGCCCTGGCTTAGTAGAGGAGCACTGGGGGATACAAAGAGCTCAGCATGGGTTTTCTTCTGGTCTCTGCCCCCTTGACTGAACTCTGTCCTGGCCCCCAAATGCCTCCTGTTCTGTAACCCCACCCTGAGCACTCCCTGCCCCCACATCTGCAAGTGGTTATAACATGTCCCTCCTCCAGCTCTTCCGGTCCCCATGCCATCATGCATTGCCAGACTCATTGTAGAGAGGGGATCATATTGGTCTCGGGCTTTCCAATCATCACTGAGCTATAACCTTGGGAAGGAACCCCAACATTTCAGGACATTTGCATTGGGGTACCTACTGGGCTTCCTGTCTACTGCTGCCTTCTAAAGGGGCCCCTGGGGTCTCCTTCAGCCACCAGTGTCTTTGACCTGGGTCTTCAAGGGTCTTCAAGGAGGTAGAAGGGGGGTTAGGTTAGTACCTGCAGGTGTGGGGTTCATTCTCCCATCCAACAGACCTAAACCTGGAAGGGCTACTACACTCATCTGAGCAAACACATCTGGGGCACTCGGTGTCAGTATGTGCCAGGGGCTCAAGATGGGCCATTTGCAAAGATGGGAGGCCTGCTCTGCAGGGGTTCTGCCCTGTGCCCTCCTCAGGGCAAGCCAGCCTGCAGCCACTGCCCTCCCTCTTCACCTCCCCCCATACCCTCTGCTTTTAATGCAGTCACTCCGCGACAGCCAGTGTGATCCTGTTAAAAGTCAGGCCATGCTCCTCCTCTTCTACAAACTCACCCATTTCAGAGTAAGAGTCAAAATCTTAGTAGTTTTAAAGGTCTTACACCCGGAGCCCCGCCCCTTACCACTCAGACCTCATCTCCTACTCCCTCCCTGCTATCACTCACTCCAGCCACTAGTATTTCTCCAGCCCCTCAGGCCCACTGTGGCCATGGACCTCTGTACCTGTTCCTTCCACCGTACACATGGCTCACTCTTCACCTCCTCCATCTCTGTACACGTGTCTCCTTTTCAGGCTATTTCTAACCACCATATTTAAGACTGAACACCTAACCACACAGACACACACACCCACACACATGTGGGACCTCTTAACCTTTTTCCTTGCTTCATTTTTCTGCTTGGAACTTATCCCATATTATTTACTATAATTATATTTATCCTGTTTATTGTCTGCCTCCACCATTGGAATTTAAGACCTCTCCAAGCAGGGAATTTTACCCATTTATTGCTTTATGCCCAGCTTTTGACAGGCACATGAGAGATGCTCAAACAATGTTGAATGAATGAATGAATGGCACTCCAAGGTTCAACTCCTGCCCAGGCGCATCTCCCACTTTCCTAACCCTGCACGCCAAGGCATATCTAACATCTGAGTCCCTCTCCCACATCCCCATACCCTTCCCTCCTTTTCTCCTATAGCAATAGAATTTTCAGTTAGACACATCGCCCAACACTGAAAACTACATTTCCTAGTTTCTGCTGTAGCTGGCTGTGGCAGAGGGATTATGACCAATGTGGTTCATTTGTATTTCATGCATGAATTTTCATGTTCTTCCCCTACAGCCTTGATTTATCTATTGGGTCCACATCTCCAGAAGCTACCTCCTTCCTGCTTATACCCAGGACAGAGGACAGAGAAAATATCATGCATTTGGCAACACTTTTTGTAAGAGTTTCTGTCCTTTGAGTAAGTTTAAAACTGGATGCAGCTTTCTTCCCTGGTATCCCAGCTATCACATAAAGCAAGCTCCTACGGTCCATGAGCTCAACTGAGCTCTGTCTTGCTTAAATATACATGATGAATTCTGATGGTCAGAGAAGGGTCTCCCTAGTTTGCTTATCTTCAAACAAGGGGGTATTCCCACCTCTGTGGACTTCTGAGTGCCTGCGGAAAAGGGGCTGATACAAGGAAACATTAGTTCAACATTTCTAAGGGAGATCAGGAGGAAACCAATGAATTTGACTCAATTCCCAAGAGAGGATTCAGAGAAGAAAAGTCTGCAATTTCAAGGAAGAAGTACCTTGAACTACAGACCCTTCTCTTACCACTCTACCCCAGGGGTGTTTCCTTTTCTTTTGGAGTCTAGAGACTATGGTCAAGCCTGCCAGTCACTCACTGGTCAATGTCTTCATCATTCCTACCCATTTGTTTGCAGTCTAATCAATCTTGGATCACCAAGGACCCTTTCTGTTGCAAGTGATCTAATTCAAATTTAAGCAAAAATAAAGTACTGACCTATAAAGAGTCCATTGGTAACTAACATCAGGCAGAGCTGGATCCAGGAATCCAAATGCCATGAGCTGTATCAACTACTTTACAACAGAACAAACCATCCCCAGGCACCCATGGGCTTCCTCCTGGTTCTGGGAATTGGCTGAGTAGTTTTTCTGGTCTGGACTTGGCTCGCCTGAAGCTAAAGGTCTACAGCATTTTCACTCACATGCCTGTCAATTGGCTCAATATCAGTTGGAAAATCAAATGCCTTAGCCATGTCTTCCTCATTATTCAACAGGCTGGTCTGAGCTTGCCCATATGGTTACTAGGTTTGAAAAGTAGCAAGAGAAAGGACACACTTTTTTGAACCTTTGTATCATGTTTGCTAATACCTCTTTGGCCAAAGCGAGTCACATGCCCTACTTCAGATGACAGAAAAATAGGCTCCACCACTTGAAGAAACTGCAAGTCATCATTGAGAGGGGTGTACCTAGTGGGATGGGAAACATTTAAGAGCATTGTTTTATTAGATTTTCTTAGATAATCTTTCTTTAGATGGCAGTGAAAATCGCCCTGCTCTCCAGGGTATTATTTCTTGCTGCCCAATAATGTAACAGGACCCTTTGGAGGGGGGTCCTCAATTTTAATGGACTCATTTTGCCTGCAGCCAGGAATGACTCATAATAACAGAGTGAAAAAGGAAAGGTATTTTGTTTATTTGAAGGGTGGACAAATGTATACTAAAGGTGCAATTATGCCGTTGAATCCCACTCCCTTTAAAAACACCCAAAATATACAGTCCTACCCGATTAGGCTAGCTTTCAAGCAGACAAGCAAAAGGTAATGTCTTTCAGAAACACAACAGTTCTCAGCTTAGCATTCCAGTTATAAACTCAAAGTTCCCAGCAGCTGCTATACCCAATTAGGGGAGTATTTTGCGCACACTCCCCAACTCTTTTTTTTTTTTTTTTTTTTTATGATTTTTTTAAAAGATCTATTATTTTCAGAGAGAGAACAAGGGAGAGAGACAGAGAGGGAGAGAAACATCAATGTATGGTTGCCTTTCACCTGCCTCCAGCTACAGACCTGGCTGGAGACCCTGTTATGTGCCCTGGCTGGGAATCGAACCAGCGATCTTTGTGTTCGCAGGCCAGCACCTTATCCACTGTGCCACCAGCTGGGGCCCCCCATCTCTTATACCACAGGTAATTCCCTATCTCTGTGCAAACTGCATGTCTTCCTTTCTCCCCTTTGCTTCCCCCTTCTCAAACCAGGTGAGTTCTCAGGCCGAATGTCTGTCTGGGGGTCATCCAGGAGTGAAAGAGAGAAAGAGGGAGGGAGAGAGAGAAAAGGCGGGAGGAGAGAGAGAGAGATTGGGAAAGATAGATGCCCTATTTTAAGCCATAACCGTGGCCTGTGCCGCAGTGGTAGGGTGACCAATGGTGGCCACCTGTGAAGTCTCCTGTAGCCCTGTAAATTCTTTCATCACCATTCCATGGTCAAAAACCCCTCCTATCTTTTTAGGGTAAGAGATTTAGCCAGTCATTTGCACAACTAGTTACCAGCCGTAGATGTGCAAAGTACGTCTCTCAGGAAACATGGCTTATGTCGGTGTCCTACCCCAATCCGCAAACTGCAAAGAGTGGGGAATTTTGGCTTTCTTCCACTCTGTAACAATAAGAAACATCTGTGAGCACCCATTCAGCCACTCTATACATGGGCAAGCTGGGAAGTTCAAGGGAGTTAACCACCCCCTGGGGCAACCCTTGACCAATGGAAAGACAGGAACCAGTGAATGTGTATTTCCCTCTCACACCTCTCAGGAGAGGCACATTCCACCCTGCTCCTCAGAGGGTCCGCAGTGGGATCAAACCCAAGTTGCACATGGCAATGATCAACTTAATGATATTTATTGGACTGGTGTTTCCTCCTTGTCAGTCACCCACACCTGTCCCTTGGCATCACCCTCATGCAAGCCCTTGTCTCATGATCTGCTATTAGGGAAATCAAGCTAAGGCAACACCTGACTTTGTGACACGAAAGGGAAGCTGGGAATTGTAGGAACGAAGGAAGAACAACAGAAATGGTAAGGATCTGGATCAATGGGATGGCCTATTTTCTCCTCTTACATTATGTAATATATATGTGACTTGAAAGAAAATAAAGTATTCCATAGTTTCAGAGGGTAGCCATTCATAGTGCAAGGTAAAATAATCTGTGTGGTTGTCAGGCTCCTGCATTTCACTTAACTGATAAAATATTAGCTCTAATTACACTGTGAAATAATTTGTATACTTAGTGTTCTTCCCAGAACTAAAGAATTACAAATTCACTCAAGACAAGTTGGATCCCTTCAAATCTTCTATCTAGTAGTTGTGGATAAAATAGCTAAAAGATTTACATACAGGTTTTTTGAGAACATAGCTTTCATTTCCCTTGGTGAATTGCCTAGAAGTGGAATCAGGATCATGGATCCTGATCCATGTGTTAAGGATCATGTGTTAAGTATGCCCCACACTCCCCAAACTTTAAGTGTTACCCAAGCAGGATCTGAGTGGCATGGACACTTTTGATTTTAGTGGCTCTCCCCCTTTTTCTCCTCCAGTGTCCCTAGGGGAAAGGGCAGGAGGACTCACCGGTGCTGATACTAAAACTGCCACCTGAGTGTTGGCGGCTGGGCTAGGACCCCTGCCCGGGGAAAGAAGTCCCTCCTCAGCTTGACAGAACTGCTCCCCACTTTTATGCTGCAGTTTCTTCTGCAAGAGCTGCAGGGCCACCCAGGGAAGAGCGGTCTCAGTTGACATGCTCAAGGCTCACAAGCTATGAGGGTCTGGGGCAGATCTGTACCTTTGCTGGTCCTGGGTCCTTGTGCATCCTCTGCATGGGCTCTCTGTGGATGCCCTTCCCCCAAAGTCCTTGAGGTTGCCCCTTGTTTGTTGGCATGTTCCAACTATATCCCAGCAACAGGTCCACAGTGAGCTCTTGGCTTTCAGCACTGTTGGCAGCTGAAGGAATGCAATAGGAGCTTGCTGTCTGAGTACAGAAGTCACCCAAATGCTCAGTGGGCAATTATCTATACAGACTCTGTCCCCACCTTCCACCTTCAGTCCTGGGTAGGGCCTGGGATGGGGGACCAGCACCATCCTCACTGCTTACCGTGTACCCGTTTTTCCACTGGTCCATCTGCTGCACCAGCTGTCCTTATGCTGGCATCTATTCACAGGTTATCCTGCAGCATCCAGAGTCAGCCTCCACACAATCACAGCCTCTCCAAGATTATGTTCCAGGATCCTGCAGACTGTGCTTTTTGCTGGGGCTTGTTACCTCAATCTGCAGGCAGCAAAGGAGAAAGATGCGCTCTTCTCCCAACTCAGAGATGTCTCTAGGGGGCAAAGTCACTCTCTGTGTGCGGCACAGGAGCAGGTAGTCACCCTCCTGCCACTCACAACGCCCGGCTGTGTCTAAGATGCCTACACAGAGCAGATCATCCAGAGAGCCCTTGGGGAGACAGGGTACGGGACGACCAAGCAGGAGGAAGACCCCACGGTTTTAGAGAGGCAGCCTGCACAGGGGAGAGGCCCTGATTGCTCTGGGTTGTGCAATCTGCATCTAGGCTTTTGGGGACCCAGGGAGGCCTCTCTTCCTCCATGCCCAGGCCGGGCCTCTACAGATCCTTCCATGCACAGAGCCCAGAAGACACAAGCAACAAGAAACTTCAGGCCCCTGTGATGACCACCTGCCTTAAAAAGAAATCCTATCAGCAGCTCCTACAACTTCACTTGAGGTTTCCCACCAGTGCAGAGGAGGAGGGGTCTCACCACTCGCCAGGCTGTCCCAGAAGTCCTCAACAACGGGGCCAGGAGGGCCCTCAGGCTCTCTCTTCAGCCGTTGTATTCACCCAAAGGAATAGCCAGCATGAAAGGGACCAAGATGCAACCAGTGGGCAGAAAGGATCCCAGAGGAAATGCTCATACACAGGCATATTTCTACAGCTACACAGACACGGGGAACCTCTAAGGTGGCTACCACCTCCTGAGCTGGGTTTCCCAGTCATTGTCCACCTAGATGCAGAGAAGAAAGCAGTTCCAACGTGTCAACAATGCTTTGCGGGGTGAGACCGAGGCCATCCCGGGCTGTGGTGCTCCAGAGCCTTTGTGTTCTTCCCTCCTGCCCCTTGCAAGGACTGCTTGTGCACCAGCTCTCCCTCCAGCCCCGCAGCTGGTGAAAGCCAAGAGGAAGCAGGAGGCCCCAGGCCTAGGGACCATCCTGGAATTTGCTGGAGGGGACACCCCCCTGTGCATCCTTTGTCTCCCAGGAAGCACAACCCACTTGTCCCCCTCTCCTCCTCCCTGCCAGAGCCCCAGTCCTTGCTTCCTCCCAACTATCAGGCAGGGCTGACGTGTCTGCAGAGGGTGGGGCCCCAAACCCTCCGCCCACGCTTCCTCGCTACCACCAGTCATGGGCAGCTGCTCTCCAGCCCACTCCAACTGCTGGGTGCCCCCTCCATTTCACATTGAAGCCCATTGGGGTCCCCCCTGAATGGAGGGGAAGGAAAGCCTTTGCAGCACAAGGTGTCCGTGTCAGTTCTACCTTCCTCACTGCTCCCAGCACCTCCAGAATGGAGTCCCCCACCCCCATGTCTGTAGATACTCGTGTCTCCTCTCAACCCCCCTCCCAACCCTTCCCTCCACAAGCCTGTGGGGGGGATTCACGTTCTGCAGAGCCCCCTGATTGCAGATTGAACAAACTAACCCCAACTCAAAGTTCCTGGGGAGAGAAGAGGTGGCCACTCCCTTTAGAGGGGAGTGCGTACAGTCCCCTCTTTCAACATAGCTTTTATTGGGGTGAATACATGCAAAAAAAGGGTGCAGGTGTTTGCCATCAAACATTGACTGTTTAGGAAGGGTAAGTTATAAAACGCAAGAGCATTATCTGGTCAAGGATGGTCAGACTTGCTGGCGCCAGAGCATTGATAAAGCCTAGCTCAGGAGATCATTCTTAACTCAAAATCCATTCATTAGGATCAGAACATACACGAAGCAGAGCAGGTTTCAAGATGTACATTTCAATTATAGGTCTGATTTTTCCCGTGGAAACACCTCTTTGAAGGCCTCAGATCGTGCCCGCCGCCTGCTTTCCGTTTTTGGTCAAGACTTACAGGCCCGCTTTCCGGGCCCGGCTTGCGCAGATGCTACAGTTTCTGAAACCACACAAAGCGGTTCTCTACAAGCCTGCCAATTTCTCCTGCAGTCCGTGCCAAATCCTCAACCAGCACATCTGCAGGCTTGCTTTTCCAGCCTGTTTCTGACAATGAGGTCACCCCAATAGACACTACACCGCCTGCCTGGTCCCTCCTCTCAGGGGCTCCCCCTAGCTCTAGCAGGAGCTTCTCGTGAACCCTGGAGCCACTGTGGGGTCCAATGTTGGAGCCTCCGATGGGCAGCAGTTTGGGACCAGCACTTTTGACAGTTCTGTCCAGGGTTGGAAACAGGCAGCTCCATCCCCAGCTCGGGCCCCCACCTCTGCTCCAGGCCAGCCAGCCTTGGGCAACACCACACAAGCAACTCTTGGAGGCTCATTACCCACAACTTGCACCCACCCATGCCAGCACCCAGCCAGTTTTTGCTGGCCAACTCAGCTCTAGTGCCTCCTGGCAAAGTCACTGTCTCTGACTTTGCAGCTTTCACCCATAAGCTAAGTGCCTATGACCAATGCTGGGACCAAAGGCCAGTAGCACTGCCCAAAGTTGGGCAGCACAAGCTCCACCCACTTCAGGTAGGAGTTCTGGGCAGCAAGCCCCCTTGGGCCCTGGGAACAGAGCAACTACTCAAGGTGAGCTGCGCCTCTGCAGTGCTCAGCACAACTTCGGAAACAAGCCAAGCCCGCAGCACCACTCACCACCCTGGGGGAAGCTCCGGCAAAAGTTCTGTGTGGCTGCTCTCGCCAGAGCACCCCCACCGTGAGGATGGGCCTCAACAATAAGAACCACCCTGTGCTTGGAGGTGCTACAAGGTCACACCACTTAGCTTTAACCCAAGGTGCCCGCAAGAAGAGCCTCCTTCCTTCCAGCCGAGGGCCCAGCACCGCGGCCAGCAAGGCTGCCTCTAAGGGTGTCCGTGCTGGCCTCCACCCCCCGCAGCTCTGCCTCTGCTGTGGGCATAGCAAGGAAGATCCTGGCTGTGAGGGCCTCCTCATCATCTGCCTGGGGGTTGGTTGACCACAAAACCGTTTAGCCATCAACCAAGTCGTTTTCCTCCAGGTCCAAGCTGCAAACGCTGGCCTGAAAAAACAGCTTTCTCCAGAAGTAGCCTTGTCCACCTTCCTCCCAGGCTGGATTGTGGTTAGATATACAACGCCAAGTCTAGCCTTGACCCCTAAGATCCAGGAGCAAACTGGGCGCCCTGAGATATAGCATCGCATTCCCAGCCCTTCCCTGCCCTGCCCTGCAGTTTTCTCCAGAGCTGGGTGGTTTGTCAGTGTCTGCAGCCTCAGGACAGTAGACAGGGGCTCTTAGCCAGCTTTCCTGCAGTCCTGGAGCAGCTGGGAGCCCCTACAATGCCTACAGTTGACTGCCCCTCCTTGCCCCATTTACTGCCCAGAACTCAATTTTGTCGTGCCTGTAAGTTATCATAAAGTCTTGTTCTCATTCCTTTGCATACATCTCACGTGCCTGCATCTGTAGACCAAGTGTACAAAAGCACTAGTCCATGTGTCGATGTGGGAAGGCAGCCCTAAATGTTTCCAGTGTCCTGTGGCCCAGCTAATAGGGAATGGGGAGCAGCACAATTCAAGGGCTAAAAGGAGACAGACACCAAAATATTAAAGGTGTGTTTTGAATTTAAATGATACAGCCCAGGATTAAAAGGGCCCCAGGGAGGGACAAACAGGAAGGACCACCCTTACCTGTTGTAACAACACTGTTGCTTCTCACCCACATCTCAGGGCTGGAGCGAACTGGCTCCATGTCGAGGTCCCCTGGGAAAGTGTTGGGGCCAGGTGAAGCCTGTAAGACTGACCGGAAAACCGGGAAAGCTGGGTGCAGACATGCCTCCATGGTATAGCCCCTGGGCCCCAGTGGAAGTGGGACCAGACCATACCTTAGCTCCTTTGAAGTCTGGCCAATTCTCTCACCTCACTTAATCCAATGTTGTATTAACAGTAGAGGTTTTTCAATTTCAATGCACATCCTGACCTGAGAGAGCTCTCAATGCTCCTTCACTTATTCCTAAACAATATCTGTTTTCCTGTAATTAGCATTGTTTAGCATTGATTGACCTACGTGCCTTCAAGTGTAACCACTTTCAATAAAAGATCTTAGGGAACATTGAAGGGGCTTTTGGCCCTGAGCCACTAGCTGTCCTCCCTCCTGGTACAAGCTACCTGGGAAGTATTCATTTCACCCACCACACCGAGGGACTTCTGCAGGTCTGGTATTCCCCACAGTTCCACCCAGGTGTATCCCAGGGGTCCACACTCTACACAAGTCAGTCTTTTCTCATGTAACAATTTTCTCTTTTAAAATCCTAGGTAAATCACCCACATATACACTTCAACAAATTTGTAAATTAAAAAAAACAAAAACAATATAATTGATTTCACTTCATTTTAAACAGCAGTGTCTTCTGTAATCTTTCCATATTAGAATACATTAAACCATAAATTTTTTTTTTATTACCATAGCATAATGGTTTTTAAGTTGAAGGCACTGGCAAAGGGTGAAGATATTGAAAAATTATTAGGGGAAAAATAACATGCTTCAGGGTCTCTGTTTATCTTAAGATCTCATGACTGGTTCAAATTGAGTGGAGGGTGGAGGGGCAGTTGTCACCACTCCCATTTGTATCACCAGATATGCTCATCACAGAGCTCAAGGGAGGGGGACTCAACTCTTTTTTCCTGGAGTCTGAGAGCCCCCCTTTCTCTACATCAATTCCACTGTACAGGAAACCAACCACCTGAAGGCAGCCCGACCAAACACCCAGAGTTCAATTGCTCCTGAAGAACATTTATAGACACACAGCAGACAATGCCTGCAGTTGAGGATCTGATCAGCAGACAATACCTGCAGCTGTAAGCAACTAAAAGGCTCCTTAGGCCCCCTGGGGATGTCAGGGCCTAAGGTCACTTCTAGGACCTTAGGAAAGTCCCCACTCCGGGGAGCCCTTCTTTAACTGTCTCTGTGCCTCCCCAGGGATTTCTCACCTGCATTGACATTGCAGGTTCAGCCTGATACCTGTGAATGCTGTGAGCTCCAAGGGATGGAGCTTACACATTGTGGGGAAGTGTCAATGAGATAATACATCAAGAATCAAGAGCAACCTCACTGCTCCTCCTCTCCCAAGTCAGGTAATTTGGCGCGGGTTATTTTGAGTGTTGCATTGTCAAATTAGGTTTAGAGAGATGTTTTGTATGTAATGTTGAGATTCTTTTTTACATCAAATGTTGACCTCTTACTAGGTTTTATTTTGTAAACATTTATGTAAAATAAAACACAAATGTAGAATGCACCCTTATCACAGGTAGCTACCAATTAATTAGTACAGGAACCACCCTTTGCGTAGCAGTAATTTTTTAACTGTCAGAGTCCAGGTGCTTCTGAGAAGTGCCTCAGTTTCCTTGCCCTGCCCCTGCTTCTACAGTCAATCTCTAAAGGCCTCCTTGGGTTTCCCCAGTTGTCTGACTGGATCCACTACCATTGAAGGGTGCTGCCACACTAATCATGGTGCTTGGAATATGCATGGAGTAACTGATTTTACTCCTGTAACCTAGTCAGATGTTAGCCTTATCTCCTACAGGAGGCTGCCAGGGTACTGGAGACATTCTGAATGTTAAACTGGGTGTTGGCCACAAATGTGTTTCTATTTATAAGGAACCATAAAGCTTTACACTTAAAGCTTGGGTACTGTACAGTAAGTAAAGTGAACATCAATTAAAACATAAGAAATGCAAAAAAGAAAAAATTCCCCCCAAGTCAACTTCAGGCCCAGGTGGCTTCCTCTGATTTCTACCGGAGATTTCGGAAAGAACGCCAGTCTCCTACACCGTGTTCCAGAGTGTGGGTACAGCTGGGCACACCTGCACTGCTCCCACTGGATACCACCCGCACTAGACGTGACAGGAAAGTGGAATTACAAGTCAACCCTCCCAGTGTCAATGTCAAGTTAGAAACCAAACATTAGCGATCTAAATGCAGAGATTTTTAGAGAGGAAAGGAACTGGGATTCCGTGGTGGGGTTTCTGTGGGTTGAAGTGCACAGCGTAGCTGGGTCACAGTGGTGAGAAGGAACAGTGCCATTGGGCAGGTGGAATTAACACTTGGTGACAGGTTAAGGAGGGTCTGAGAGATTCTCAGAGAAGGTCCAGAGGGTCCCTGTGCGAGGGCAGAGGTCTCTGTCCCCAAAGCACCAGCCCCACAGCTCTCCTTCCTCAGGAATGTGCACTCCGCTGTTTATCAAGGTTTGTCACTGAAGACCCAGCTGAGGAATTCCTTAGAGCTGCCATGTGGACAGCTGGCCCGGAAAGGCCTGGGCTCTCAGCTGCATGGGAGCCTAGCAAATACTGGTCAGACCTTCAGGAGATGCACCTTAAGGTGATGATGTGTGAAGATGTGGAGGAGGAGGGACACAGGTTGGACCCCCTGGTCCTTCAAGGGGACTTCAAGAAAACATCATAGCTTTGGGGGCTGGGATTGAAGTGTATGGTGGAAGCTGGGTAAGCTGCCCTTCCATTGGCTCAGACACTGCCTGTCTCCCCAATCAGCCTTGGGGCAGGAGGGAACGGAGGGAGGGTGGCCCTAGGTTCAGGAGTTCAGGGTTTGACCTGGATGACTGACTTAGGGGATTCAGGGATATCTGGCCCCAGGGATCTGACTATATTCCTGTTCCAGGTTCACCTGTCATCCGTGTTGCAACTCTGGGCAAGTCACTAAAAATATCCAAATTACAGTGTCATGAACCATGCAATACGAGTTCCCCTTCTCTGCCCGCCCCATGGATTCTCATGTGGACATCTCAGGAGATAACAGATACTCCCCATGTATAGGCTGAAAACTAACTTTCCACACTCCCCTGCCCTGTCCCCACCCAAGTGTCCTCTCTGAAGGCAGCCACTATATCAGTTCATGCTTATTCTTCCAGGCATTGAATATTTGAACACTTTTTTGGCACTTACAAAGGACCAGCCATTTTTCCTCAGGCTCTATCTAAATGTTCTTATAATTACCCTCACAATAATAGGTAGTCCCCATGTCACAGAAGAGGGAACTGGGGCAGAGGGGGGGATTAAGTCACTTTTGCAGGTTCATGTGGCTTCCAGAATGACTTGACACAATTCATAGACAGCAGCTCCCACACTCAGGCTCTGTGTTGTGCTGACTTGCTCCATTGTCTCATCAAAATCAAGTCATGTCCCCACACAGCTAGTGTGCTGGGCATTTTAACACCCTTCTTCTAAGCCCAACTCAGAATCAGCTGGCAGCTGGTGAACAAGGAGAACCTAACTGTGACCTGGGAAAGAGTCAATATCCTCCCATGGCCTTCTACCAGCAACATGTCAATAGTGCTTGCTACTTTCAATTTCCAGGATCATAGTTTAGATTATAAAAGGAAAAGGATGAATGTAAGGGATTCCTACAAAGGATTCAATAGAAAATCATCTGCAGTTAAGAGAATCTGGCATCCCCAGCAGTGTCTCAGAGCATGAAGATGGGCATCTACCCAAATGACAGGTAGAGGCATAAGTGACCCCCACCACCCACCCCACTGAAGGTGCTGGGAAAATAACACCAGCAGAGTCCAGATGTTAGACTGTAGTGTGCACGGCAGAGACTGGGCTTTGACGAGAAAGGATTCTGGACACTCAGAGCCAGTGCGGCAGCCACGGCCCACTCTCAGCCAGGCCAGTGTGGACTGCTCAGTTCAGTAGACAGCGAGGCCCCGGGCTGTGTAGACTTCATCCTTTAATCCACCAAAGTACCAGCCCAGCACATCCCTTTTCCAGGTTGATGTTAACTGCTCACTGTTCAGGTTTGGTCTGATGAAGACAAAGTTAATTCTTATGCAACTGTCATGTGGGCAGTTGGTTTGGAATGTCCTGGGTTCTGAGTCAGTTGGGAGTTAAACAGATGACTGGTCATTCAGGGTGGTCACTTAAGCACCAGGAAGACTCTCCTAGTATGAAGATGCTGAGGGAGGAGGGTTAACTGATTGGACAAGTCATTTAGAGGACCTTTGGGGAAGGGAAGCTGCATAGTTTTGGAGTCAGGGATATAAAAGTAGAGGCAGGAGGTGGGTGAGGCATGTACCCTTCTCTTGGGTCTGGCACCTCCTCTGGCACCAGCCATCTCCCCTGAAGCAACCTTGGGGCAGGAAGATATGGGAAAGGGAGTGATTTGAACTAAGGGGGGTCAACGGTTCAGACATGATCTCCAGGTCTCAGATGTTCAGGTATCTCTCCCAGTGAACCGGCTACATTCCTGTCGATTCCTCACTCATCAGTGTTGTCTCGCTAGGCAAGTCAATGAACACCTCTAAATTCCAGTGCCCTGAACCGTAACATATGGGTCACAGCCCCTTTTCTGCCCACCCTACGGGGCTCATGTGGACATCACAGGAGATAACAGATACTCCTCATGTATAGGCTCTACATACATACTCCCCATGTATAGGCCCGGGGCTGTGTAGACTTCATCCTGTTTTGTTTTGTTTTGTTTTGTTTAACTTCTTGTTACATTACAATTATTTCACTTGCCCCCTTTGCTCTCCCCTGTCCTACCCTTCCCCTCCCCTCTCCTACAGTCAACCCCCACCTTGTTGTCCATGCTCATGGGTCTTTCACATTAGCTCCTCAACTAAACCCTTTCCCTGCTTTCCCTCTCTCTCTCCCTCCCTCCTGATCACCATCATTCTGCTCCTTTCTGTTCCATGTCTCTGGTTCTATTCTGCTTATGTTTGTTTTGTTCATTAGTTTCCTGTATTATATAGACTTCATCCTTTAAGTCACCAAAGCACCAGCCCAGCACACCCTTTCCCAGGTTGATGTTAACGGCTCACTGTCCAGGTCTGGTCTGATGAAGACAAAGCTAATTCTTATGCAACTGTCACGTGGGCAGTTGGTTCGGAATGTCCTGGGATCTGAGTCAGTTGGGAGCTAAACAGATGACTGATCATTCAGGGTGGTCACCTGACCACAGGGAAGTTTCACTGCAAAGCTGCTGATAGAATCAAGTACGGAGTTCGGGTAAGGGGCACAGGGACACATTTGGATCCCCCAGTCCATCAAGGTGGTCTTCATTTGGAGGAAAGACATTGTGTTTTCTGATAAGGACTGAAAGAGAGGCGGAGTTGGGTCAGGATTTGAGTCTATTCTCTTGGGCCAGGTGCCTGCTCCCCCTCCTCCCCAGCCCTGTTTCCCCGCAGCAAGTTTGGGGCAGGAGTATGTAATCTCCCACCCAGGTCTTCAGGGACCTCCATCCCCAGGGAACCATCTATTTCCCCTGCTTCAGGTCCATCAGTCAGCAGTGTTGGGACTAATAGTGAGGCACAACACATAGAGAATTCAATACTGTAGCACTGGCTTTTGAAAAAAGAATAAGTTTCTATAGCTAGGTGCAACAGCCAGGAGATAGGCAGAGGCCAGGCTGAACTGTGTTTCCTGGAGAGAAGTCTTTGGGGACTACAGTTAAAAGAATAATTTTCAGCTTTAGATTTGTTTGTTGGTTTTTGTTCTCTATTTAGTTCTACTTTTATTTTATTGCCTGTTTCATTCTCCTCTGTTTTGTTTTACTCTGTTCTTTGTGCACTAAAATTCAGATTTCATTCCCCAAGTCAAGGGCTGTAAGAAGACTCTCATTTCCTGTTGGCTCTTTGTACAGGTTTTGATGTGCAGTGCTTACATGGTCTCTTGGTTATAAGAGTCTCACAGAAATTTAACACTTATTGTATGTGCTTTAATTTCTAATTGTAATGTACTGTGGTCAATGCATGTGATCAATAGCACACTCGCCCTTCATTATCTGCCTACAATTCCTCCAAGCCCATTGTGATCAATTAAAAACAAAGACAAGTCCTAACTAGAGTGACTCAGTTGGGCATCATCCTGCAAAGCAAAAGGTCGCCAGTTTGACTCCTGGTCAGGGCATGTGCCTGGGCTATTGGTGCCCAGATGGGGCGCAGATGAGAGACAACCTATTGACATGTGTCTCTCTCATCGATGTTTCTCCCTCTCTTTCTTCCTTTCCGGCTCTCTAAAAATACAATCTTTTTTTTTTTCTTCTTCAAAAAAGCACCTAGCCCTGGCTGGTGTGGCTCAGTGGATTGAGCCCTGGCCTGCAGGCCAGAGGGTCACCAGTTCAATTCTCGGTCCAGACACATGCCTGGGTTGCAGACTGGGTCTGTGTTTGAGGGTGCGTGAGAGGCAACCACACATTGATGATTCTCCCCTTCTCTTTCTCCCTACTTTCCCCTCTCTCTGAAGATAAATGAATAAAATGTTTAAGAAAAAAAATAATAAACCACCTAATCTTTAGGCATAGAGTACACACACACATATGCACACACACGTGTATCTCTATAAATATAGATGTATGTGTATATTAATTAGTAGGTTAGTAGGTCAAGCTTTTAAAAATCTTTTGGATTCTAATTTTTTATTTGATGATCTGAGTTTCCTGAGGTCAGCTAACATTGTTTTCTAAAATTTCAACTTCTGCAATAGCTTGGACTTGTTTCTCCCTGAGAAGCGCTATTCAAGCTGATGAAAATAAATGAGTGTAGTGCAGTTCTGTGAGGCTCAGCTAGTTTCACAAAGCAATAAAGAATTGTAGGGTTAGATAGAAGTCAGGTTGTAATAACTATGTATTATTATGCCAGGTAGATACTTAATATATTGGGAGTACCACTTTGGAAAGTAAACGATTGTCTAACCATTATGCCATACACTTCAAACTAATAGAAAATAATATTGAATGTAAACTGTAATTGGGAGGGGAAAAAAAGGGAGAAAAGCAGGGACCCATGGAGATAATTCTAGCAATTGAGGCTGCCTTACCTGTGTTATCTACCCCTCTCAGCATGGCTGAGAGGCTGGGAGGCTATGAAAAGACTGACAACCTCACAGAAGGAGAAGAACAGAAGTTGAAGACCAGGTCCTGCAAAGGAAAAAGTACTTGAGTTAAAATCTGAGTGCCTACCACTCCAGAACAAACTGATTAGATTTAAATATTAAATGCTACAGAGGACATGAAGCTATGAGAAAGCTCAAGCTGATAGTGGTGTGTGTACGTTGGCACAACTTTTTTTATTTAGGGTAGAATCTTTTTTTTAATTTCAGTTTTACTGAGGTATAACTGACAAGTGTAAAATATTTAAAGTGTGCATGATGGCGATTTGATATACGTATACATTGTAAAAGGATTCTCCCCCGTTTGGTTAATTAACGTAGCCATCACTTCACCTATTTTTCTTTTTTTTTTTCCCTACATATGTATGTCTGCTCTTTCAGCAATTATACAACACAGTATTATCACCTATTTTTTTAGGTGATTATTTTATTATCACCATGTTTTACATTAGATCCTCAGACCTTATTTTCCTTATTGCTGAAAGTTTATTCTTAGGGTGGATTCTATATTTTGTGCCTAACCCCCATAGCCCTAGGCATGATGATTTGTACATGACAGTTGGTCAATGCTTAGTGAATGAATGCATACATGAATGAATGAATGAATATAGCTGACCAAATTTCATATTTCTGTTATCCCAAGATTAAAGAAAAAGCTCTTCAGCGATTGACTTTACCTTCTACTCTTCTTTACATCAGTTAAGTTCTATTTTAAATAGTTATCAAGATCCCATACCACTTCCTTTGAAGAAAGTTCGAAGTGGGGGTTTTAATTTTAATCTGTTTGCTCTACAAGTAATTTTTTTCAAGTGTAAGTCTTCAAACTGGGAAGGAGCTCTTCAGTCTCCTTTGATATGAAGGTGGAAATGGGGAGCTAGGATGTAGGTTCGATTCCTAGTTGTGAAGCCTAAGTTGTTGGAGGGACAACTGATTGATATTTCTCTCATATAGATGTTTCTCTCTCCTCTTTCCACTCTGAACCACTAAAGACTTTGGATTCTTTACATTCACAGCAAAATAATGCTGCTGAATCACTGGTCTTCCAAATGAGAGCTCTACTCAGACTCACTCCCTCAGAGCCCCAGCACCAGCGTAGCAACTTGAAAGGCACCAGTGACATACTGGGAGAAAATGAAGTGTCTGGCATCAAGGTGAGCAGAGGCCATTGCCCATTTCCTAAACACTTCCCTCATGAAGCCACAGAGCCAGCAAGCTGGTCCATCCATTTCTGAGACTCCATCAACCTGGCTAACTGGCACAACTATTTTTGAAAACCGAATAGTAACACCTAAAACTATAGAACATGCCACTCCTGGGCAAATCCCCAACAGAAATACATACCTATGTGCACAAAAACATGTGTAGAAATGTTCATAACAGTCATATAAGTAATAGCAAAATTAGAAACATCTCAAAGGTTCATCAGCAATAGAGTGGATTAAGTTAAAAACAATGGGATACTGTACACAGCAAGAGAACAAATAGGCTACAGCCACACCCAACAATGATAAACCTCAAGGTTGAGCAGAAGAAAAGAAACATGAGGCCCTGTCATGAAGCTCAGTTGGTTAGAGCATTGTCCCGATACACTAAGGTTGTGGGGTTTGGTACCCTGTTAGGGCGATACCAGAGGCAACCAATGAATGCACAAATGAGTAAAATAATACTTATTTCTCTCTTTCTCTCTCAAATCAATAAAAAAAGAAATTTTAAAAAATTTAAAAAGAGACAAAGGGTAATGTAAATGTATAACTCTTTTTTCATATAAAGTTTAAAAACAGGTAACACAAAGCGATAGTGATAGAAGTCAGGTTATCAGCTACATTTGCAGAATAGTGTGAAAGGGAAAAGTGAGGGTCAAATAAGAGTAAAAGATTAGCTTGAAGAAAATTATCTGAATTTTATTTTAAAAAATGTAGAAGATTATAATCCATAAAATAAGGGTCCATGACTCCATATTTACATAAGTAAATAAGGAGAGGAGAATGGAAAGGACTTCCCTACAATAGAATACCAACTAATAAACATAGATGGAATGATGATAGCATAAAAATCACTGTTTTGGTGAGCACCATAATAATAAGGGTTTTAGCCCTGGCTGGTGGCACAGTAGATAAGGCGCCACCCTGTGAACCCGAAGGTCACTGGTTTGATTCCCCAGCCAGGGCACATAACCAGGTTGTGGGCCAGGTTTCCAGCCAGGTCCATGGCTGGAGGCAGGTGAAAGGCAACCATACATTGATGTTTCTTTCCCTCTATGCCTCTCTCCTGCCTCTCTCTCTGGAAATAATAAATGAAATCTTAAAATAATAATAATAACAATAAGGGTTTTAGGCAAGAATCATCAATGGATGTTAAAATTAGTGAGTGAAACTCCAATGAGAATCCAGAGATTTGCAGTCTCAAAGTGTCATCCCACAATAAATTCATCAATCATAAAGGGAAGAAATAGTAACTTTGAAATGGTGGAACCTCCCAGACCTCACCTTAATCAAATGATCAAAGTAAAAATTACCAATTAATCAACATCACGTGCTTCCTGATAGTGTGAATTGACTTTTACGGTATTCTGCAAGCATGCATGACCTGAATCAAATCATAAGGAAATGGGCAAACCCACATCGAGAATTGTTCTATAAACTAAAGTGCACTTCCAAAATGTCAAAGAGAAAACCGAAGGAAAGGCTAGACAAATTTTCCAGATTGAAAGGAGCTAAAACAAACATGTCAATCAGATGCCTTAGATAACTTCAGATGGACAAGACAAATAATTTATTTTGCTATAAAAACAGAGGATTGGTAGTATCCGAATTAGGTGTGTAGATAAATGGTTTGGGGAAACAGGTACATATTACAACTACTGTGAATAATGGTCCTAAAACATGTATGTGTGGACACACATATGTTACATATATAAGTAGAGGAAAAGAACAATTATATGCAGATAGATAAGGAAGAAAAATAATTATGTAAAATTTAATATTTGGGAAATCTGGATGATGATTATAGAGAGATTTGTACTATCTTTATAACTCTTCCCTTAAGTCTGAAATTATGTTAAAATATAAACATAAAAATTTGTAAATATTCAGGACAACAGAAATTAAAGGTTTTATATTGGGTCAATGTGTAATCATGATTTTAAAAAATAAAAAATAGGCCCTAGCTTGGTGGCTCAGTGGATTGAGCGCTGACTGGCCTGCAAACCCAAGGGTCACTGATTCGATTCCCATTCAGGGCACATACCCAAGTTGCAAGCCATGTCTCCAGCCAGGTCCTCTGCTGGAGGCAGGTGAAAGGCACCCATACATTGATGTTTCTCTCCCTCTCTTCCTATCTCCCTTCCCCTGTCTCTGAAAAATAATAAAATGTTTTAAAAAATAATGAGGACTATGTTCTTAGTTGGCATTTTTACTGTGAATGTCTGATTTTCAGAAACAGCTTATTAATATTATGTGAGAGATTCCTGTATTTACCTTTTACTCTTTTAGCCTTAAATTATTAATACTAGACTAGCTTTTCTTTATGTAAAAACACTACCTATAGCTTGAATATATTTTTATTTCTTCCACCTTTGCCTTATTCTTTCAATTTACGTGTTTATAGGAATTATTATTCAAACACTTGTTTTTTCTAATGACTTTTTAAAAATAATGATCTATAAGCCATTGTCTGCATATACCATAAGGAAAATATATTGCCAAATTACATGACTACTTATGAATTATTGGTAGCATTACCACCAATCTGTATTATATATTTATGAAGTTAACATTTTATTTTACACAATATAAGTATAAGACTGGATATCTTCTTAGTACATTCAATGGATTATCTTACGCAGCCTGGTTCTGGCCTTCTGCCCAATGCCACAAAGCCTTTGAAATTTGTGAGCCACATGGCTCCACACCTGCTTCATACATGAATTTCTATTTCTGGTCTATAGATATTTCTATTTATACTCAAAAGATAATTTTGCCCATAGTTTTCAGTCTCTATTTATTGGTCATTTAGAGTACATGAGATGATAGATAGTAGGTATGTTCCCCCCAATATCTAGCACACCTTAAAATATTTAAGGTGGTCCTGGCCAGGTGGCTCAGGTAGTTGGAGAGTCATCCCCATATGCCAAGGTTTTGGGTTTGATCCCTGATCAGGGTACATACAAGAGTCAACCAATGAGTGTTTAAATAAGTGGAACAAATTGATGTTTCTCTCGCTCCCTCTTCCTCCTCCCCTCTCTCTAAACATCAATGCGTAAACATTAAAAAAAAAATTTAAGGAACTGCCTTGAGTAGTAAAAGAAGGTATAGCTCTAAAAAGTGAAACTAGAATAAATGAGTAAAAGTGCGATAAGTTCCCATTCACAAGAAAAAGGATTTCCTTTTAAAAGAAATTCCCATAATTATAAAGGCAATCTTTAGCTTTTTAGGCAGAATTGCTAAATGAGCAAGAGAAATTCATGATATGAGACCAGGTTGAGATTCAAACAACTACTAAGGGCTCTTAACTCTGATCCCAATATACTAAAATGTGATGCTTTGCTCATTCCCAGGGGGCACTTCCTAAATCCTGCTGAGCATTGAAGGCTATGCCACCAGAGAAGAAAAAGAGGACTCTGTCAAGTAACAGAAGGCGAGACACAAAATGTAAGTACATAACTATAATAGCAAAATAAACTATATATATTTTTAAATGTACGCATAAGCCCTGGCTGGTGGCACAGTGGATAAGGTGCTGGCCTGTGAACCCAAAGGTTGCTCGTTCGGTTCCCCAGCCAGGGCACATAACCAGGTTGCAAGCCAGGTCTCCAGCCAGGTCCATGACTGGAGGAGGGTGAAAGGCAACCAACCATACATTGATGCTCTCTCCTTCTCTGCCTCTCTCCCTTCCTCTCTGTCTGGAAATAATTTTTAAAATCTTTAAAAAAACAAAATGAAAGTACAACAGGATTTTAAATGTATGACATTTCATTTGAAAATGAGTATGGACCATAGTAGCTATCCTGCAGAGTAGCCTCAAAGGTTTCTTGGTGGAAACTAAAAGGGGAGAATAGTCTAGAATTTATGGAGGAAGACAATAGGAGAAATATCCTGGTTTCATGGTTATGAAACAAAGACCTTTTTCAAGATCATTCTGCAGGAAGAAGGACAAATGTGAGATGAATTAAGGATAAAAAACCACAACTTGGCTAACAACAGTGGGTGGGGAAAGGAAAGGAAAAATCTCAAGAAAAATACTGAGCATAGGAAAGAGCATGTAGTGAAAGAGATAGATTCTAGACTTCGTGAGTTACAACTGGGAGAGAAATGATGAATGTGATCATTGCCACAATCCACTTGTGTATAATTCCAGATCCTCAAGCTGGAAAGAAGTACCATATTATGATGATATTAAATAGTAGCTAAAACCGCAAAGCCTATTCTGCTACAAGTACTGGGTAACTTTGTATTTGTTGGCTAGTTGAGGAAACCAATAACAACATTTCAATTTCTACAATATATACAAATTCAGTTTTAGAACAATCAAGAAGGCCTGGGCATCTATCAAACAGACACATCTATGTATTTGATGAGTGACGTTTTTCTAAGGTGGTTACATAGGGTTTGCCTGCATCACTTACTTCAAGCCTAGTAGAGCAGATCATCTATATTCAAAGGGTAATGAACTGTGAAACGTAAGAAATATTTTACACAGCCAGTGACACAGGACACAAAGCATGACAGGATCACATCCCAAGACAGGCATTTCAGTTGAAAGATTATTTTTAAAACAAGTCCAGTTTTTGGAAACATGTTTGGGATCTCATTCTTAGTATCACCCCATCCACTGGTATCTAATTGTCACATCTTCCTCATTCTGTATCCCAATAGCCACAAACCATCTATCACAAAAGCCTGTTTTAGTAGTTGACTGGAGTAGATTTGACTACTTTGTGTATAGACTCTTAGAATTTTGATAAAGCAACGAATTCCTACAATTTAATATTTTTAGCTATTCCACCTTCAGGTTGCTAACTGCTGACTTTTAAATCCAAAGTCATTTCCACTTTACTTTTATTTTGTATCTCTCACAGCTACACCCATGGTGGGTATGACTTTCCAAAGACTCTGCATTAAGGAAAAGGATTAGCCAATGATGAAGTGACTTCATATTGAGTAAGGTACAGTTCTTGTTTCTCTTGCCCATTTTGCTGATTGTGGATGGGAGTCAAACTGGAAAAATATTCCAAGTCATGGTATAAAAAAATCATTTAAAAAAGCATCTAAGATCCTTCCTACTGTAAGTTTAGGCTATTTCCCACTGAAATATTATAATTTTAAACTTTAAACATGACTTACATATTTTTCCTTAAAATATAGTTTACTAACACTGGGATTCTGTCATGGGTTACTCTGAATGACTTTGATTCTAGGTACTTAACTCTTAAGGATGCATTTGGAAGATCATTTCACCATGAGAAAATGTCCACAATACTATTAATGATGTAATACTGAGTTTATTACATGCCAAGCACTTTACAGGCATACTTATTGGACCTGTGCTTGTTCTCTCAGATAAAACAAGTAGCCTAAGAAGAGAGATCAGTCATAGTTTTAGACATGACTTAGTTTCTCTTTGCATGACTATTTGGCCCAACTATGACATGACAATGTGAAACTGCCTTACCACTCTTTTTCCTTGGAATAATCTCATCTCTTTCAAAATTCTTCCTGAGAAGGACAAAAATTCGGTATTGAGTTTGAAATCCCTGGGTTGAAGCTCTTTTTGAGCCTTCTTAACTCTGAAAATTAAAATATTTCCACATGAACCAACCCAAGAAAATAAACAAAAGCAATAACCATTTGCAAAGCACAAGGCAGTTTCCCTCTAAGCCAAGGTCCCTTACTGTTCATTCTTGGTGTTAAGATGCAACAGATAAATACCCTAAAACTCTGAAATAATATTGTCTTTGCTCTCACACTTGTTCGGGCACTTGGAGTCTTCCCTCTCTAGGCCTCCTCTAAGGTAGCAATGCCAAAAACAATAAAGTTGTTCCAAAATAACATTTTCTTCCCAATTGCCATTTAAAAAAAAAATTTTTTTTTAATTAGATTTTAGAGGAGGGGAAGGGAGAGAAGCAGAGAGGGAGAGAGACATCAATGTATGGTTGCCTTTCACCTGCCTCCAGCTACGGACCTGGATGGAGACCAGGCTTGCAACCTCTTTATGTGCCCTGGCTGGGGAATCGAACCAGCGACCTTTGGTTTTGCAGACGGGTATCTTTATCCACTGTGCCACCAGACAGAGCCAATTGCCAATTTGTAATAGAAGAATCTGAGATAGATGCCAAGGGACGGTCTTAACGTCAGGAGAGGGGAAGTAGCACTTATTTTTGCACAGTATTCATAAATTTTTGCAATTCTTAACTGCCTTTTTTCTGGATCCAAACTCATATGAAGAGCCTACTCTGTCATCTTCCTGTAGTCTTTACACATTGTATCCGTTAGACCTTTTAAAAATTCCAAAAGATATAGCTGAACAAGCAAGAATAGATTCTTATCAAAGAAGACTTAGATGTTGGATCCGGAAGAGGAAGGACCAATGAAGAGAACATAGCCTATGCATGCCACACTTCTACCTTGTTATGTCTGTGACTTTAAATACACAGGGGTTGCCTTCTATGAAGACAGCATAAATCCACAGTGCTTCTCAGAGGGCAGAGCTCAGGAACCAGCAGTTTAGGTGTGTGTGGTATATCCTGTTGGTTCTTTTTACTTTTGCCCTGGCTGATCAAAGTAGCTGAGTTAAGTCAGTGACCTGGACATTTTACTGCTGTTCAACAGAAGCAAGAAACAACACTGGCATGGCTGTCAGTAAAACCTTAGTAGCATCACACAGATTGGTACAAAAGTGCATTTTTGGATCACAAAGTAAGGCCCAGAGGCATGCTGAGAATATTGTTTTCCTATGTTTCAAAATGCATTAAAAATACTCTTGCCCTGGCTGTGTGGATCAGTTGGTTGGAGTGTCATCCAAAGCACCAAAAGGTTGCAGGTTCAATTCCCGGTCAGGGCATATACCTAAGCTGCCTGTTCAATCCCCTATTAGGGACATGACTGGAGAGGCAACCAACTGATGTTTCTCTCTCTCTTCCAACCTCTCTAAAACAAAACGAAACAAAACACCCCTGCCTTTGTTTTGCCAGGTGCCCAAGCAGCTGCTGGGAAACACGGTGCTGTGACCAATGCTGAGCTATCAATGGCCTCAGTGCTCAACGTTTGACAGAACCAGCACCTCCCACTTCAGGTTGGGAGTTTCGGCAGCACCCGTGGGTTTTGGGAGCAGCCGTTACCCCAGATCTTCTCTGGGCCCTCTGAGACCTCAGCACCATAGTGGAAACAGGGGGACTCCCAGCAGCAGTTATGTCTATGGGAGAAGACTGAGCCTGAATGCCTGCCACCCTCCTTGCCAGAACCTCCTAGTGGTGCCCAGAAGCCCCAGCTCTAAGAACCACCATGTGTTTAGAGGCACTGCTGTCCCCAACCAAAGTCTCATATTGGAGGTAATGAGACTTTCATGCAAGCCCAGCACCACTGCCAGCTAGGCTGCCTTTAGTGGGTGTTCTTCCTGGTCTCCCCCTGCAGTCTGCTCTGCCCCTGAGGAAGAGACTTGCCATTAGGCCCCCTCACTACCTGTCCAGGACTTGTTTGGACAGAAAACTGTTGGGCCATCAACCAAGCCATTTTCCTTCAGGTTGGAATCCACTCCCTTGTGGTCTCAGAGGTACATATGCTGGCATGAAAGGACAGCTTTCTCCAGAAGAAGCCAGTGCCCCTCTTCCTCCCACTATGGATGGCATTTGGGCCCCATTCACATGTGCAACACTAGTCTAGCCCTGACCGCTGCCATCTGGGAGTAAACTGGGCACCCAGAGATGCAGCATCCCACTCCCAGCCCCGCATTGCCCTTCTTCCCAGAGCTGGGTGGTATGAGGCTGTTGTCCAATCCCAGTGGTCAGACACCTCAAGGCAATGTTCCCTTTTAGTGGAGCACTTGGGGCCCCCACCTCCCTCCATTTAAGGTTTACGCCTCCCCTCTCCCCATTTTCCTCCCAGAACTCTTTGGCCTTGTCCATGCTCTGTAGTAAAACCTTGTTTTCCTGCAAAGATCTCATGTGTTTGTGTCTGCGTCTAAGTCTGCGGACCAAGTGTGAAAAAGCACTGTCTGGTGTCAGTCATGATGTGGGAAGCCAGACCTAACTATTTCAAGTTTCCTGTGATCCAGCTAATGGGGTCATGGAGCAGTGTCAGCACTGACACTTTGATACCACAGGGACTGGCCTGCGGCATGTGATGGGGCTGAATGTGCCAAACCAAATGTGTCCCTTGGCCATCGGCCCTACTGAGAAGACTGCGGGCCAGGTTCATTAGGGAGAAAGAACCTGGACAAGGAAGATGTTTCAAACACTGGGTTATGCAACCTGAATGATTTTTTGGTAATAGTTAGATTTAGACATCAGAAGGCAGATGGGCATTAGCTCTGCCCTTCACTTATTCTAACACAGGGAGTAGCTGTGGGGATAAAACACAAGGGGAGTAGTGAGAAAGAAGGCAGGCTGAAATCAGAGATGCCTTGACCCATAGCCACATTAGGAAGTCTGAACTTGAACCACAGACAAAAGGGTGGGAGACCACTAGAGGATTTAAGCAGCAGAATGCCATTGTTCCCCAATGAATCCTTTTTCATCTACACGACATCATAAATGAACTAATTCAAATCTTTCCATATCCCTTTCCTATTTTGTATTTTAATGTATAGAATTGAAATGTTGATAAGGGTGCGATTTAAGATCTAAGTAATTTCTAACTAGTAAGACTCCATCATGCATAAATTGGACATCATCAAAATTAAAAACTTTTTGATTCAGGGGACATTATCAACAAAAAGACAACAATATTGAAAAAATTTTGCAAATCATTTACCTGATAAGAAATGTGTATCTAGAATAGAAAAAAATTATGATAATTCAATTATAAAAAGACAACCCATTTTTCCCCCATTAGCAAATAAGCTAAATAGACGTTTCTTCAAAGAAAATACAGAAATGGCCATTGAGCCCGTAAAAAGGATGTCAACTATTATGAGCTATTAGGGAAAAACAAATCAAAACCACAATCCGAATCAGGACACATCCATTAGGATGACTATAACGGAAAAGACAGATCATTGTTGGCCAGGATGTGGAGAAACTGGAACTCTCATGTGCTGACTGGGATACAAAACGGTGTCGCCAAAGTCCAGCAGCCAGTACTCAAATAATAAAAACGGAGTTACCATGTGACCCAGCAATTCAACTCCCAGGTCTACACACAACAAAGACAAATGAAAACACGTTTTCCCTCTCAGCTCCCAGTACTGCCAGGGCTGAGTGGCTGTACCTCCCACATCCAGGATGGAAGCTCCATCTTGACACCAGGACCCCACTCCCCTGGTGCCCCTACTGGTCACGCCTCGGGATGCAGGAGTGCCCAAGAGGAGGGTGGTGCCCAGCAACCCTTTCCCCTGGGAGACTTTGTTACTCACGTCATGTCTGTGAAATGAAGGAAGAACTGAAGTGCTTAGCCAGTACCAGGTTAAGTGATGATGGATCAAAATAGTTCACTATTGTTATGATCCTCAGTTTTGATTAAACATGGACATTGATAGCAGTGGGTTCTAAGTGGTTTAGGGGAAACGTACAGTTGAGAAAGTATTTGTGACTGAGCTGGGAACCCAGTTGGCTCTTTACAAATTTTGACTAATAAATTATTACTAACATAATGCATTGCTTATATACACCTGGCACCTGCCAAGTGCTTTACATGCATTATCATCTGAAATTCTCTCCACAGTCCTTTAGTCTGAAAACTCAGTGAGTTAGCTCTTTGGAAACATAAACAAAATAATAATAATAATTATCCAAGGGATGAGGTTCTCTTCAGTGTTGGAGGGGTAGTTGAGGTCCAGCTCCCTGTGAAGGTCCCAGTGACCCATCGATGGTAGGGACCAGTATTTAAACAGGTTGAGTCTCTTTTAAATGAATGAGAATGCTATTCTATTATTTATTTAGCCTCTCCTAGATAGGTTTAAAGTTTCTTTTCAGGCAACTTCTCAAAGAGCTCCACTCTGCAAGCTCTGGTTGACACCTGCTGGCCAGCGCGAGCACACATTTCCTGGAAAGCTAAAAGCTCAGCTCTGCACTTGCGCAGCAGGTACCAACCCACAGCTGGAACCTGAAAAACAAAGTTCCCCACCTGCCCCCAGGTCACGCCACCAGCTTTGGGCTGGGAACCTATCAAGAGAAGAAACTACTCTGTGCCTGGGTGAAGAACTGAGCTCAATGTAAGCCAGGCCCTGGCAGCATTTCAGAGAGCCCTGTTCTTGATTAATGTGTACTCTCTTGATGCATCACGCTCTCTTCCTTTCTCTTTTCCCACCACTGTTTTCAGTAAATACCCTTATTTGCATGTTTGGTTTCCTCTCTTGATTTCTATCTTGCGGGCAAGGGAGGACAAGAACCCTTGGCTGGTAACAGTACGAGTGCATTATTAGAGTACCATGTGACCTCAGTGACACAGCCAGAAGGGAGGTGGCCTCATTGCCACCGGGTGGTAGAGAAATCCCCGACACCACCCCAGTGGGGAGAGGGTGGACCTCCTCTTTACTGCTGGAAGCAAGGCTCCCCAATCGCTACTGACACCGGGGTGTGGAGGACTGATTTGCTTGCTATCTGAGGATGCAAGTGCTGCCTCCCCACCAGAAAGGGGTTGAGGTGCCTTATCACAGCTTGGTGAGGGTGATGTCGAGCTCTCCACCAGGTCTCGCTGATATGAGTGGGTGATTTTTTTAAACAAATGATCTCTGGTTTCTACTTTGTACCCAGCATCACTGCCCTGACTCTGGGATACAGATGAGAAGTTGAACAGACAGCTGGCTTCTTAAAACGAGGCCAAAGTCTCACTGAGAAACTCAATGAGATGAAAGGAGAGAAGGGAGAAACAGGGCTTCCAACCTAAATTACAACTTCCTATCAGGATGAAACCGAATGACATGTGCTGGCAGGCCAGCAGAGGATGACAGCTGTGAACATGAGCGTTGGAATCAGATTGCCCTGGGTACAAATTTTAACTCTTCCCCCAATTGGCTGTGTGACCCTGTTGGAGTCATTGAACTTCTCTGAACCTCATCTGTATATGAGAATTGCTCATTTAGCTATTTTTGAGCCCCTACTCTGTGTAAATAGCTGTTTGCTATTATTTATATCACTGGTCACTTCTCACTGCTCTTTGCAATACCTCCAAAAATACCCGCAAATTATTCTGCTCCATCTAGCTATGCCTTGTGGTGTTGCTCTCCCACATTAACCCCAGCCTTGACCACATGGCTTACTCTAGCCATGGGGACACTGGCCCACTGACATACACAGAAGCTTGAAAAGTGCTCGAGGTTGCTCTCTCTTGTGCACTCGGATCCCAGCTACCATGTCGGACAGAAAGCCCAGGCTCTCCTGCTGGATGATGACAGTCTCATGGCCCAGGAGCACTTCATCACCCCAGCCAGCAGGCACCAACCACCAGACATGTGAGCAAGGACATCCTGGATCATCCAGCCAGGAGACAACCTTCCAGCTGACCACAGACGCAGAACAAACACACAGCCAAGCCAGCCCCAAAGAGAGGTGAGCTAAATAATGTTTTAAACCTCTAATACTTTGGGATGGTTCATTACACAGCAGTAGGTTAATGATACACACCCTTTACCTTCTACTCTAAAGACGAAGAAATAAAAGCTCATGGAGTCATGGCTCAGTTTCTTTCCCTACACCATACCGTGAGGCTCCCTCTGCTACCCTCAGCCCCCAGAAGCTGGAACAGTTACTGATAAAATAGCTGATGGGATGAGAGTGGGCTCACTGCCTCCGCTGGGTGGCCTCCTGGGAGACTCAGGCCATGCCCTTGGCTTCATTACCCTGCTGGATCTGTCATTGTCTGCTCAGACTCCGTAGGGACACATCCAGCCTGGACCATGGGGTGGAGACCCCCACAACAAGCTAGAGGACACAGGCTCTTTAAGAACTCACCGTTTGCTGGGATGCCTCCAAATACTCATCAGTCGTTTCTATGTCCTGGCCACCTGCTCTGCATAACTGACAGCCAGCATGGAGGACCGTGGATGTATAAAGTTTCCAACATTTGTATCAATGAAAAGAACTTTCTTTGGACAAGAAGAATAATGGCAAAAAAGAAAATCCACAATACCCTCAACAGAGCATGTCTGTGTTGCAGACCCCAAACCTAGGCCACCCACTTCCTATCCACTGGCTACAGAAACCTGCCCAACTGGGTGGCATGTGGACAAACCATAAAACCAATGTATTACCAACTCCATGTTCCCTTTTTAAGCCTTCAAATGCCACCCACTGTATTAGTGATCAAATAACTGAAAGCTGCTCAAGTCTCATAGATTTCATGAAGCTGAACAAAATCCAGTATATAAGGCCTGGATGTTTGTTTGAATAACTTTTATGTTGTCTTGAAGTTCACTATCTGTCATCACAAACATACGGCAAACATTTGGATCCTTACTTTATTGCTGATTGAGGTTTGTGAAATCATCACAGCTCTTTAAACTGTTATAATACAGGACTACCTAAGGACCAGGCACTACTATCAAACATTGGTGATACGGGAACTTTTCAAAATTATGAAATAAAAAAAATGTGATGCTTTACATTTGGGGGTAGTCAGTTTAAAAGTTGAAATTGAAGTGTGTTATAATTGTGGGTTGTCCTCAAAAATGTTATTTCAAACAATAAACACTCCCTATTCTACCACCTCCTCTGGCTCACACCTTGTCTTTCTCCTTCCTTTCATGACAAACTTCTTACAAGGATTAGCAACACTCCTGGTCTCCATTCCCCTGACCCCACTTCTTCCTACCTACACTAATCTGGCTTCCGCTCCCATAACTAGTAAGACTGCTTCCACCATGGTCACCAGTGGCTCCTTGGGTATTTTCAGATATGTATTTCCTAGCTTATCAAAGCGTTAGGCAGTGTGGACAGGGTCTTTAAGCTCTCTGGCTTTGTCCCATCTCTTTGGCCACCCCATCTGGTACTCTAAATTTCACTTTCTTTGCCCATCATTTGATTTCAGTATCAATCATCCTTCCCTAAGGCACCAATGATCCATCCATGTGCTGAGGAAAACCATATTTGTCTTCACGTGGAGCTGCTCACTTCCCTTACCACCCACAGGTACCTTCAGGTCATCATTCAGATACATTTCTTAACCTCCCCCCTTCCCATTTCTCCTTCAGTCTTCCTCCCTTTGTTAAAAGTGCCCTCTACCAGTTACTCAAGGACCCAAGCCAGAGAGCTGGTAGCCATCCCTGTCTTTTCCCTGTCCCTCACCTCCTACCTGTAATCACCAAGTCCTACATCGGCCCTTCCTCCAAAAAGAGACCTAGCATTCAGCCCCTTCTCTCCGCCTCCACAACTCCCAGCCAAGTCCAGGCCACCTCACCTCTCACCCAGACCACTGCACAGCATCCTGCACCTACTCTTCCCTCCTGCAATCCAGCCTCACAACAGGCACATCCAGACCAATCTTTCCAGAACGCTAACTTGACTGCTCGTCACTCCCATGAGGACGTCAGAGCAGATTCACCCAACATTTGACCCAATGGGTCACTCCTTAGGACAATCTCCACTTGGTTTCCAAAACACCACTCTTGGTTTTTCTTCCATCTTAGGCTCCTCCTCCTCATTCTTCTTTGCTGGATTCTTGCAACTCCCCAAACTCCCACACTATTAAATGCTGCACAGATCAGTCCTTGGTCCTTTCCTCTTCTTGCTCTATACCTACTCCCTTGGTCATTTGATCCAGTCCTGTGGCTTTAATTATTTCTATGTTGGTGATCCTCAAATTTGTATCTCAAGCCCAGCCCTCCTCCATGAAATCCAGACTCACATCCAACTCCCTACTTCAAATGTATCTCTAATAGATACGTCGAATTTCATTTCCAAAACTGAGCAAGCTCCTCCTGGTCCTCGTGCCTATACTGGCCTTCACCAGCCTTTCCCATCTCAGTTAAGGATAACGCCATCCTTCCCATTGTTCAGACTAAAGGCCTTGAAGTAGTTCTTAACTATGATCTTTCTACCATTAGCAAGGACTATAAGCTTTACAGTCAAAATATATCCAATGAAATGCTATAATGTTCAGGATTCACATCTGAATAACATAGAAGAGGAGATGTGGCTGGGTTATCCTTGAAACAAGATTGTCTACCAGTTAATTGTTGAAGCTGGGTAATGGCATACAGAGGTTCATTTTACTGTTCCACTTTTTATCTTTGAAATGTTCCCCAATAAAAAATGAATCACCCTGCTTCTCCCTACCGTCAGTGCTACCTTGATCCAAGTTGCCGTATCTTGCCTGGACTTTGCAGTAACTCCTTAGCTGAATTCCTGGCCCCAGGGGCTGACGCCTTAGTGCAGAATCCTGGTGAACAGGTGGAATGGGGGTGGTCTGGGTTTTTGGCCTGATGTACAGTATCTGTCCTCTAAGCCTAACCTGAGCCTCTATGCTAGCTGCCTCACCAGAGGGATCCTGGGACTTAAGGAGAGAAAGCCCCAAGTCTATGTGACATGTCCTAAATGGGTGGCTAAGCAGTCCCAGGCCCAGGCCCGGGATCCTGCCCACTAGCCGACAGGCCCTTGTCAGTGCTCCAGGGTCAGGCTGCTGCGGCACAGCTTCCCACGGAGCCTGCTCGCAGAGGCGGCCTTTCAAGAGCGTCTAGAGTAATTTCCCAAAGTGTGGTCCAGGGACACCATGGTGGCTCATTGAAGCCTCCAGGAAGAGGGAGCCTGCGTGGGCAGCTCCTTTGTGGAATGCCAGGTAAAGCCATAGGTTTATATGGAGCGTCTTCTCAGAGCCCAGTGTGAACTATGAATCTACTACCAAGGTAGGGGATCCCTGTGTGAAACATTTACCTGCTCCTTGTACAAATGTTCCTCCACTGAACAGCCTGGGAAGCCACGTCACCAAGCCCCTGCTGCCACATGGCTGGAGGTGGTGTTTCCAAAGCTCAGAGGACTTGCAGTTGCCTAAAGCAGGAGCTCTTCCTTGGGCTGGAGTGGCAGGGAGGCGCGGCAAGGATGGCGGGCAGCTCACTGCTTGCACCAGCTACCACAGCATGTGAACGGCTCACCACGGCACCCTGGCCTGCTGTAAGTTACTGTCTGAGACAATCAGGGCTTGTGTAACAACTGAAATCGGAACAGGCCCTGGAGATTGTCAGCATTGCTTGAGGTAACACACACAGGCCTGCTCAAAGCTGCTGAACCAGGAGCAATGAGCCATGAGAAGGGCCAGGTCCAGAGAGCACTTCTCCCAGCCCTGTCTTCTCCACTGGGTCCCCCTACGACACCTGCCTAGGATGACAGGCTGGCGGTATCCTCCCTCCTGACAGGCATCAGGGACATCTATTGTGCACACAGCTACCATTGCTACCCTTGTATTCTCCCTGAAGGCACTGCTGGGGTGGGGGAAGAGCCAGTGCTTAGGAGTTGTGCAGAATGGAGGGAGAGGCAAGGGCACAGGGACAGAACGGGTGATGAGACGGGTGGGAGGACACAGTAACCCTGACACCAGCAAAAGGTCCCCAGCTGCTTTCCCTGGAGGACGAAATTCATTTTAATGATTTGTGGCCCAAAGAACAACAGTCTGAAGCCTGGGTGAGGGATGATGAGGCCATCATACAAAGTAGGCAGCCAGGGCTGACATTTTGTCCTTTGGTCGCCTGGCACCGGGCTTCCCAGCAGGCCGCCGGCCCCGGCCCCGCCCTCGGCCCTGCCTCCTTCCTGGCCCACCTCGGTGCATGGGGTGGCAGGAGGCCGCGTGCCTCAGCTCCACCAGCTCCTGGAAGACAGGGTCACAGAAGACACAGCCGGTATGCTGCGTCTCGTCACCCAGGAGTGGGGACTTGGCCTTGTTGAAGTCCACATCAAGCAGGGCAGCCTCACAGGAGCTGCAGGTCTCGGAGGACACCCGCACGCGGTGGGCGTTCTCGAAGCAGTGCGCCACCACGTTGCACTTGTTACAGGCCACCTTCCACTTTGGGCCCGAGGTGGGGTCCAGCACCAGCACACCACTCTCGCATTCCACGCACTGGCCGATGCCCAGCATGCTCAGCGAGTGTTGGCAGGTGGGGTGCGTGCACTCGTTGCAGCCCATGCCTGGCGAGGAGAGGGCAGCCGGTGAGGCACACCTGCCCCGCTCACCCCATGCTGCAGCCCCACACCTCCACCCCTGGGCCTCTCTCAGTGCACCCCAGTCCAGCATCCCTCGTCCCAGGTCCTCTCAGCTTTGCTCGCGCTTGCCTGGGCTCTAGAGCACTCCCATTTCCAGCTTATCCGAAACCTCCGCACCTTCTGAGCACCCCTCTCCTTGGGCTCACATTGTTCCCCAAAAGCCTTCCCGGTGGCCTCCGGCCATGTCCATCTGCCCTTCGCTTTGCTCCCACAGCTTGTTACAGGCAGCTCTGTGTGGACCTCATCTGAGTGGGCCACATGGGGCCATCAACTGCCCTGAAAGCTGCTGGAGGGCAGGGGTGGGCCTCGGTGCCTGTCCCACAGGCGAGGCTTGAGTCAGGAGGGGTAAACTGAGACTCCTGAGGGCTCCCAGAACCCCTGGGGATGTGGGTGGAAGCCTCACTCTCACTGTGTTGCATTCCTGTCTGTAGTGTGGGGTGACGGTACCCAGGGCCCGTGCAGAGTATAAAGGAGATGGCCCAGCTGAGGGGGAGCACTTTGGGTCCTGACCCCCTCCAGATGCCTGGCTCAGTCTCTCAGCCCCACCTGGACACACATTCTCCCTTCACCAGTAATAAGCATGATGGAGAACACAGGTAGGTGCTGACTGAAGGCACACCCCCACCTGCTGCATCCTCTCACTCACCCCAGCCCAGGTGGGGCGCCACACATCTACCGCCCACATCCTGAGTGAGCTTTCCATAGTCAACTGTGCGATTATGATGAGACAGAGCGGGTAGGGCTGACACCTCAGCAGTGCCCAAGTACGCAGGGGGCTCCTATCTCAGCACCAGTAGCATGGGAAGGCCCAGGGTAGGGATACTGTCAGAGTCCAATGTGGTGTCAGGTAGGGGTGTGACAGAAACCACAGATACCTGGGGGGACAAGGACAGCCCAGCTTGGGAAGGAGAGCTGAAGCCCAGGATGAGGTGTTCTCACCTTTCTTCATGTCCCGGAAGGGTGGGTGGTTGTAACAATAGGGGCACAGAGGATAGCTCTTGCCCCGAGAGCCTGACGACCACAGAACCAGCTCGAAGTCATCCAGTGGGCACCGGAGCTCCTTATACAGCTTGATGGTACCGTTCTGGGGGAGGGTGTAGGTCTCATCGCAGTGGGAGCAGTGCAGGCGACTTGGCTTGGCCTGCAGCAAAGCCAGGGGAGAGGCACAGGGTTCTGGGGCTACTTGACCCTCCTGGCCACCCTCATTCTCCTCATAATACAAAATACATAAAATGCAGTATGTAGTACATAATACACAGGAAGTCCTGTGTGATACATAAGATATAATACGTAATGTATAATAATACATAATACATGTGTATACACATGTACATAATATATAATATGTAATAGGTAATGTGTATTAGGTACATGATGTTTAATACATGTACTGAATATATAACATGTAACATGTAATATGTAATACACAATATGCTGTCAGGCAAGAAACTCTGAGGCAAGGATCTAGGACATGAGTCTCAGGACACTTGCTCTATGCACGAAGAGAGGCAGCTCTAAAACCCGAGCCTGGCCCTGGCTGGTGGCACAGTGGATAAAGCGCTGGCCTGTGAATCCAAAGATCACTGATTCAATTCCCAGTCACCCTGCATAACCAGGTTGCAAGCCAGGTCTCCAGCCAGGTCTGTGGCTGGGGGCAGGTGAAAGGCAACCATACATGGATGTCTCTCTCTCTGCCTCTCTCCCTTCCCCTCTCTCTGAAAATAATAAATGAAATCTTTAAAAAAAACAAACAAACCCAGCATGGATGTTGATGCCCATGATAGCAAGGAATGTGCTGATAGGAAACAATGGGCATGTGTTTAAGTGACCCAACTGCTTATGTGTTCTTGGAGTCATGGGTGCTTGTAGACAAGGCTGCTTTAGGTCTCTCAGTCATTCTAATGTGACAACTGGAACAAATATATTGTATGACAGAAGATAAGGCGAAGGCCTATAGAAGTAACAAGGTTTACCCAAATCTGTGCACAAGGGCACTACAGGCACTACAGGCCAGAAAGGGCAACCCTTCACCCACCACCTACCTGGATGTACTTCATGAACCGGTGGCACTTCCCGCAGCGGGACAGGGGCTTGCCTGTGGCTGCCAGAGGTGAAAAGGATACCTCCATCAACTCATCCATGCCTGAAAGCAAGCAGTGCAGGAGTCATATCCTCCAGGCCTGTAGCAGCCCACCTCCCCAGCAGGTGTAAGCAGGGGGGCTGGACCCACCACATGAGGTGGAGGGTCTGTGAGGGAATACACCCCTTCCCAGAGGGTGGTGGGCTTTCCAAGCCAGCAATAGGAACAGCAGAGCTGCAGCACCATTTGTCAGATAAGACATGTGCCCTGAGTGCGGTATTAATACGATGAGTCTTTAATCCTGATAAGGGTCCAGTGATGACCCATCACCCAACAGAGGCCTGAAGCTCGGATGAGGGGGCTGATCTCACATGGGGCCCCTGACACCCCAGGCAGTGGCAGCTCTGACCCAGAGGCAGGGAAGAGGCAGACTCACCTGCAATGGAGTCAACGAAGTAGTGGAACTTCCTCTTGAAGATGTCCAGGGTGTGGCCCAGGACCTGGCGGTAGTCAGCCTTGCCCTGTGCAATCAGGTTCAGCTGCTTCTCCACAGCACTGCGGATGGTAGGGAGCACTAGCTCCGCATCTGCAGGTAGGGGAACACCACTGTGAGCATCCTCACATGAGGGGTTGTGGTGGTCCGGTTGGAGTTGGAAGGTACCAGGCTGGACCCCACACCCCCAGACCTTTCCTGATCTCTCACCCAGAAAAATCTGGGTAGTCATCAGGGACAACCGTCTCTAGGATTGCATCACAAATGTGCTCCTGGCAGTCCATGGGCCATGTCTATATTCCTTGGGGCCTCGGGGGACAGGGCCTTGGGGGACAGGGTAGTGAGGTACCCTGTGCCTCTCCCCTGTACCTTTCCTGCTTGTAGCCAAAGGTCTAGCTGGCAGCTGGTCTGTGGGGAAGTCCTTGCCTCCCGCTTTGGATCCTTTGCACTGACCCATTCATCATCCACCATGCCAAGCCCCTGCTGGGGCGCATGCTAGAGGGGCCAGTGCAGCACCCTTGCAGTGGGATCTGGGGGCTCACCACAGGGTCTGGTAGGAGAGGCTCTCAACCAACAAAGGCAGCCCGGCAGCCCAGGGAGCACTGGCCAGCTGAACTTACCAATCTTGTAGTAGCCATGCACCAGGACGATGCCTAGGTTGGTGGGCTTGAGCCGACGCCCACTCTCCACCACCACATAGTTGCGCTGACAGATGTTGTTGATGTGCACGGGGATGCTGGCGTCTGTCCCTGCAATGCACAGCAAGGCCTGGTGTCCCTTGGCTGCCCCACACTCCTCATCAGACTGTGGACTCTCCTTCACCCCTGGCCAGTCACAGGCCCCTGGTTCTCTGCCTCTCCTGTGCTGCTCTGGCCAGCATTGTGCTAAGCACTGCACCATGCACTGTTCATGAATCGCTGTACACATCCCAGGATGGGGCGTCCAGTGCTGGCCGCTGATTCCTGCTCTATAGGGGCTCAGAGAGGCTAAGGAACTCTGCCAAGGGCTGAGCTCATCTGACTTGCCCCTCACATCTGGTAAGACCTCCTTGGCCTTTCCTGCCTCCATCATGTGGCACGTACTCTATTCTGCAGCCCCAGCCCCTTGAATATGGAGCTCACACACTCACTGCAAATCATTCCCTTCAAAACCTGCCCTGCTTTGCACACTTCCTGGGGCTCAGTCCCCAGGACTGGCTTGCAGTTCTACGGACACACCTCCCTACGGGACGTCAAGGTCATCTGGCACTGCCAGATACTACCATTACTACTCCCCTGACTGAGGAGCCACCTCGGTGGGTACTGAGAGGCTAACGAGCTTGCTAAGGTCCCTTATTCACAGGATGAGGTGAGGACAAAGATCTGAACCCTGTGGGATAGACCCTGTATGGTGGTCTCTGAGTGGTGGTGTGCCTGCTGCTGCCTGTCTGCCAGGACTCCCATGTGGCTCAGTGGGTTCCCCAGGTCCTCACTGCATTCTTGTCCTGGCTGGAAAAGCAGCTCTTGTCAGGCTCTTTTACAGAGTCCTGGGGGCCCTGGTTGACGATGGGGCCAGCCTCAACCACTATCTGGTTCAGAAGGTCACAAGAACCCTCTTCACTTCTGCAAATTGGTCAATGTCAAGTGTGTCACAGTCAGAAGCCACGGACATCCAGTCATTAGGAAGGGGAAGATGTAGGGGAAGCAGCACTCATACTTCCCAGGGGGCTTCCGTGGCCTGACCCGCATAGGCCCCCAGGTCCCCAGACTCAGGAGAGCTGCTCCCTGGCAGTCACCTGTAGGATGTCAGTGATGGAGCCAAGCCCAGGTGCAGACCCTGGACTGTCCCAGGACCCTCCAAGGCTTGTCGACTGGGAGGGGTCTGGTCACCTGGGACAGCACATCAGCAACTGGGCAGCGTCCATCAGCGTGAACGATGCCTGGGGAGAAGGCCACAGTGTTCGAGGACACAGGTCACAGCCCTTAGGCCTGGGACTGAGTAAGACCACCTTGCCTGTGAGGTGCGCACACGAGCAACTAGACTCTGAGCCAGCAAACGGCCCTGAGCTGCCAATTTTCACCTGGAAACCTGGTTATTTTGCAGAAGCTTCTGGCCCTTGTTGGGCTCCAAGCTTCCCTCACAGGGAAGTGGTGCCTGTTAATTTTGGTTTCCTTGTCACCCAATTCTAGGGCTCTCAGGTTGGCTGTGTAGATTGAGGAGGCCTCTGATCTGACTTTTCCTGTCGACGAATCATTTGGCATCCTGGATGTTAGTGTGTATAAGGGCACATCCCAGCCGTTATAGGCAGTCCTGACACGAATGCTGGGGTGAGGTGCTTCCCACTGCCACTCTGCCTGCTCAGTGGCCACTCTGTCACCAGGTCACCAGGTACTGGGCATGAAAGGGTCACTGGGCAGCTTTGGAAGCACTGCCTCCTGGGCTCCAGGGTTGGGATGGGAGCCCTCAGGCCTGGGTCCCAGGTGGGCAGGTGGATGGGCGCACCTACCGATGCCATGTTTCTCCATGAGGGTGATGAGCTCGGCCTCTGTCAGGTAGTCGGGTGGGCTCGTCTGCTTCTCCAGCAACTTCACCTCGGCCACAGGGAAGGTGTCGCCCCGCTGGCAGGGAGGCAGGCTCTCCTCCAGGGGCACACTCTGCCAGGGCATGATCTCTGTAAAGCCTGGAGAGACAGGGGGCTGCCTCAGACCCTGGGCCTCCACCCCCAGGCCTGGTGGAGAACTTCCACCCAGCTGTGGAACTGAGGAGAGAAGCAAATTGGGGCCCGACGGTTTTACCTGGTGAGATGACGGTCTTCACCGTGCAGGTGAAGTGCTCGGGCCCGATCCTGAAGGAAATGGTGTTCTGGAGGTATTTGCAGTCATAGCTAACTGTGGCGATGAAGTGCCTAGTGATGTACTCATAAAGCCGCCACGCCTCGCTCCCTGCAGTGAGCACAGATGCGGGTCACCAGCCAGGACTCTGGTCCTGACTCCCTGGCTCCTGCTCAAGATGCAGAGCCTCAGGATGCCCCAGAGGAGGGAACACATTGCAAGGAAAGCAAGACTCTTCCACCCCGGTGATTCCACTGCAGCCATGGCTTCCGTCTCCTGCCGTTTTTAGGTGGGACTGCCATTCAGGCACCTGGCCTGATCCTGTCTAGCGATATGCTGCCATCACTTCCCACCAGGACTGTGCAGAGCCACCTCCTCCCTGCCCCCGAATGGCTCTCCTTTCCTCTGCCTTCTCCTGGCATGTCACCAACAGCACTGCCTCGGCCCAGCGACTGAGCTTATCATCTGTCTCTGTCTCATCTCATTCTGTCCATAGCCACCTGTCCCACCTCTTGCCTGGCCTTTTGTTCTAGGGTCCCTGAGAGCAGCTGCCTGCACCCTGCACTCAAGCACACCTGCCACCATCACTTGATTCCTGTCCTGTGTCATGGTAAGGGAGCACATTCAAGTGACATCCTTTGCCACAGCCAGGGGCAGGTGGGGACAGGAGAGAGTCTCCACATTGTTAACAGGGCCTGACACAATGCAAAGGTCCCATGTCTCCGTAGTTTCTCACTCTTCCCTCGCCAGAAGCTTGCAGTGAGTGTGTACGTGTGAAGATGGTGGAGGGTCACCCAGTACCTAATTCAGCCTCTGTGGCAGACCTCATGGGGGTGATGGGAGGATGGTCGCCAGCATCGTGACCTTTCCGTGGGCGGTTGATACCTTCGGCTAACAACCGCTTCACCTGAGAGAAAGACAGAGTATGTGTATGGGCTTGGTTACCATCCCACTTACAGGAGCTGCCAGTCCTGAGCTGGGTCCCAAGGCATCGACAACAGGTGTTTATCGCGGGGAGGGGGGCAACTGGGCCTGGCTCTCCTCACCGTGTCAGCCCAGTAGGGATGGTTGGCCTGCTGCCGTAGAGGGCCCTTCAGGTCAAAGTTCTCGGGGTAATGGGTGGTCTCGGTTCTTGGGTAGCTGATGTAGCCTTGGGTGTAGAGCCGCTCCGCAGTCTGCATGGCATGCTGTGGCCCCATGCCTGCAAGAGACAGGAAGCTCAGCTAGTCCAGAATGCTGGGGTCTGCCAGGTGCCTGCTCATGGGCCAGGACACTCAGGCTCCCCTAAAGGCAAACAGGACCTCCTGCAGAGTCACGGTGAATTTGAGCAGGCAAGACCCAGGGCACAGATGCTAACCAGGTGCCTGGGCCTTACCCAAGGCTGAGGTCAGGTATGCGAAGTGTCGCCCACATGATGGTGGTAGCTATAGTGACTGAATGTGGTCTTCCGACAGCCTGCCTCTCACTTTCTAGCATGGAACCATGGCCATGCCCCAGGGTCTGCTGACATTTGCCCTGGTGCAGAATTAGCACGTGTCCTCCATTCTGAGCCCCTTGGGTATTTCTATTCTCACAGCATTCCCAGGCCACTGAGAGGGCTCGTCTTCCTGCTACTCTATGACCAGCAGAGGCTGGTACTCAGCTACTGTTCACTCAGTGTCACTGTTACCTGACGATCCCTGGAGGTGTTGCTCCAGAGGACACTGCTCATGGTTTCCCAAGGCTACTGAGGGGCCACCAATGTCTGGAGGCCACCAAGTGTCCAGCCCAACCCCCTTCTGGCTATTGTGGAAACAAGGCTCAGAGAATGCTAGCAGGGGTAAGAAGGTCAGCATTGTCCTGCACCCCAAGGTACTATACTGGAGTTGAATGGGGTTGCTGTGTGCCTGCTCCAAGAAGTCTGTTGGGGGGTTTACAGAAATGGTCTCATACCCAGGGAAGAGCTGGCCACACGCAGCATCTCCACAGTGTTCAGGGCCAGAGGCCTCTGCTTGGCCTTTTCTTTCCTGCTTGTGGCTTCCACCTAGAAGACAGAACGGATTCAGTGATTTGAGGATAGGGGAAGGGGAGAGACACCAAAACAGAATCAGGATGGGTGGGCAAAGGGTCTGCTTTCATTGATTTGGTCTCCCTGCTCCTCAACGTCACTCCTCACAGTGCTCTCAAGATTTGAATGACGAGTTATTCAGGCCCAGGAAGGAAAAATAAAAGATAATAATTTTCTAAAGAATCTTCTAGAGAGAGAGAAAAACTGGAGGAATGAGGATGAGGCAAGAGAAGGGACTGCAGCCCTGGCCTGGTAACCCAGTTGTCCTGATTTGCCAATTTCATGGGTTTGATCCTCAGTAAGAGCACATACAAGAATGAATCAACGAATGCATAAATAAGTAAATAAGTGGAAAACAAAGCATTGCTCTGTCTCTCTCAACTCAATTTTTAAAAAAAATTCAACATCAGACAGGAGCCAACATCAGTGAGACTCTGGGAAGGCAGAGGGGTCAGGTGAGCCCTGGGGTGCAGGCTGCCTTGGTCAGCTGCTTGCCCCTCAGTGAGTCAGGGTGCTGCCACCAGGACCTGCTAGTTTTGCTACATCTTTCAATTGGTCAAGAGAAACTGGAGCTCAAGATTTTAATGTGAAAGCTCAAGATTTTAATGTGAAATCTCCTAACTTTTAAATAGTAACTATTTAGAAACTTCCGTGAACACCATGCAGTTTAAATAATAATACTACCACTTTCAACTTCTAAACTGAACGCCTGTTGAAAGAGACAATGTTTTGCCTGTGGCAGAAACAACTCAACTCCTGACATCTTGTCCCTGCCAATTTCATACAGATGTGGCCAAGGCAGGGACTTGATTCCAGATAGACAAATGTGCACTGAACACCGAGGCCAAATTGTGCACGTGCAGCCGTGAAGGCTGGGTGAGAGCTGGAGGCAGCAGCAAACAGTGTTTCTGTAGGAATGTGATCAAGGGTAAAGCATGGAGTAACTTTAGGACAAGTTCTGGGAGCCTGAGTCAGCTGCACAGGTGAGTAAGAAGAAGGCTCAAGAAGGACAAAAGAAGGCATTTCAGTGGCTTTGGTAGTTGCCACAGCTGTATGGCATTTGCTGCAATGGCCTTGCGCCTGTCACCCACTCCCCAACTCCTCCACAGCCAGCTCTTTGCCTGGTGGCATCATCTTCCTATTGACCAAGCAGCAAGTACTTCCAATTCATAAAACCCTGTGTAAGAAATACGGCACCACAAAGGCCATGAAAGCTGCTTGTCTATGATAGCTGTGTGACCCTGGGCACACAGAGAAAATATTCGCATGTTACAATTGCTGCGGTGGGTAGGTAGGACTATTTCTGTAGGGGCCTGTGTGTAACTGTTCTTTCCAAAAGATGTCCGTGTTTCAGAAAGGGGGAGAAAGATGTGACTCTAGGTCACAGCTATTCCTCCATCCAGAGGTATCCCACTCCTACCCCAGCCCAGGCAAAGGTGACAGATGTGCATGGGGCAGGCCCACCTGGGCTTCCTTCTCCAGCTTGGTCATGTTTAAAAACATCTGTGCGATCTCCCGATCAAACACTCGCACCCGGTCCCAGTCCAAAAGGAGAGATCTGTCTTTCTCAGCGTTAACCTGCAGGAAGGAGGACAAAAGAATGCAGGAAAGAGTATGCAGGTCAATCTGTTGTTAGAGAAGAGAGCTGAGGCAGATGAAGCTAGTCCTTATCTGGGAACAAAACAGCCCCTGCTCTAAAGTCCCAGGGCCATACCTATGCAGGTGTGCAGATATGCAGATGCATAGCTATTCGGCCCCTCCAAAAGTAAAGGCTGCTCCCCGTGAAGCAGCTGGCCTCCCCGTGAAATTAGACAGATGGTCTCATGAGGGGAGCCCAAAGCTGAGGATACGTCCTTAAGGAGTGCCAGAGTCACCACCTCTTGTGCCATCCCTGCCCACGTCCTAATGCCAGATGAACACTAGGTGTGGCCTCATCCTGGGGTCCCCAGCCCCATGTCGACCAAAGCAGCTCTGTATTATGTTCTAAATCTTACAAGAAGCTTTCATGAGAGTTTTATTTGGAGAAGTCTCAAGACCTTAAAAACTTTGAGTCAGTCCCTGGACCTGACTGTGGCAGCTGATGGCCCCAAGGGGTGACCAAAACTGAGTTCATTCCCATTTATCTAAATTCAACGTATCTAGGCTAAGCCTTACCCTGCCTCTCCATGAAAGCTGGGGTCCCTTCATGAGGCACCCTGCAGACCCCTCTCTGGCCCCCCTCTTGTACTGCTGTCCACAATTGTGCCCTTGGCCTCTGTGGTCTACAGGACTATGATGATGGTGGTGGCGGGAACCCCCAGAATCCACACTCAAACCTAGGAAGGCCCAGTGGGAACAGAGAAGGGAAGGAGAACCTTAGCTTGCAGCACCCAGTAGGTTTCCGGTTTGAAGGACTGGATTTTGTCATGTCTCTCCACGCAGAATCCCAGGGTAGGAGTTTGGCATGGCCCAAAGGAGATGAGAGAGCTGTCTAAATCGCCATATTTCCCCTGGAAGTACTTAGTCTGAAACCTGCAAGGAGGGGTGGGGGGTGAGGGAGAAGATATTTCAGTCATATGCTTGCTCAGGACACCCTCATTAACCACTGGTGGGAGTGTGGGATGGGTTAGCTGGTGGGTACAGTGAGGAGGCCAAAGCTGGCTACTCCCTGCTCAGAAGACAGGGTAAGAGGACATGCTAGCATGGAGGCTGGAGAGATGTATGTGTATACGTAGCAGAGAAAGTGGAAAAGAACAGCAGACATTCTGAACATCCTGGGCCAGGAAGCCCTTCTATTATATCCTATCCCCTCTGCCCTCTTAAGACCTGCACAGTGTAGACAAATGTATTGCTTTTTAAGCAGTGGTCTATTTAGACAGTTTTCTTCAGGGTTTTTTAAATGCTGCCCTGGCTGGTGTGGCTCAGTGGATTGACACTGGCCTGTGAACCCAAAGGTTGCTGGTTCGATTCCCAGCCAGGGCACATAACCAGGATGCAAGCCAGGTCTCCAACCAGGTCCTTAGCTGGAGGCAGGTAAAAGGCAGCCATACACTGATGTTTCTTTCCCTTTCTTTCTCCCTTCCTGCCCTTCTCTCTGAAAACAATGAATAAAATCTTAAAATAAAATTTAAAAAAGCTGAAAACTACGAGGTGCTGATCAGGCGAGGGACTGAGGAGAGGAAGCAGCAAGGACAGGGGCTCTGGCCAAAGGTGGGGCAGCCAGCACCTGGTGAAGGCACAGCCAATGCGCAGGTCCAGCTCCTGCCGGGCATCCACTGACAGTGCCTCATTGTGGTCAGGCTCGCCCAGGCGGGCCATGGCATTGCAGATGTCTGTGTCCGTGATGGAGCTGAATCTGGCCCGGAACACTGTCTTCTCACCGCCATGGGCCGGATTCATGACGGGCAGCACGGCATCCAGGACCTGAGGGAGATGGCTGACTGTGACCCCCTCCGACTCTCAAGGTCTCTACCTCCAGATCTATATCCTACCTATGGGCCCAACTCCTCTCCAGGGCTGAGCCTCCCCAGCTGTGTGTTGTGTGATCCTCTCTCTATCCTTCTAGAAGCCTCAGTCGCTTCACATACTCCTGCCATAGGGCTTCCTTCCTTTTGTCTATGAATTTATTCAAACACCCACTTCTTATATACCATCCTGCGGCTGCTACCCTCTCTTACTCCTTGCTTCCATTCTCACCAAATCAAGTAATGCTATTGCCAAGGACACAAGGGAACTCAGAGTTGCCAAATCCACCCAATTGACCCAATTCTCCTTCTTAAGGAAGGGGTGCTAGGAAGAGTTGGTGGAATGTCTAAGAGACTGGAGAAAAGGCAGGGAAGGAAAAAGGATGAAGAGGAAAAGGCAACGGGCAGGAATGGGAAGGCCCCAATGACCCCCACTGTGGGGGACTGGGGGTAGCTGGGTTGGGGTAGGGAGGTAACGCACAGCAGGGGTCCTGGAGTCAAGACTCACTAAGAAGGCCGTGCAGTGGGAGGGGAGTCATGCTGGAGCCTGGCCATGCAGCTTCTTTACAGGGAAGAAGTGGCTTCGGTTCTGAAGGGAGAAAGCCCCATGAGTTGCCACCCTTCTCTACCCTCAGCGGCAGAGACCCCCCTGGGGAGGAGCAGCCCTGCAGGGGAGGGGACAAAAGAGGGGTGTCTGGGAAGGATGGAGTGCTGAGGGTGCTGTATTGGAATTTGGGGTGCCCCGGGTCCCCCTGTCATGCTGGAAACATTTGCTGAGCCTCAAGGCAGGCCAGTCCCTGGGAAGAGCTAGGGCTGCTGAGGCAGGAGGGTGACCTGTCAGGTCATAGCCTGAGGGGCACTAGGTGACACCTATGGTCATAACCAGCATGAGGGCACCATTGCCAAAGCAGGTATGGGAGGACCTGGGTGGGGAGCGGACATGTGAAGGCAGGAGCTGAGAAGAATGAGGGATGTGAAAGGAGGAGGGCTGCGGGTGTCAACTGGTGGGATCTAAGGCCCCTGGAAGGTGCTGAGTAACCCCAAATGCTGAGAACCAGCTCTCTCCTTGACAAAGCCCCATTCAGAAACTCAAATCCATCTAGCAACTTCTGCCCTTTTATTGTTGCTCAGGCCACATGCCCCCAGAAGGTGAAATAACACACCATTAAAAAAAAAACAAAACTAAAGACATAACACGCCATTGCCCTTAGTAGAGCCTATGCATTTTAAAGTATCTAGAGAATTTCCAAAATAAACACTAAAAGGCACTCTCAATCCAATATAGTTGATTCCCTACTTTGGGCTTAGGAATGGTGTAGGGCAGGTGGCAGGAAAGGCCAAAAGTGAGGACCATAATGGGGTCCACCCTTACCTCGAAGCAGATGTTCTCCCCTTCCTTGTCGCAGTCCAGCCACAGCACAATGTAGTCGCAGCCTTTGCCCTCTACCTGCCACAAAGTGCAGGAGGACTTGCACCTGCCACAGCCCGGTGCCCCAGTCCCCACCCACAGCGCTCCCACCCAGTTCAGGATGCAGGGCATACCCCTCCTACCCCCAGCTGGTTAGGAAGCCTGGTGCCCAGAGCAGGAGCTCAGGCTAAGCAGAGGAACTACCTAGACAGGCTTAGCCACTCAGAGAGGAATTTAGTTCAGGATTACTTTTTTGTGGACAAGAAAGTGTTAAAAATGCAGTAAGATCTTAACCCCGAAAAGTGCATGGAGAAAAGGCTGAAATGAAATTACCCTAAATGTTAATAGCAGTGGTTGTCTTGGGTAGTGTGATTATAAATAATCTTTCTTTTCTATACTTATTTATATATTCCAATTTTCCATAATATATAAGCATTTGTTTTAAAATTATTTAAACCACCACCACCAAACTATTTAAAAAGAATTTTGGTGACTGACCGTGTAGTTGGGCAGAGAAGCAGGTCTGAAAGGTACCTCGTGGGCCAGATCGGGGCACTCACAGAAAGGGCTGGGCTCAAGGAAGCCAGGGGAACGGCCTCCTCACCGGCCCCACGCACCTGCAGGAACTTCACCATGTTCAGCTTGGGGTTAGCTTCCTTCTTCTCCGTAGGGGCTTGACTGAACAGCTCTGCAGGATCCACTTTGTCCCATTTGTTGTACTTTCCTATCAACCCCAAGCAAAATGACATTCTGAATGGTACTTAAGAGCTTGGCCTCTGTGACTGTCATAACGTGGTCTTGTCTTATAAATAAGGAAAGGTTTGGAGAATGATTTGCTCAGGGCAACCTCTACAGTCAGAGACAGTTTTCCTTCAGCAGCCTTCCTCCCCCTGGCTGCTGAGCTGACATCGCCCCTCAGCCACCCATGGGAGCTGCCACTGGGCAGGGCTGCTGCTCTAGCCTTGCTTCCAGGACAGTTCCTGTGTCAAAGTACCACTCCTAGGCTGGCTCACTGGCCCACGCAACACATGCCTTCATCTCTTCCAGCCTGGATTTAGTTCCCCTGACCCAGTACTTGACTGGGCACATGATGGGCGCTCAGATGATGCCCAAGGTGAGTCAGTCTTTTTGAGCCTCGCATTGGATACATCCACCTACTTCACTAGAGCCTGGGGCCCACATGCTCAGCACTCTGCCTTTTTTTAAGGCCCAATTTCCTGGAGCCCAAAAGACAGACCAGATACAGCCAAGTTCAAATCCCAGCTCCCCATCTGCAGGCTAGTGGTAAAGCTCAGGATCCGAACGCTCATCCACACAACTGAATCAATGTCCCTGTTGCTACTGAGCAGCAAGAAGTACTGAGGCTTTGCTATGAGCCTGGCCCTGCGCTAAGCACTCTACCATCAGTCACACTGAGTCTGCAGTCCTGGGAAGTAAATGGCGCTGTCATAAGACCCCTTTCACACAGGAGTAGTAGAAATGCATAGAGGCCCAGTCACTGCCCCAGTCTCAGCCTGGAAGCCAATAGAATGCAGTTCAGACCCCAGGCTGGATTCTTGTCAACCACGCTGCACTGCACCTTACCCCAGTGGGTCACCAATGCCAGCCATTCCAAGAGAATGGACAATAGTAACAAAATGAGGATGATGACAGCCACCAAGTGATTGCTAGACATGAGTGACACTCAGCAGGGGCAGCAGCCTTCCCCCAAGCACCTGTTCAGACCGGGCTCTTGTGAGGTGGACACCGTCTTTAGTCTGCACAGCAAGGAACATGGGGCATGCAGTGACTAAGGGTGCTGCTGAGATGAGGCCCATGGGTGGTGACCTGCAAAGTCTGAAGTCTGGTTCAACCAGGTGACTTCTCCCCAACCTGCTGGCATCAGGACTCATGGATTCTGGACTTCTCTGCCTGGAACCCCCCACCCTGGGAAGCATCATGCAGGACTTCCCTCAATGGGATAGGTGGGTAGGAGAGTTGGGGGCTCACCCAGGAAATCCAGGGTCATCACGTGACCACAGACAGACGTCATCTTGAAGCGGACTGATTGGCTAGCAAAGGTCCCTGTGTACTCGTGCACTGAGCACGTTCCATTCAGTCCTTTGTGTGAGGACATGTTCCCTGCAGAGAAGCACAGTGATGACTGTTTGGACAGGCTGCAGTCGCCTCACAGGCCCGGGCCCCAATGCTGTCTCTTGGAGGGCCGGAGTTCCCCTTCCCCAGAGCAGTCAGTGAGAATATCCCTCAGGCCCCTGCGGAGAACTGGGTGCTGAGCCGTCTCACGGCTCCCAGGGGAAACGCCATGAGCAACGCAGCAGCACAGTGTGCTCGCCACACACGGCACCTCGCTGGCTGGGGGCCAGGAGCGCCCCTGCTGAGCTCTCAACAGCACACTCTCAGGCTCTTTCTCTGCATTTCTGTGCTCACTCTTGAGTCTGGTTTCTGTCTACCTTCTCTTAAACTTCGCTCAGAGCTCCCCAGGAACATCCTAATTATTGAATCCCACCCTGTCATCTCACACTCTCCACTGATGGCCCCTCAGCCAAACTCTGAGCTTCTGGAGGGGACTTCTGGGGTCCCCCTTCTCCTTCAGACCATGACTTCTTAGCCCCGTTGTCTCAGGATCTCTTCCTCCTTCACTCTTGGGACCAAGATGAGGTCTGGGTGGACATAAGCCATTTCTGGGTCCACAGCATCCAAATAAAATACCCTTCCTCCTGGCTGGTAGCACAGTGGATAAGGCGCCGGCCTGCAAACCCAAAGGTCGCAGGTTCGATTCCCCAGCCAGGGCACATAATAAGGTTGCAAACCAGGTCTCCAGCCAGGTCTGTGACTGGAGGCAGGTGAAAAGCAACCATACATTGATGTCTCTCTTCCTCTCTGCCTCTCTCCCTTCCCCTCTTTCTAAAATAAATAAATAAATAAATAAAATAAAATACCCTTCCTATTTGGAAGGAATTCAGAAACAGGAGAGGAAGCAGCACTAAGCACACCAGCGGCCAGAGTGGGGGTAGGGGCAGAAGTTCTGTTTACCAGGGCTCTGGTGTCTTGGGAGCGTCATGGCCAAGACTCAGCCTAGTGGCTGCTCTTGAGTGACATGAGGCTTATGGGCGAGAGCTGTAGCAGTCAGGGGGCAAGAGCAGGGGCAAGGGTCCTGAGGCGATAGTACCTGTGTCATGGCCTTGTCAGACTTAGACTAGGGTGTGGTCCTGGCTGTGTCTTCCTCCTTCTAGTAAATTCCTTTTCTGTGTAAGTTACCAGAGCTGGTTTCTTTCTTTGTTTTTTTTTTTTTAAGATTTTATTTCATTATTTTTAGAAAGAGGGGAAGGGAGAGAGGCAGAGAGGGAGAGAGACATCAGTGTGTAGTTGCCTTTCACCTGCCTCCAGCCAGAGACCTGACTGGAGTCCTGGTTTGCAACCTGGTTATGTGCCCTGCCTGGGGAATTGAACCTGTGACCTTTGGGTTTGCAGCTGGCGCCTTATCCACTGTGCTACCAGCAGGGCCAGTTTCTGCTGCTTGTGACCACCCACCCTGACCTGCACAGTGCTTTTCCAGAGGCCTGTATGCACCTGCTGCTATGCTGTGAACAGTGCCTGTGCCTTTTGGGCACATGCTGGCTCATGCTGGCTATTAGTAAATGAATTCCACAGTGCCCTGTCCCAGGGTGCTTCATGAATGCCTGCTGTCCTGAAGCAAGTCTACTCCAGCAGGCTAGAGTCACACTTGCAAAAAGAAACAATGTGTAAAATAGGAATGATCATGGTTACAGATCAAAGCCAGAGACATCAGGGTTGGTCTTTCCTACCTCGAGAGAGTATTTTGGCAATGGACTGGGCCAAGGACGGCTTTTCTGCAACCATGAGCACGGTCTTCATCTTGTCTTAGAGCTGCCTCCAGTTGCAGGGAAATGGCAAGGTGGAAGTCCAGGAATGGTGTTCCAGCAGCCCAATGCTACTATCAACATTGACTCCTAAAGAGAAGGAAAGACATACAGAAAATAGCAATGCTTCTAATGGAACCTATGCCACAAAGAAACTCACTTTAAAAATTGAAAAAAATGCAAACCCCAGGCAAGAAAAAACATTAAGGAAACTTGAGGACATCTGACAAACAACTGCCCAGGACAACTGAGCTGGCTCAGAGATAATGTTGGGAATTTGGGGTCATTTGGGAGAAGTCAAGGCAACTCCATGACCTCAGGTCAATTTTCTCCCCAAATCCAGGAAGACACTGGGGGCCTTTGGATCTGGGTCAGGGCCAGGTAGATGCCTGGCCCTCCTCCCACACTACAGCTCTGTATACTCCTTGGGGCTGAGAGTGGCACCACCACGCTGCCTGAGTCCTGGGACACTTTCAAAATGCAGACATCCAGGCTGAGTTCCCTGGGTTTTTGTGACCCACAACCAGGCCTGAGACCCATTGGCCAGAGGCTTCAGTCCCTAGCAGAGCTCGCAAAGTCTTCCACAACAGGTTCCAATCTACCTTCCTACCCGCCCCACAGCCCTCTTGCTTGGCAGGCCATGCTCTGGCCAATTAAATTGAACACCGTTATCTAAAGAAAAAGCGCATTTTCAGGTTTCTGTCCCTTTTGCTTGGAATGTTTCTCTAAGCCTGGAGAATACTGCTCAACTGTCCAAAGGCCCAGTTTGAGTGCTAACTCTTCCTTAAAGAGCCCTCCCAACACCCACTAGAGGTCATTTTCTCTTGACCCTGGTTCCTTAACACCTGCTGCACATCATGCCACACTAGCTATTGCGTCATCTCTCCCCACTGGCACACGAGTGGCTTGCTGTCCGACTCACTGTTAGCAACTGAAACAGCTGTTTTGGGGCCTGATACAGGACGTTTATCATTTATTGCCTGTTGTCTGAATAAAAGAAACATTATGAATCCTGCTTTTAAATTTTTTTAATATATGTATATATTTTTGCTATATATATATTTTAAAGATTTTACTTATTATTTTTAGAGAGAGGGGAAAAGGGAGAGAGGAAGAGAAGGAGAGAGACATCAATGTGTGGTTGCCTTTCACCTGCCTCCAGCTATGGACCTGGCTTGTAACCTAGTTATGTGCCCTGGCTGGGGAATCAAACCAGGGACCTCTGGGTTTGCAGGCTGGAACCTTGTCCACTGTGCCACCAGCCAGAGCCTGAACCCTGCCTTTTTAATCATTACAAAGATAGTATTGACATTGATAAATATAATAATGTGTTTTTGAAAAAAGGCTTTTGTTGACATAACCGGGCAACCTTCTGGGAAGAGCTTAAAGTTAGGCTCTTACTTTATAAATTCTAGATCTAGCAAAGATTTAAGTAAAAAAATGAAACCAGAAGAATACTAGACAAAGCAGTGCAGGGCAGGGGAGGTACAGGACAGAAGCGAGACCTGTGACATATGAGGAAAAAGTCTAAAAGGGCCAGGGCAGGACTGAGGGAGAGTGAGACAGAGCAAGTGTGCAGAAAGCAGGCATCAGCTATGGCCTATGGGTTTGCTGGGAGGGAGCTGGGAAGCAGCACGATAAGAAGTGATCTGACTTCAAGTTTTAAAGGGAATCCCCTGCTGCCCTGCCAGAAGGGAATGACTGGGTTTTGAGTAGCAGCAGAGAATTCCCCAGCTGTGGTTTACTACTCAGGTACCTCCATCTCCTGCCTCCTGGGGGACTCTGTTCACATGTGCACTGTCTTGTCAGTGCCTGATATTCACCAAACGTTTGGATATTCTTGACTTGACTTGCTTTCCCTCATTTCAGTCCTGTTGACTCTGCCTTCAGAATCCATCCAGCCTCCAAATTAACCAGCTACCTCTGCTGCTCACTCTAAAGAAACACCTGTTCTATTCTAGTTCAACAGTATACACCTCAACACTGCACAAGTATTTTGTAATGTTGTGAGTATCACTGTTTGATTAGGGGGGAAAATACCGTTTCTTTTAAGGATATAGAATCACAAAATCTTGAGCAAAGGGTCTTGGTGATGATCCAGTATAATCATTTCAAAGAGGAAAATCATTTCAGAGAAAGGAATCTGAAGTTAACCCAGGAAGTTAGTTAAGTTGGGGTAAAACTCATGCTTCCTTACTTCCAGCTGGATACATTTTTTGAAAAACTGCCTCAGTTTCCTTCCACCTCTTAATCATAACTGTGATTAATTTTCTGTGATTCATCTTCGGGCTTCCTGGCTTTTCCAATAAGACACATCTCCAATTTCAAAATAGAAGCCAATAAAAACAAAAGCTGAATGCAATGTTTTGTAAACTTCATTTATATACCATCCTAATGGTATATAAATGGTTCTGACTGACAGAACATTATTATTCACTTACGTTTTGCTTTGTAAAAAAGTTTAAGTATGTCTTTAAAAAGGAAACTTGTATAGCCTCAGAGGAATGAAAAGGCTGGAATCAATGCCCAGAACTAGGTTCTTTCCAGTAACCTACATGGTGTATTAAATCCTATTTTGTTGCCTGCCAAAGCCCTGAGCATGAAGTTTGTCCTCTTATATCAAAAAGGGAGATTAGCAAGTGCTAAGGGGGTGTTGACAGCAAACACTCCAAACTGGGACTGTAATTAGAAGGGTTGAATGGAAAGGAAGAACAGGTTAGGTAGCCTGTTATTACGGTGTCAGTTTCCATCAGCAATACCACACTGGTATGTGTCCTCTGGGAGAGACTGTAGATAAAAGTCTTTTCAAGTCAGTGTCTTGTAAACAAGGATTTAGCTTGGCAGGGAAAGCCTGGTAGTGGTCTGAACTGCATTTAGAGTCCTAGGATTTCCCACCTTAGTAACTTCACCAAATACCTATGGAGTCAAGAAGCTCCTCCTCTGTACTAGTTTCATTATTATTATATACACTTTATTTAAACTTGCCAACAACCCTACAAAGCCAGTGTTGTAATTTTTAAAACTATGAGTAAAATGAGGTTCAGACTAACATCAGCGACCTTTGCAAAGGCTCAAGGAACCCCAGGACTCACTGGTCATCAAGTCTACATACATTGGCTTGACTTCTCCCATCCCATTCCCAAAGGCCCAGCGATAAAATGGTAAGGCAAGGCCTCTGTGGGAAACAACTGCCCCTGGGTTCTAGTTCATTTATTCAATTGAAAGTACTCTCTACATCGACAACTCGACTGGGGTGAGGCTGAGGTGGCTGCAAGTGGAACCTGCCTTTAAATGGAGCCATGCTGACCTGGGCCCCACGCTGGCCAGACCGCTGCGCGGCCTCCAGGAGCCTCTGTTTCCTTACCTGTGACAACAGATTCAACAACAGACCCATGTTAAAGAGCTGCAGGGGGCTTTGATGAAGAGTATTAACTGCAGCGCCTGCTCTTTCCAGACACCTAGCTGCACGATTGCCCATCACCATCTCCCCAAACTCCCACAAGCCCCGGGGTAGAGAGGGCATCCCCTCCAAAGACAAGGCAGATAGAATTCAAAGAGCCCGCCCGGGACCTGGACCCGGGCCCTAGCGGCGGGGATGGGACCACCTTGGTGTCAGCATTCGGGAAACACGGCCCAAGAAAGTCCCGCGCTTCCCACAAGCCTGTGCCGCGCGGCGCGGGACCCGCCTTCTATCTCTCACCCGCAGGCTCACCGCAGTTCCCGCTTCAGCTCCCGCTCCCAGGGCGGCCACTGGCAACCCCTACTTCCGGGTCCGGCAGTTGCTGGCGTCCCCGCGTCTGCCCTCCCGCACCTTCCTGTCTCCCTTCAGGAGTTCCGTGGTTTGAGCGTTCCGGCAGCGCGGGCAGGGGCAGGCGGTCCTTATCATTCTTCCCTGCCGTGCGGAGAAAATAGTGACAATGGTCGTTACAATGATTATTAAAAAAAATGGATGATAAGCATGAAAATATATATATATGCTTTTAACAATTAAAGCTACAGATGTGCTTCTTTCGACACTATAAACATTTGCAGAATGAATGAATGAACTGTGTAAACATCTGGAAGATGAATTGTCTCAGAATCTAGACTCCAGGGGAAAGTGAAACACATACCTCCCGGTTCCTCCAGCACATCGACGACACATTAACTACTGGGTAAATTTTACCCTTTATTGTTAGCAAGATGGTTTCTAAAACAATGCTAGCATTTTTGTGTTTCTTGTACTCATATTTATGTCAGCTTCCTGTGTATCTCTGCTTCATGACTAACTATGGTGTATTGATAACAATTCATCTGTGGCCTTTAAACTTGGAAATCATTGGAGTTTCCTGCAGCTTCACAGTCCTCTCAGGTCACATCTATGGGAAAGCAACCACCTGTCCTGTCTCCAGACTGTGAGTGACTCTCCCAATCCCTCTACTTATCCCCTCCACCCATAATGGTGGGCAATTAATACCCATGTATTGATTAGCTATATCACCAAATGAACATACATGCAAAGTTCAAAACTAAATCTTGGCAAGCCAAATCCAATCCAACAGAGTATTAAAAGGACAGTATGTCATTATCAGGTTAGGTTCATCCCAGAAATGCATTTTTTAAAAAGATTTTATTTATTATTTTTTAGAGGGAAGGGAAGGGAGAGAGAGGGAGATAGATATCAATGTGTGGTTGCCTTTCTCCTGCCTCCAGCCACAGACCTGGCTGGAGACCTGGCTTGCAACCTTGTTATGTGCCCTGGCTGGGGAATCGAACGAGTGACCTTTGGGTTCACAGGCTGGCACCTTATCCACTGTGCTACCTGCCAGGGCTTCCAGAAATGCATTTTAATAGTATTCTTTTCCCAATTGAATTGTCTTGGCAACTTTGTTGAAAATCAACTGATCATAAATGGGAGGGTTTATTTTTGGACTCTTAATTAGATATAATTCATTGATCTAAATGTCTGTCCTTACATTAGCATATACCATACTGCCTTGCTTACTCTAACTTTCTTTTTTTTTTTTTTAAATTGTTGTTCTATTACAGTTGTCTCATTTTTCCCCCATTGCTGTCTTCTGCCCCGCCCACTCCAGCCCCTCCCTGTCCCATAGTCAATCCTTATCCTGTTGTTTATGTCCATGGAACATTTATATTAGTTCCTTGACTGGATCTTTTTTTTTTTTTTAAATCCTCACCTGAGGATATGTTTTATTCATTTTAGAGAGAGAAGAAGGGAGAGAAAGGAGATATAGAAAGAGAAACATTGATGCCTCTTGTACACACCCAACTGGAGGTTAAACCTGGAACCTAGATTTGTGCCCTGACTGGGGATCAAACCTCCAACCAGCCTTTTGGTGTACAGGGATGATGTGCCAACTAACTGAGCCACCCAGCCAGGGCTGATTACTCTAGATTTTTAAGCTTTTGTTTATTGTTTATTTTTTTTAATTTAATTTTTTTTTTAAATTATTTTCAGACAGAAGGGAAGGGAGAGAAGCAGAGAGGGAAAGAGATATCAATGTATGGTTGCTTTTCACCTGCCTCCAGCCACAGACTTAGCTGGAGACTCTAGATTTAAAAAAAAAAAAATTTTTTTTAATTTATTTTTAGAGAGAAGGGAAAGAAGGGAAGAAAGAAAGGAGAGAAATGTTTATTGATTGCCTCTTGTATATGCTCTGACCTGGAACCTAACCCGACCAGGAACTGAACCAGCGACCCTTCACTCTGAGGGACAATGCCCATCCGATTGAGCTCAGATTAAACATTACCTCTGGGCATGTCTGTGAGGGTGTTTCTGGATGAGATTAGCTTGTGAATAGTTGGACTCAGTAAAGCAGATGGCCCTCTTCCATGTGGGGGCATCATCTTATCCATAGAGGCCTGGAGAGAACAGAAAGAGGAGGGAAGGGAGGAGGAATTCTCTTTTCGCCCTCTGCCTGCCTGCTGGGACATCTCATCTCATTTTCTCCTGCCCTTAGACTGGGATTTACAGGGGGGCTCTTTGGTTCCCCAGCCTTCAGACTCCGACTAAATTATACCACCCACCAGTTTTCCTAGGTCTGCAAGTCACAGACAGCAAATCATAGGACTCTTCAGTCCCTATAATTACATATGATTCAATTCTTCATCATATTTTATTTATTTATTTATTTATTTATTTATTATAAGGAATATATATCTTCTTAGTTCTATTTCTCTGGAGAACCCTGACCAACATGGCAGTCTCCATCCGAGCAGAGCAGGCCCTGGGCCACCTGGAAGTGCTTGCTGATGGGCTCGAACCCAGGTAGGGTGGGGCTGGGGTGGGACAGATAGAATCTCTGCAGGCACATGGTCTGGCCGGTGAGTGGCCTCAGATCTCTGCCATGAGGGCTTCTTGGGAAGACCATCATGAAGAGGAGTGGTCAAAAGGGCTGGGGCTGGGGCTGGGGCAGGGCCCGTGCCAGATGATGGTGAGGGAGAGAAGCAGCCTTAGGTTTGGAGGTTGGGAGTGCTAGGAGTGTGGATGGCACAAAGTGTCTCACTTAGCTCCAGGACCCAACGTTTTCTGCTGTACAAGCAGGTGTTTCGCCAGTCTCAGGATGTGTCCACTCTTCCCGGTTCACCGAGCATGTACATTTGGACAAGAATCTTATTTCTGTGTGACTTGATTTCCTCAAGGGGACATTGAGGTCACTCTCCCTTGGGGACTCACACTTACATGCTGGCCTCCTGAGCACTGGGTCGTGAGCTTCCAGCAGGTGTTTCCTCCCTCAACGCTTCTATGGGGCCAGGGTAGGAGCCGCAAAGGCCACCATGGGACCATTCCCCTAACTGATGCTGGGAACCCCAGGAAGTTTGGGATGGCAGTGGCTGGAACTGGGCGTGCAACGTCCCCACCCCTGGGAGGGTGGAGGAGGATGTTGTCCAGACCCCGGAGCACCGCAGGAGCTGTGGCTGCACAATTTGAGAGGCAGAGCTCTGCACGTCTGCACCATGTCCTGGACTCCTGTCCTGTTGGCGCTTCTCGCTCACTATGCAGGTAAGAACACCCCAGCACTTGCAGCCCTTGGCCTCTTCCCTTGCCCTGCTTGGCCCCGGGTGCCCATGTTCTTCTGTGTTCCCCAGGTTGTGGTCCTCAGCCAGTGCTGGATCAGCCACCTTCTGTGTCCTCACCCCTCGGAACCACAATCCGTCTGGCCTGCACCTTGAGCAGCGACCACGATGTCAACTTCTACAGCATCTACTGGTACCAGCAGAGGCCTGGCCAGCCTCCAAGATTCTTGCTGAGATATTTCTCCAGTTCAGACAAGAAACATGGCCCCAAGGTTCCCCCACGCTTCTCTGGTTTTAAAGATGTGGCCAAGAACATGGGGTATTTGAGCATCTCTGAGCTGCAACCTGAGGATGAGGCTATATACTTCTGTGCTGTGGGGACCCAGAACATGGAGGGGGAAAAGACGGAGAGGGAGAGGGAGGAAGAAAAGTAGCCTGCTGCTTCTGTGTCCCAGGCACCCCACGACACACTCAGCATGAACTAAAGACAGAGAGAACTCACATCCCCATGAGAGGGTGAGGAGGAGGGTGGGTCGTGGGCTGTGCAGAGCGAAGGAGCTGCTGCTTGTTCATCGAGGTCCTGCTGGAGGTTGGGTTGGGGGATTAAAGCTGTTTGTGGCGTTGGAAGTTGTTTGGTCTAACTGGTGTGCTGAATTATACTAAGGATGCTGCAGCTGTTCTGTGTAAGGTCAAAATGGGTGGGAAACACCCAAGAGACAACCTAGGTGAAGGTCCCATGAGACTGAAGGTTCTGGTCTGCTTGGTGGAGCCTCACTCCTGTGGATTATGGGGGCAGGGGGCAGGGGGCTGACATAAACCCCTTGAGGGAATGCTCTGGCCAAGATCAGAACCGTCTGCTGTCACCTGGTTATTCACAGGAGTTACAGGGTAAACAAACCTAGAAATTCCTTTATTGGGCCTCTGGGGGAGAGACTGGATTTGCAGTGATCCTGCTGAAGCAGGCGCTCCACCTCAGTGCTATTGACAGTTGGAGCCAGACAAGCCTTGGGGGGCTGTCCTATGCACTGTAAGATGTTGAGCAGCATCCCTGGCCTATAGCCACTAAATGCCAGTACCTGTAACTCTCCACCCCTAGTTATGACAATGATAATGTCTCCAGGTATTGTGAGATGTCCCCAGGGTGGCAAAATCACCCTGAGAACCACTGGTTTAGGGGAGAGAAATGCCTTTACTCTTCTGTGCAGGAGAGAAGCAGACCTGGCAATGAAACTTTCTGTAAAGAGGAAGAGGATAAATCATTTTGGCTTTCTGGGCCATATAATCATTATCTTAACTACCGAATTCTGTCCTTAATGCATGAAAGCAGCCACAGACAATTTGTAAACAAAAGCATATGACCATTCCTGGAAAAGGACTAGGAGAGAAAAGTCCATAGTGGTTGTAGGCAGAGACTCTGAGGCCTGTGACAGGGGAATGACAGCAGGAGGCAGAGGTGAGGGTGTCCTTTGACACCGGATAGGGTAGAAGTGACTGGACAGGGCTATACCCTCTTGCTCCAGGAGAGAAGAGCCAGGGCAGGGCACAGGGGAGCCAGGGACAGCTAGACCCAGATCTTGCTGGCCTGGCCTGAATCTAGCCCTCGGCACATCTCAGTTTGGGGGTTTGGGGAGGCAGGCCTGGGCGGGGCAGAGTGGCAGCTGTACCTCCTGGGCAGGCCCCACCCACCTCTCCTAGGTCCCCAAGGTCCCCAGGGTCCAACCAGATCTGATTTCTGACTGTAGCCACCACAGGAGGATGTGGTCTGCAAAAGCCGTTGCCCAGAGGCTGAGACAGATGTAGGGACCAAGGTGGAGGGAGCAGCTGGGGTCATCGAGTTTAGAGACAGCCCTTTCTCCTCTCTGAGACCTGGGACTGTCCCCAGAGGAACCAGCACTTCTAGGCCCTGGGCACACCCGCACAGGGGTTCTGGGATGAAGCAACTTTAGCTTGGACCCCTGGGACAGACCCTGCCCCTGGCCCCCAGGTTCGAGGAGCCCAGGTCAGAGGCAGGAGTGGGCCAAGCACCTCAAGATGGAAAAGCTGGACTAGATCAGGGGTCTCCCAGGAATTCTTCCACGCCCTGTGATGCTCAGAAGTTAGAGCATCCCATGACCATGGTTAGATGGATACTGGCAGGATGCCTGGGATGGCCCAACTCTACTGGGGCATGTGGCATCCATGAGCTTCACTCCAGGGTCCCTAGGAAGTGCCTCACAGAGATGGATGAGCCACTGCGATGGCACTGCCCAGAACACACTGGGCCTGCGTGGACTGGGACACGGAGGATCTAAAAGCAAAGAGCAGTGTCAAACGTATGCCCCAGGTCATCCAACTGTGATGTGCAAGGGTGGATTTGACCATGAGCTTTGTCTCATGCCCAACTGGACCACTGCATCCCAAGGTACTTTCCAGAAGTTTTTCCCATCAAAACTCCCCATAAGAAATGCATTTCCCAGAGCGTGTCTGCATATTTAGATAAATGGAGCAAACCTCATGAGCCATCATTGGCCCTCCCCATCCCCCAGTTTCCCCTCGGCTACTTTACCGTTGCAAAAAGCTGGTTGCAACCACCTGAGTGAATTTCACAACCCTCTGTGAGTTGCAACTCAACATTTGAAAAGTGGAAGTTGAAATATCATCAGGGATTCATTTATTTTGTAACGACTACCGATTTTTCCCAAGCCATAGCCAGCTGGCCCAGCAGTAGTAGCAGTAATAGTCAATGTAATAATAACCGGTACCTTCCATACGTGTTATGTGTGGGGCACCTCCCAGTTTAAAGTGTTTTCAAAGGAGAAATCTCGTGTGACTGCACTTATATGAGGCCCTAGAGGAGTCATATTTGTAGAGAAAGTAGAATACAGGTTATTAGAAGTTGGGCTGGGATGGGAAGGAGGGAAGGGGAGCTGTCGTTTAATGGGGACAGAGTTTCAGTTTTGCAAGACGGTGACGTTCTGGAGACATTGCCACACAGCAACGTCAATGTACTTAAAACTGCTGAACTGTCCACGTAATAATAATTAAGACAGCAAGTTTTATGTTATACATAATATACCACAATTGTTTTTAACTAACTAAATAAAGGAACTAAGAAAAGCATGTTCACATCCTGTATCTCCCAACTTAAATCGCGCCAGGGTGCTGGAAGGTAGCAGTGCAGGCAGCGTGTGCTCCCAGCCCCGCATCACGAGGAGGAAAGGGACCTAGAAACTCAGAGGTGACCAGAGGTGCCACTCCTGGCAGTGCCAGTGCAGAACCAGGCCCTCCTCACTACCCCTGCCCACCCTCATCACAGCACAGGGTCCCTGAGGGACGTCTCAGAAACCACCACTGTGCACCAGACACGGCTTGAGATGGTGACCTCTAGATAAAACCTATGAGGGTGTGAGTGCGTGTGTGTGTGTGTGTGTGTGTGTGTGTGTATGTGTGTGTGTGTGTGAGAGAGAGAGAGAGAGAGGAAGGGAGGGAGGGAGGGGGAGAGGAGACCCCTAAGGTGCTGGACATGGTACGTTGAACACCATTTTTCTTATTATATTCCAATTCCCTGACTTGAACGTTGGCTTCTTGCTAAACCCGCACCTGCTTCCTCCCCTGTCACCACTACAGCCCCAGCCCCAGCCCCACATCGCTGAACTCAGGTGACTGCTGGCCCACTGGACGCTTAGCAGGAGCAGATGTATCCCACATAGGGCCCCAGGGGCAGGCCCAGGCTGGCAGCTGTGGTGGGGAGCAGTTGAGCCCTGGATCCAGACCACCGCATGGCAGTTGGCAGATGCCCTGCTGGGAGAGACCGCTAGGAGTAAGGGCCAAGGCCTGGGCGAGGGAGGGGCACTGGGGGAGGAGACCAAAGAGGGCCCAGGCAGATGAAAGGGCCATGGCTCAGGCATACTGGGACAGTCACTACTACTGAGAGGGATCAGGGGTACCTGCTGACCTAAGCCCACCCTGAAAGCTTACACCAACAGGTCAGCCAGAGGTACCTTTGGCCCTGAGGACAGATGAGGCCCAGGGTAGGACAGGTGGGCCATGAGGCCCTCAGGGGCCAGAGCCTCAGCCTCAGGCAGTGCTGGCCCCTGATACTGCTGGGCCTAGCGGCAGCCACCCATGGCCTGCTGCTCTCCACAGAGACACCTCGGAACGGGGCTCCACGCTCTGGAGCCCCAACAAGAAGCAGCAGCCCTTGGAGCCTGTGGGAAAGGTAAGGGGTTGAGTGAGTCAGGTGGGCAATGTGAGGGTCCCTGCAGCCCCAACTGGGGGTGGAGGACAGAGAGTGGCAGTGAGGGGAAAGGGGAAAGAAGGGAGAGTCAACCAGAGGGCAAGGGCCTGGGAAGACACTGGCTTTATTTAACGAGTTGACTTTTTGTCCAGTATAGGTCTGTTTGCATTGATTTTCACTTTTTCATATTGTATTAAAATATCACATCTTAATTACCAAATTTCTGGCGCTCCTGAAATTTGGCACCCAACTCTAGGGCCTCACCTGGCCCTCTAGGAGGGCAGGAATGGAGAAAGGGGCAGGGTGTCCCTGTGGGCGGCAGGTGCTGTTATTCCAGGGTACCTGGGCCTCATTCTCTTGGCCATTGAGCCACATTGTCATTCTCCCCTTGACAAGTAGACATCACTCCCTGGAGCACACGGGTGCAGGCTCTTGCTGACAAGTTGTGGTGGAGGACAACTTCACTCGTGTCCTTGGGTCACCATACCCTGAGCCAAGGATCCTCAGCAGGGCTGAGCCTCCTGGGACTGGTCCCCTGGAGTCTGAGCTCACCCAGGATACAGACACCCCAGGGGAAAGGCCCTGGGCAAGAGTTTTGAGGGCCATGGTCTGTCCCTCCTTGATGTGTGACCCAACCCCTCCTCTCTGTGCGTGGGGGGATGTCGCAGATGATTACCGCATCTGGAACCACTTAGGACAATCAGTGACACAAGAGCACATTCATCATAGGCAGTAAGTATTTTAGGGACAGAAGCTCCCTCTCAATGGCCCCACAGTCATCTTCAACTTATGGATGGGTCTAGAAGATCAGAGAGGCACAGCCACCTGCCCAGGGCCACCTATCATGTCTAGGCAGTTACTGGCGGACACTTGCTTGGGAGCCATTATTTATTTATTTTTAAACACTTAAAAAATTAATTTATTGTTGTATTACATTTATCCCATTCCCCCCTCATTGCCCTTCTCTGCACCACCCTCCCCATCCCCTCTCCCACAGTCAGTCCCCACACGTTGTCCATGTCCATGGGTCATTTATACTAGTTCCTTGACTAAATTCTTCCCCTCCTTTGCCCCATTTTGGGAGCCATTATTAAATGGATGGATGGAGGGAGGGATGGATGAATAGGGAGAGGGATGAATGGGTGGGTGGACAGAAAGACAATGGCCTAAGAGATCAGAGAAGGCTTCATGGAGAACTACGTTGTGTCTTGATGCATGGAGCCCAAGGGGTGAGTCAGGAATGTCCTGGCGTCCAAGCACCTGGGAAGGAAGCACACCTGGCTGCACAGTGGGGAATTGTGGGGGAAAAACCCTCAGCAGCCCTAAAATGTGGCCAGGAGGGAGGTCAGGCAGATCCGAGCCAGTTCAGGACTCCTCTGCACAGTACACAGCCGCATGAGGGGACACAGGACTCAGGGTCTCCATCAGCACTGAGCATCCAGTGGTGACCAGGACAGCCTCGGGCGTCACACGGTGGGTGTCTCCAGAGCCTGGGTGAAGCCTTCCTTGGAAAGGGGGCCAGGCACAGGGACACCTCTGGGTGTGAGCTCACCCACCCCATCCCAGGACACAGTCCTGCCTGCTGCAGCCCTGTGCCCATCCTGCCCAACAGGTTCCTGCTCAAGACTGGCTCCCAGGGGGACAGCCCTAGGTGCTGGCCCAGAGGGATTTGGCATGATTCTCAGTCACCATGGTATGTCTTCAGTGGCGGGACCCAGCTCACCGTCCTAGGTAAGTGGCTCTTATCACCTTTTCCATCATGTCCCACCCCACTGCAAAGTCACTCTTCTCTCTGCCCTCCAGCCTTACAGACCAACCCCCACTTTCTCCATGGGGCTTGGGGGAGATGGGTTGGTTTCAGAATAACCAACAGGAAGGACCCCATGGCAGCAATAGCCACCTCCGGAGCCTGACAGTTTGATACAGCTGGGTCCCTGGGGCTGGGTTGTGGGCTGGCCCAGGAATGGAGCTCCTTTCTCTCTTCTAAGACAGATGCCCACAAGGGAACCAAAGGCTGGTTTTAACTGTCTCCATCTTTGGACAGTCCAAAGCCCCTGGGGTCTGGACTGAGGGCTGGGAGAGCCATCAGGAGGCCGGGATCAGGGCTGGGGATGTGACCCCAACCTCCAGGGACACAGAGTCAGCCTGACAGGAGGCCCATGGAGGGCAGAGTGTGGGCAGGGAGTCACTCTAAGCTGATGTTCTTGGGGCCATGAGGACATGGGGACGCAAAGACACAGGTGCGACATGGTGAGGTGGCCAGAAAGGAGCAGATCCTGTGGAGCAAAGACTCATCTATCCCTGGAGCCCTTTAACCCCAATCCAAGGGTCAGCCGTGCACCTTTTTTTATTTTTATTTTTTTGAAGATTTTATTTATTATTTTTAGAGAGTGGGGAAGGGAGAGAGGCAGAGAGGGAGAGAAACACCAATGTATGGCTGCCTTTCACCTGCCTCCAGCTACAGACCTGGCTGGAGACCTGGCTTGCAACCTGATAATGTTCCCTGGCTGGGAATCGAACCAGTGAGTGACCTTTGGGTTCACAGACCAGGTGCCTTATCCACTGCGCCACCAGCCAGGACCATGCACCTTCTTTATAGGGTGCATTAGACTCAGATGACAAGGTGGGAAGTGAGTGAGTGGTACCTCAGGGCTACACAGCTACCCCATGAAGTCAGAGATGCTGGGGTGGCCGGCCATGGGGCCACTATGTCTATCATCTGAGGGAGCAGAACCAAAAATGCAGCCAAGGCATGGAATCAGGGCACAGAGCACAGGGAGGCAGACAGAGCCATGAGGAACCCCCAGGCTTTGGTCCCACTTTCACTCAGAGAGTTGAGGCTGGACTGAGGCAACCTTGATGTCAAGGGCCATGGGGGCTCCAGGTCCCACCATGTGCTGGGTGTAGGCATGGAGCCTCTGCACACACCATCAGGCCTCAGCTCACAGAGAGTCCCTGGGCAGCAGAAGAGTGAAGTGAGGTGGGGCCCTGATGCTGGGCTGCGGGCTCGAGAGGCCAGGACCAGGCCCCACACTCAGGCGCTGGAGACCAGGAGAAGGAACAGCCTTCCCTGCTTACACTTGGGGAAACAGAGGCTACAGGTGGAGGGGTTTGATGAGGTCACCTGGGAGAGGTAACTTGGAAGGGCTTCTGGGAGGGTGGGGGGCTGTCTGCTGTCTAGTGGCTGAGTGGAGAGGAGGAGACAAAGAAGGAAAGAGGGTCCCTTGGGTGAACAAACAAGAACACCGTGGGACCGGTCACAAGGCCATAGTTAAGTGCAGGCTGCCCCAACGCTCAGATTCCTCTATGCGTCTCACAGCCGCTCCCCCACCCACAGGTCAGCCCAAGTCTGCACCCTCAGTCACTCTGTTCCCGCCCTCCCCTGAGGAGCTCAGAACCAACAAGGCCACACTGGTGTGTCTCATCAGTGACTTCTATCCTAGCAGCGTGACAGTGGCCTGGAAGGCAAATGGCAGCCCTATCACCCAGGGGGTGGAGACTACCAAGCCCTTGAAACAGAGCAACAACAAGTATGCAGCCAGCAGCTACCTGAGTGTGTTGCCCAACGACTGGAAATCTGGCAGCAGCTTCAGCTGCCACGTCACACATGAAGGGAGCACCGTGGAGAAGAGAGTGGTCCCCTCAGAGTGTTCCTAGGGCCCCGAGCTGCCCACCCTTGGGGCTGGGGCCTAAGAGCCTCTGGGAGGGTCTTTCCTCCCACCTTAGTCATCCCTAGCCCTGCTCCCTGCACCCAATCAGTTCTCAAAATGTTCTCATGTTGATTAGAAATTACGCTCTCTGCTCATTTTTCTTTCTGTCTCATTATTTGATTTGTAACCTCTCTTGGTTCAGAGTGGGGTGGGAGACTTCTTAGTCCTCAGCAGGAAAGTTTCCTGGGGCACGTTGAGTCCTCACCCAGCGTCAGGTTCCAAGGTGTAAACGGACCAGGAGGAAGACAGGAAGGGAACTGTAGCACAAAATGCCTGCTGGGAGGCTAAGGTAGTGGACACAGATATGCTTTGAGCTCCCCTGGAACCAATGTGAGGAGGGAAATGAGTGCCTCATAATTTCTCTGAAAGTAAACAAAGCCTTTGCTGGAAGGAAACTGGTGTCTCAAGCATCTGGTACCACAATTAAAAGTGGGCAATGAGTTTTCCCTAAGACCCCGGCATTGATGGGAATTGTGCTCTATAACACATGTGTTGGAGAGTGTGCTTTCACACGCGAGCGCGAGCACACACACACACACACCTAACAGCCTCAGGACATGGCAACGATCATGAGCTGGCTACAGTTACCACTGCACAGGGAGTCCTCCATGTCACTGTCTTCTTCACCACCCCTGGGGGAGGGGGGATTACACCCAAAGTCCTCTGATTTGCCTCAGGGTGGCCCAACCAGGCAAGCTCCTCCCCCTGGATCCAAGGTGAACCCACAAAATCACACCACCCTATACCCATCACACATCCGAGGCCACTCTACCCCTGCCTGAACCCCCTTGGGTGTCCTGGGACCCCTGAGCTGCTCCCCCACTCATGGCCCAGCTCTGCCACACTGGAGCAAAGGGATGTGGCAGCATGTGGCACGGAAGGGCACCTGCCATCTTCCTGGGGGGCGTTCATTATTGGAAACCATGTCTATCTGATCATGGATGTCGGGGGAGAAAAAACACGTCCCCTATGGGGACTTTGTGAGGCAGTGAGGCTCCTGGTATCTCTCTGAGAATGAAGGGTGTCATCCCAGCCCTCTATGCTGTATCTCTGGGCTCAGGCTTCTCTACCACATTCTGGAGGATTGAAGGGGGTTGGGGCAGTGACAGCCAGCCAGTCAGGCACATGTCACTGTGAGTGGGGGCTGCGGAGGGACCATGCTGAGGTCCAGGTTTCCTATGGTCAATGTTAACACTTCACTGCAAAAACTAAGTGGCTCAAAACAACACACATTTATTTATTCTCTTACAGTTCTGGAAATCAGAAGTCTGAAATGAGTCCTACAGGGTAAAATCAAGGTGTCAGCAGTTATTCCTTCAGCAGGTGCCGGAGGAGAATTGTACTTGCCCTTTCAGCTTCAAGAGCCCCCCTCTCCTCAAATGCCTTGGCCCGTGGCCCCTCCCTCCAACGTCAAAGCCCCTCACTCTCAGGATCATCATCCTGGGAGAGGGTTCAGTGTCTGGGCTCTGGAGGGAGATTGTGAGTGCCTAGGCCAAGTGGGAGGGAACAAGAGCCCTGGCTCAGGAGTCCGGGGCCAGGGCTCCACCACCTACCTCCTGTGTGACACTGGCCAGGTCACAGCCCTCTCTACGAAAGGAGAGAATAATCTTCAAACTTATGTAGCCAGATATCTGATGAACACTCCTGGAGTTATTACTGCGATGAGAGTGACCTTTCAGAGAAATAAACAAGATGCCACTAAAAGGCACTGTTGGCTCAATGTGCACCTGTGTGGGTGTGAATGTGAGTATGACAGGGTATTGTATAAGGACACTTGGGGTATTTTGATCAGGAATGTCTCTGGGACACCTCTGTGTAGCCTGAGGTGGACCGTCGGGTGAGGGCGATGCCATCTCTGTGCGGTTTCGTGGCGCCCCCTGGTGGCCTCCTGCCCTGTGGGACACACTTAAACACAGGCTGCGCTGAGGTATCTATCAGGCAAGAAAACCCAGCTGTTCATTCCCCCAGCCTGGTCATCCTTTATCCCAAGGATTGGTGAGATTTTTTTACTCCCCTTCCTCCACGAACTATGGGCAGGCAAACTCCTGCCAATGTTCTCACTGCTGGTGCCTGAGAACATGAGATGACAAGGTACCAGTTGCAATCTTGAAAATGACCCACTTAATTCTTCTATGAATGTGCCTCCTCTCAAAATTCCTGTTGAGGCCCAGCTCCCATTAAACAGGGAAGAAGCCAAGGGTGAGATGAGCTTCAGCCATTGTGAGGCTCTGCCCAAGGCATGGGTGTGGATGAGGACTCAGGTGAAACCATATCCGGGTGCTTGTGCAATCATTGCTTTTAGGGGATATGCAAATATGCCTGGCTGATGTGTGAAAGCACTCATGATTAGACGTAAGAAGACAGTCACATGATCTTGGACCCTCTCTATCCTCTCATTCTTCTCTAACCAAGGGGCTGCCCCTCATTCTAAGCTTGGCCTTTTCCCCTGGTTCAACTGCACCTAACACCCAGAATGGAGCCTAGGGCTGGGGAGGGGCATGGTCGGCTGTCTGGCTTTAAAACAGCGAACCTTTAAAACTTTAAACAGTTACACCCTGGCTGGTGTAACTCAGTGGATTGAGCACGGACCCGCAAACCCAAAGGTCGCTGGTTCGATTCCCCAGCCTGGGCACATAACCAGGTTGCAAGCCAGGTCTCCAGCCAGGTCTGTAGCTGAAGGCAGGTGAAAGGCAACCATACAGTGATGTTTCTCCACCTTTCTTCCTCCCTCCCTGCCCTTCTCTCTGAAAATAATGAATAAAATTATAAATAAAACTGCTAACCTTGGAAGAGAACGCCCCCACTTTGACCCAGGCTCTTTCTATGGGTGAGAAAGGGGTGTCCCCAAGGGATGTCGTTCCTGCCAGAGGAAGGCATGTTCGGGAAATAGGGGAGTGCAGTGCGCTGGAGCATGAAGACCCTGGCAGGAGGGGTGGTGTCAGATCAGGAAGGGCCTGCAAGACACCTCCACTTAGGTAGAAAAGAGTGGGAGTGTGTGAGGAAGGGAGTGACCCCATCAGGCTGCAGATGAGAGCAACCACTTTGGCTGCCAAGGGGAGGATGGATTGAGGGAAACTCAGGCCAGAGATGGGAGGCGGAAGAGGAGACTGCGCAGCTGGATGGTAGCAGCCTCACGAGGGAGTAATCATACTAGAGGAGGAGGTGGCTTCAAGTGACATTAAGGGCAGGACTTGGGGGAACTGATGAAAGAGAAGGTACAGGAAGTAGCATCCGATTCCTGGCTTGAGATCAGAAAGAGCGGAGGAAAAAGCAGGTGAATAGAAAGAGGGTTGAGAAGTATTGACATACAGAGCAGGCAGGTGAAAGTCCCTTGCTTACACAGCAAATGCGGGTGGAGGGCCTCCGACGCAGCTCAACAGGGCGCCACGGTGGTCTTTGAAGTCTTCGGCTCCCCTGCAGGGGCTCTTTGAAGTCTGCGGCTCCCCTGCAGGGGTTCAGGCAGGTAGCAGGGAAGATGATGGAGAGGGAGGCCCACATGTGGGGCCAACAGGAGGGGGAGGCTACAGGCCCTAGGATAAGACTCTCATTTATAAGACCCAGATAAAACCCCACCAGCCTCCAAGAGGGGAGCTCCCTTGCCACCCCCAATATGTGCTGGGGACAGCTCTTTGCTTGAGGGCACCTATGGCCCTGGAAGAAGTCCAGTCATGAATCATATGCTGTGCTACCCTCTTTTCCAGGAGATGAGGCTTAGGCTTCATGAGAATTAAGGAGGTAGCACATTACTGCATGGACACTTGTGACCCAGCCTTCTCACTTCTGGGACACCAGGTGCTGTACCTAAGCTAGACCCACAGGGAAGAAACAGAGGTGCTTCTGGTTACCTCTAGGGGAAGAAGAGCTAGCTAGCCTGGTAAGGGTAGTGGCAAGGGAAGCAGGGATTGAAAGCCAGCCTTTCAAGTGTTTGCAGGCACCAGCAGAGGACGCTCTGGACCTGAGGGCGAAGACCCAGGGGTAAGAAGCACTGTGAAAGATAAGCGAAGGGCAGGAGGAAAGTGACCAGCGCTGGAGTGTCTCTAGCCTGTGCCCTCCACCAGCATTCTGATGGCCTGTGCTGCAGGAGGAATGGCCCATCTCTCGATGCCCCAACTTCACACCCACGTTGGCTTCCTAGGTTATCATACTGAGGATAGGGTTCTCTCACATGAAAAGGGATTCTCTTTCCCCACCTCTTGTAAATCCATGCATTGGCATTCTGGCAACTATATCCATTTTGTCTGATGTTTGCAAACGTCCACTTATCCTTAAGAGTTAAGCAACTCTGAGTAGATTGAGGCAATTTGGTTTTCACCTTGGCCAGCAGTGGCTAAACCCACTTGCCACGTGCTAAGTACTGGTAGCAACTGGCTGGGGCTCCAGCATAATGTCCAGAACAGTTCTTCCCCAAGACTTCCCGGTAGACCTGACACAAATTGTCACACTTTTGGTGAATTGTTGGCTTCAGTTTCCCTACCTGAGATGGGATTGGCCATAAATAACCATCTACTTGAGTCTTTGCAGTTGTGCCCTCCTCTCACCACAGAAGGGGACTAGGGGAGGAAGGGGAAGGTTGAGGGGAACTGGCCTGGGACAGGGAGGTGATAGGGATGGGAGTATAAGATCAGGGTCCCCACTTCTCTTCAAATGACTGTGGGGTCACTCTGGGAGAGTGGGATGGATCTGTGATGCCTTATTCTTTGCTAAATCTGGTAGTATTTTCTAAAAAGCAAACAATGTAATATTCTAAGTTATGTTCAAAGAACTTTAGGAGTAAGAACAGAAAGTTAAATATTTCAAAATACTGATAGTGTAATAATCATCTATGCTCTCAGTTTGCCATGCAGGTTTGTTTTCATTAGTTCTCTGAGCTCCACAGGTTATGAGGTGGCATCATTCCTCCACATTATAGCCAAGAATACTGAAACCAGAGGCTGCGACTTGCAGAGTGGGTGTAGGATGGAGCCTGGTGCTGATGAGGGTAAGGAGGAACAGGTAATCCAATGGCTGACTTCTAGTCTACCCAGAAATGGTACTCCACACATGAATGAGCATGGCCTTTTAAGTTAATGAGTTAATGGATATTAAAATAAAAATTATGTCTTACCTGAAACAAGCTACTGACAAAACTTCTTACACAAGAAGGAAGAGCATTATAGGAAGAATCAGGAAATAAAATCCAACAATTTGGCGTTTATAAGTTACAGATATTTAGCAAAATATAGACACAACTTTAAAAATTAAAATGCTGGGCTAAATAAACTGTCATGCAAATGCAAATTCAAGAAAAGCAAAGGGCTTCAGTTAAGATATTTGGAAAAGAAAAGTTTAAGCTAGAAGCAGTAAAATAGGCAGAGGGCACTAAAAGGCACAGTTTTTCAATATATCACTATTAAGTATATATATATATATATACCCCAAATACCATGGTACTTACTTATTGACCATTTATACCCTGCCTATTTCTCAAAAAAGAATTGCAATAATTGCATGACTAACAAACATAGCAACACCACACATATAAAAGAGGAACAGAAATTAAAGGGAAACAAAAATACATAAAGAAAATGCACAAACTCAGACTACAATTAGATCAGGTAAATGAGTGTTCTTAACTATTTGGGGGTCACAGAGCCCTTGAAAGTGTGGGTAATGCTACAGACCCCTGTCCCGGAATGATCCATTTATACACATGTACCTACACAGCTTTATTCGGTCTCAGGGGTGCACAACTCCTAAAGCCCCTGCATGCTCACAGGCTCCTAGGCAGCCCATGGACCCCAGGTTCAGAACTTTGAAGTAAGTAAAAGTTAGACAAAACATGGATTTGAATATAATAGTTTGAAAATTGATTTAACAAATAGAACTTATGGAATAAGAACCCATTTCTTGAGAGTACATAGATACTTCATAAAAATTGATTATATATTCAGGCCCAAAAAAGTTTATGGACACTTTGAAATGTTGCCACTAGCCTTGGCTGGTGGCACAGTGGATAAGGGGCCAGCCTGTGAACCCAGAGGTCACTGGTTTGATTCCCAGTCAGGGCACATAACCAGGTTGCAAGCCAGCTCTCCAGTCAGATCTGTGGCTGGAGGCAGGTGAAAGGCAACCACACATTGACGTCTCCCTCCTGCTCTACCTCTCCCCCTTCCCATCTCTTTAAAAGATAATAAATAAAATATTAAAGAAAAAAAAAAGAAATGTTGACACCACAATAAGTAAGAAATACAACAATGGCTTAAGCATTCATCATTGAGAATATAAAAAAAGAATAATAACATTTGGGCCAAAAGGAAATTCCTATTATAATAACAAAAAACACCACGTAGACTGCAAACTTATGAACTGCAGAGAAGGCTCTAACTATAAGAAAACAATAAAGCAAAGTACCCACATTCACTAGAAATATTAAAAATATGATTAACTAATAATTAATCTCAGAAACATAAAATATTAAGCCCTCCAAAAAACCCCAGAATACATATACTTTGACACAATTCAATTAGTAAACAAAATCAAGAGTTGGACCTACACAACACTCAACACCTGCCATGAGGGAAAAAACATAAGGCAACAAAAACAACTAAATTCAATGATAATTAAACTATTACCAGAACATTCCTTATAACATTACAGTAGGAACCTAAATAAAATAAAAGGAATTTAAATACATAATCAAACAGTGAAAGAAATTGAACAGAAGGAATTAGGTTCTGCTCGCACTTTGAAAAATGTAAAGTACCTGGTCTTACCATGGTTATTTGAAAATCTATCAACCCTTCAGAAAAGGGTTGTTACATAAACTATCAAAAGGAAGAAAGCAGACAGATAGGGGGAGGAAGAGAAAGTGCATATTCCAAAACGTGAGAAGAGCATAAAAGGAGTTGAGAGAAGCTGAGAAAGGGTTGGCTTGCTTAGAGAGGGTGAGAGATTGGCCAAAATGGGGGTTTATGTGCAGAAAATCCCCGAAAGGTTGGTTTTAAGGAGAGTGGCGTGGTGTGCAAAGTGATGCTTTAAAAAATTCAGTTTGGTTCTGGTGTACAGAAGGACGTGGAAGGAGACCTCAAAGATAGGAAGGAACTAGATGACAGCCTGATAGGGACAGAATAAGCAGCGGTGCCAAGGAGGTAGATCTGTCACCTGCACCAAGCAGGGGCCTCAGCATTCTCTCCTTACTCTCGGTAAATGACAACAATGCCCAGGTGCCATATCTGGCTGGTGGTGCCACAGGTTCTGGGAGTCCTGTGGTGCTGGTTAAATGTTTCACATCCTCACATAGCAAAGAGAGGAACTTGGTAGCCGTGATCGTGATCTCCCCAGCCTTCAGACCAGCCCTTTGAAAATCTCTGGCTACCACCCTGGCCAATAGCTCAGTTGGTCAGAATATTAAAAAAAAAAAAAAAAAAAAATCTTTTTTTTAAATAAAAGAAATCTCTGGCTATCAAGCCTCACTTACTCAGTAACAATTATGGCTCTCCCATTTTATCCATCAAATTTCACGTACCTGTCAAGCTGAGCTTCTGATTAGCTGATATAACCAGCTTTACCCTGATGCATTCATGTGATTTCAGCCATAAATGGTTGGAAAACATCAAAACAGCTCAGACTGCTTCCTCCTCCACTAGGTGAGGAACTTGGGGGGAAGCCAGTACTAAAGATCCCTAAGGTTACCCAAAGGCCTGAGGGCCTAGGGCAGTTTCCAACTAGCCAGACCAGGCAGCATCGAGGCAGGAGCCCGTTGCTGGGGGACTGAGACACAACAGTCACCTTCAAGCTCTCCTCTAGGCAAGCAGGCCTGACATTTGGGAGATGCTGGGGCCCCCAGCACTGGGCTTACAGCCTAGATGCCTCCTGGGACATTATAACCACCTGGGGGCTTTAAAAACACTGAGTCCCACCTCTAGGGATGCCCACCGAATTGGACTACATGGGCTCAATCCCCAGCTGAACACCAGCTGGGAGGAAGGAAAACAACAGCAGTACAGGGACATTGACAGCACTGCTACCACAGGAAGGCTCAGGATGGTCCCCAGGAAATATCTGTGTGTAGGGCAAACACAGGGCACTGCCAGCCCAGGGTGCAAGCCTGAGGGAGCATGGGAAAGCCTGGTTTAATGAGGGCCTGCTGCAAACTCTGCCTTTTAGGAACCAGATGGGATGTCTGTCTCTCCAGGTTTCAGGGACAATGTCATCAGTAGGGCCGGAATCACTCTAGGTATGTACACTCAATCACCAGTTGCCAAAGCACTTGCACATGTGGCCTCATTCTGAATGGGAGCCTTGTACCAATCCTGAGAAATTTGTGGCCAGGTCCCACTTCCCCATTTCATAAGACAGGAAAGCAGAGCCTTGGGGTTTCAAGGTCATAGAGGTAGGAAGGATAGAACTGAGATTTGAACAGGGACCTCGATTGAATCACCCTGCTTCCAACATCCCCTCTACCCCTGCCCAACCCCACACTGGAAGGTGGTAGAGAGGCTGCACAGCCCCCAGGCCAGAAATGTGTGCTGATGATGTCCAAGGCACACTATGGTCTTGGGAGCCCTGGATCTTATGGAGGGCCTGCTCCTGGAAGCCACTGATGCCTTGGGCCTGGGTTGGTCAGAGTTGAGCATCAAATGTCCCCTGGCCTGCAGGACCAAACCTCCACTCTCCTATGAAAGAGTCCACTCTCACTCTAACGCAGAACAGGATTAAAAGACCACAGCCAGGGACTCGAACTCTCACTCCCAGTTCCAGAACTAATCTTTCCAGCTACTCTCTTTGTCCTGTACCCTTTGTCTGTTGTCTCTACCAGTGTCCAAGCCAGGCAGAAGACTCCATTGTGTGGCTGAGGTATCTCCTTTTTTGGATTTATTTTTCTTCAGCTAATTTGGACTGTGAGAATTGTTACTTCTTCTAAAAGTGCCAGACTGTAGCCTGGTGTTAGAGTTCTCTCCTGACATTTTCATGGATTTGACTCAGCTTTCTCCCTCTTACATTTATTCCTCTTCTGGATTCTGGAATAGAGAGAAAAACTAAACCTCACAGGCTTGCAAGTCAAATGTGAGAATGAGAAAACCAAAGGCCTGCTCTCTTTTCAGGTGCACAGCCATTCTGGTGGCCTTCCTACACCCCACCCCCCCAATCCTTTTCACTCAGTACACCTACTGATCACAGGGCCTCTGGCCATGAGGGGGCCTTGCTGCTGCTGTGGGTGCTCAGGAGCACCTAGGGTCAGCACTGTTATCAGGATGGTGGGTGGGGCCTGCAGACAAAGGAATTGGGTGAGGGCTCCCTCTGGGAAAGGCTTTCAAACTTTGGTGTGAGCTCCTCCTTCTAGGGCTTCTCCCCAGCATGGATTTTCTGATGCCGAATAAGGTGTGAGCTCCCCCTGAAGGACTTGCCACATTTGTTACACTCATAGGGTTTCTCTCTGGTGTGGGTTTTATAATGTTCAATAAGAGCCGACCTGTGCCGGAAGGCTTTGCCACACTCGTTGCACGTGTAGGGCTTCTTCCCGGTATGGATCCTCTGGTGCTGAATCAGTGCGGAGCTGTGGCAGAAGGCCTTCCCGCATTGGCTGCACTCATACGGCTTCTCCCCAGTGTGAATCCGCTGGTGCTCAATGAGGGAGGAGCTCTGGCTGAAGGCTTTCCCACACTTATGGCACTTATAGGGTTTCTCACCGGTATGGGTCTTCCGATGCTCAATGAGATTGGAGCTCTGGCTGAAGGCCTTCCCACACTCTTCACATTTGTATGGTTTCTTCCCTGTGTGAATCCTCTGGTGCCGAATGAGGTGGGACCTGTGACAAAAGGCTTTCCCGCAAAGATCGCATTCATGAGGTTTCTTCAGGGTGTGGATTTTCCGGTGCTGGCTCAGGCCTGAACTCTGATTGAAGGATTTCCCACATTCCTTACACTGGTAAGGTTTCTCTCCAGTATGAATTCTCTCATGTTTTCTGAGACTTGAGCTCCGACTGAAATCCTTCCCGCATTCCCTACATTCGTAGGGTCTCTTCCCAGTGTGGGTTTTCTGATGTTGTGTGAGGGCCGAGCTCTGGCGGAAGGCTTTTCCACATTCTGGGCATTCATAGGGCTTCTCCCCGGTATGGATTATCTGGTGTCTGAGAAGGTGTGAGCTCTGGCTGAAGGCCTTCCCACACTCACAGCACTCGTAGGGCTTCTCCCCAGTGTGGATCACCAGGTGTCTGAGAAGGTGTGAGCTCTGGCTGAAGGCCTTACCACATTCCCGACATGCATAGGGTTTTGGTGGTTGTGCAGCTTTGTGAGGTTCATTAGGTCCCGAGTCCCCTCTACCTACTAGGTCACAGTCATATTTACTGGGTTCTTCTCCATCATGAATTAACTGACACATACTAAGGTCTGCTTTCTGGAGGAAGGTGTGGCCAAATATGTCATCATCCTGAGGTTTATTTATTTGGGGGAGACTTTGATGCTGAACAGGGCTTGAGCACAGACTGAAATTCCCCTCATAATCATCATGTTCCTCATCTGGGTCCCCAAGAGGGATCTCCTTATAGATAACAGCCATTTGCTCTAAACCTCTTTCTTGAAGAAATGAGTCCCCCAAGTCCTCTTCCGGGAAAAGTTCTTGCTGCATCTCTAACCCATCTTCAAACACAAAAGTCTCACCAAGCTTGGATGCTGGGGGAACCTCCATTGTGGATCTAGTATTACCCTCAATACTGTATTTCTTTTACTTTTTACTTTTTTTTTTTTTAAATGCACAGGGCAAAGTTTTTATTCACTCTCCAAGAGAGGGGAGGGGCATGGTGTGGAGAGATACACCAGCCTGTATTTCTTGAAAGATGTTCTTCTTTGGGACACACTTACTATTCTCATACTCTGAAAAGAAAACAAGAAATATTATCAAGCTGGCAAGTCAAGTACCTAATATATGCCTCCTTCCTGAACCAGAAACAATGGTAGATATTACAAACTAAGTATAAGAAACAAACTTGTCTGGCTGGTGGCACAATGGATAAGGCACCGGCCTGCAAACCCAAAGGTTGCTGGTTCGATTCCCCAGTCAGGGCACATAACCAGGTTGCAAGCCAGGTCTCCAGCCAGGTTTGTAGCTGGAGGCAGGTGAAAGGCAAACATACATTGATGTTTCTCTCCCTCTCTCTCTTTTTCTCTCTCTGGAAATAATAAATTTTTTAAATCTTAAAAAAAAAAAAAGAAAAGAAACAAACAAACTTGTCCTTGAGGTGATCCCCAGCAAGTTAGACAGAAGTTTGATTTATCAGAAACAACTGCAAAAAAAGATAGAATATACAGAACCAAGCACAACATCACGGTGTCTAGACTCTAAAGACTGAAGATGTTCAGAAAGGTGGGCTAGAACAAGAAGTGGAGCCATATAGAAAAAGAGCAGTATCCCATCTACTGGAGGATGATGGAGATGGGGTTTTGTTGGGGAAAAAAAAAAAAATCTTTCTTGCTGCCGGTGCCCCAGCCTAGACCTTCTTCCCTCTCACCCACATGGCCTGTCCTGTCCATTTCTTGAGGCTTTATTGAAGGAGTCTCTTCTTCTCTGTCCTTGCTACCATTCTACAGCTCAGTCCTCAGTGCAACTCCCTGACATTATTTATTCACCTCCCAACTGGCCGCCTACCTCCAACTTCCCCTCCTCTGTTCTCTACATTGACACTAGTGGCAAATACCCAAAGCATAAGCCTGATCATGTCACTTCTCTTCTTGGGATCTTATGACAGCTCAACTCCTTCACAGGCCCTTCATGCATGGCCCTTCCAGCCCAACTCTTCCAGCCTATCTTTCACCTCTCCTTTCACACTCCCCTCCAGCTCAGTAACTTATTTGTGCCAATGCTTCCTCTGCATACCAGGTCCCTCCTCCTTGTCAGACTGCCACTGGTTCATCCTTCCAGGCCCAGTCCAAATGTTTCCACTTCTCTTCATGATCTGACTGATGAAATCAGGCACACCCCTTGGTGACCTGTGGAGCTTGGTGCACACGACCACCAAGCATTCACCACCTTGGCAAATCTGGGTGGGGGGTTGGCAGGACTCGGTCCACTACTGCCTGTAAGCTCCCTAAGGGCAAGTCCTGTGCTTGTTTGGAATCCCCACCCCTCAACACAACAGGAAAATCTCCACACAAACATTTGTTGAATTACTAGATGGAGGACAAGCCATCTGGTTTTATCAGCTAGAACTGATTGTCACACTTGAACTCTTTATTCAAAAAAATCAATTACCTGGGAGCTATAAAGAAATAAAACAGGCAGGCCCTGGCTAGTGAGGCTCAGTGGATTGACACCTGCCTGTGAACCTGTAGGTCACTGGTTCAATTCCCAGCCAGGGCACATAGCCAGGTCTCCAGCCAGGTCTCCAGCCAGGTCCGTAGCTGGAGGCAGGTGAAAGGCAACCATACATTGCTGTTTCTCTCCCTCTCTGCCTCTCTTCCTTCCCCTCTCTCTGGAAATAGTAAATAATTTTTTTTTTAAAAAGTAAATTTTTACCTTCTCTTACCCTCTTCTTTTTTTTAAATTTTATTGTTGTTGTATTACATCCATCCCCTTTTTGCTCCCCTCTGTCCCCCTTCTTACCCTCTTCTTCAGCTCTTCAGCAACCATAATCTCCAATCCTCCCAGTTCTCTCACTCAACCTCACCCAGTCTAACATCACCCCATTGTCACCTCACACTCCTCTTCTGTTTTCCCCATTCCCACCTAGCTGACACCCTCTCTTTCCACAGTGGATCTAACTCCAGGCATCACTTGAGCTTACTCTCTGACTAGCATCACATTCCTCACCTCCTTGCCCGCTGCAACCAGCCGCTAATTCTTTCTCTACCTCCTAAAATGTTAAATTCCTCCTAAAATGTTAAATGTTGCCAAGGAAAATCATACGACTGTGTGATTTCAAGTTTCCAATTTCAGCTGGAGCTTCAGCACTCAGCTCCGGCATCCCATGACCTCCTTCCTGCCAATCCCTCTCTTCTCAGTCCTCACTTCCCCACCCCTTCTGGCACTGCTCACCAATACCTCTTTCTCAAAACCCTTCATTTTGGGGGTTGTAAATTGGCAGCCTGGGGATCCTGCCACAGACACGTTTTGTCTGGCTCTCAAAAAGAGTTGGGCTTTTGCTTTTTGTTTGACTTAGCTACCAATATGGAAAACTCAGCAGGTTTCTGGCTTTCTCTTGAAAAACTGGAAGATGTGACAATATGGGTCCACCCCTTCACTAAACCCACCTTACCTACCTGGATGCCTCAAGCCTGACAGCTTGCAGGACAAACCTCCCTCCTCCCATGCCCCTACTTCATTCCCTTGGTTTCTAAAAGGTATTACCCGCCCCCTACTTTTCACATCCTTAGATTTCTCCTTCTTGGTGTCGGTGGATTGCAACTCTTCTTCGAGCCACCTGTGAAATCATGATGTTTCCAAGGTTTCCTCCTTAGGAGTTAGCTATTCCCACTATGCACCACTTATATCCTGAAGTCTCCACTGTTCAAAAAGTTGACAATCCCTTATCTGTCGGCAGCAATGTTTTAAGCGTTTTTGGACCAAAAAGCCAAAGGTATGGAACCCCATGTTTCCCACCTCTCTCGGGGCCTTCCCGGGCTCCTCCAGCATCCGTCACCCCATCCTCTGGGGAGCCCACAGGGCCGGGCACCAGGCGACCCGCGGTCCGGTCAAGGTTTCCTGACTGGAGGCCGGCCAGCGGTCGCGGACCAGCACCCGCCGCCCTGGCGGCGACCGGGGTACCCCAGCATGCTTCCCACCAATGGGGAAGCCCGCACCCCGGACCACTGAGGGGTAGGTGGGAACACTGGCTAAAGCGCAGCCACTCACCTGGGTCTGGGCGGAGCCCCTCACCTAGCCTGGGGCGGAGCCGCGGCGGGCGGGCGGGGCTGCACCTGAGCTGCTCCAACCCGCTGCCAACCCGGCCTCGCTCCCGGGCGGCTGCTGACGCGGAGCCTGCGGCGGCCCAAGACCCCAGAGCCCCGCCCCCAACCCACGGGCACTTCCGGGACTACTCTAGGCCGCGCGGAGGTCCACGCGTCTCTGTAGTCCCGCAGTGCTGGGCATCCCCGCTTATCTTCCCGGCTCCAGGGCTCAGGGAGGAGAATCTCTCCAGTCCGACACAGTAGCTCCGGGCTGCTCCTAAAGAGCATCCTGGCCCGGAGGAAAACAGCTGAGCAGGCGTTGGCAGGAGTGTAGAGGAGGAAACTGAGGCCACCACAGGCAGGAGACCCAGTACCCGTTGCCCTTTTCCCTGGAGGTGAGGGCAAGCAAGGGGCCTCCGGGGCGCCTAGGGTCTTCTAGAAAAGAAGAAGAGGATCCCAGAGTGGAGCCAGTCACCTCTCATAGACCCAGGGGTCGTGTAAGGATTCATCTTTCCTGGGCCACTACAGAGACAGAGATGAGAGGAAGGGCCCGCTGAGGGCCTCGCAGGTGGCCAGGCGTGGAGGCCGACACTCTCTAGACTCAGGGCATTTGGGGGATGACGTCCAGGCATGAGATGCCTCTTAGGGGAGCAGGGAGGGAAATGGGGTGTGTTCTTGAATCCCCCACACCACTCCCAGACACTTAGCTTTGCTTCAGATGGCAAGCGCTCTCCATCCCTCGGCCCCAATGCTTCCTCCTGGGCCCACCTGCATGTGGGGGAGCCTTCCTCAGCTGGTGGAGGGTGGGAGGAGGTGGCCAGCCCTCTCAAGGGAGAACGGTAGAATATGTGCTTCTGAGAGGGTCCCTTTCCACTTTTCCCTTGCCATCTGCCCACCTGCCTTCAACACCCTCCACCCTGGCCCTCCCGTGCTTCTGAGTGCCCTACGCAGGCACACATGCACACACACATACACACACTGCAACCTGCTTCTCTTCCCCATCAAGGAGTATGTAGGGACTGTCCCTCCCCTACCTAATAATCTGGGCTCCATGGCAGACTCGGTTGTAACCCAGAAAGCATTGGACGACAACCAGCCATATAGAGCTGGGAGTGGCAAGGGCTAGTTCCTTTTTTCTCCCTCCAGCACTTTGGGTCACAGGAAGGCCAGGCTACCAGTCTGAGCTCCCTGGGGGCCAGTGGAGAGGCTGGACCCAGCCCCAACGGTCTCAGATCCTTCCTCTTTTGCAGCAAGCCCCAGAATCCCTACCCTCCTCCACCCTCCCAGACCAACCACAGTCACTTTTGCAGCAGGAATATCATGGCTCTCAGAACAGTTATTGTTAACATGGTGGATATTATTAGCCCATTTTATAGAGGAGGAAAATCGAGGCTCAGAGAAAGCTTGAGAAGGGACTAGGGTGAGAAGTATGAGACAGACAGGAGACATCCATCCCATAGCCCACCCCTAAAACAAGTAGCCCACAGAACAGTAATAATCTGCATCATCCTCAGGCTGCACAGGGCTGATGATCAGGATGCCTGCATTGTGGGCTGCATCTGTGGCGGCTGAGAAGCGATCAGGTATGTCTGGGGAACGGTGGTAATCCTTCTCTGAGCGGTAGTAGAGGAGATAGCGGGGGGCGCTTCCTGCTTTCTGCTGGTACCAAGACACACCATAGTCCCCGATGGTAGCATGGCGGGAGCTGAGCATGCAGGATAGTTGGGCCACTTGGCCTGGGAAGACCAACAGTGCATCTGGCTGGGTCGGAGCTGGCTGGGAAACTAAGAAAGACAGACATACTCAGGCCTGGCCGGGGCCCTTTCTCTCCAACCCCTGCCTCATGAAGTCTTGCTCAGACTCCCAAACGACTCCTGTTCCTAAAGGGCTCATGGCCTGGTGCTATGGCATTGGCATTAGATACGGTACCAAGATGGCAACTCCTCTAAGTCCCCTTTAGTGCCATGTTCCCAAGGATCTGTGTTCCGTTGAGGGCCTAGAGTTTAAAAGGTGGGACTGGTGGCCTCTTATTCCTCCTGTTACTCACTCTCACCCTTTGCCCCCAAAACTCTAATCCCCTTGGTTACACTTGCTAGGCTCACCACCTCCAGGAAGCTTCCTGGGCTATCCCACCCATCAGCTCAGCCTCTGAAAACTGGATGCTGGGGACCTTGGAGTTTGGTTGTTCCTGAGACTGTGAGGTAGGGACCATCCCACACCAGCTTTCCCTGTGAAAAACTCAAAAGATGACCCTAAAGTCCCTTCTGAGACCCTGAAGAGTCAAAGTTCAAAGGGATCCTGGTGATCTGCTCATTCAGAAATGGAGAAACTGGGCTCCACACAGAGAAGTGAATTGCCCCAGGTCTAGGGCAGAGTCACCTGCAGCCAGTGCTCCCTTCCACCTCAGAGCCCCTTCCAGGACACTCCCACTGCTTGCATTGATTTGCTTCCTTGCAGGGACCCTCTGGAGCCGGTGCTGTCCCCCACCCCATCCCCAGGTGAGCCAGGCCCAGGGAGGGCTCACCTGCCACGAGGGCTCCACTCAGGAGGGCCAGGTGCCACCAGGCCATTGCCAGCAACAGGGAGGCAGGCGGGAGCTGTTCTGTTGGGCTTGCTCCAGGTGCTTTAGGGCACATGCAGGGGAGGCTACTGGACCACAACAGGGCATGCAAATTAGCCCATTGATTGGTGGGGGGAGGCAGTGGCTGGGGCCCAACTGCCAGGCCCCATCTTCTCCAACGTGAGTCCTGACCTCATAGGGCCTTTTGAGAACAGGAGCTGAAATCCACACATACTTTTTTTTTTAGATTTTATTTATAATTCTCAGAGAGAAGGGCAGGGAGGGAGGAAGAAAGGGGAGAAGCATCAATGAATGATTGTCTTTCACCTGCCTCCAGCTAAGGACCTGGCTTGCAACCTGGTTATGCGCCTTGGGTCTGCAGGCCAGTGCCTTATCCACTGTGCCACCAGGCAGGGCCACACATGCTTTTATATTGAGGGCTATCTCACATATGATAAAATGCACACATTTTTTAAATATCTTGATGATTTTATATATAAGATACACGCACACACACTCACATAACCGGCAACCTCTACCCAGATCAAAATTTAGAACATTTTCATCTCCGCCCACTCCTTTCCACCACCACCCCTCTCACCCCTCCCAACTCCTCTCCACCCTCAACCGTAACCATTAACTTCAAGCACTTAGATCAGCTTTGTCTGCTCTAGAACTTCTAATAATAAAATGATAATGTGTCTTTTTTTGTTCCTTCTTCTTTTGTTCAACATTATGGGCATTATCCAGAATGTGCAGTGATATTTTTTTTTTTTTAATTTTATTGTTGTTGTATTACATCCATCCCCTTTTTGCTCCCCTCTGTCCCCCCACCCACCCACCCATTCCCCCCAAAGTCAATCCCACCTGTTGTCCATGTCCATGTGCAGTGATATTTAATTCATTCTAATAGTTATGTGTAATCTATTGTTGAATTAGTTTATCCATTCTCCTGTTATTTCCTGTGCTTTCCAGTCCTTGGCCTTTACCAATAAAACTGCTGTGAACAATCCTGTCAGTGTCTTTGATGCACCTGTGTTTTCATTTCTGCTGGACAGACACCCAGCATTAGATTGCCTGGGGGTAGGGAACATGTACATGGAGCTGTAGTAGATACAGCCAGCATTCCCATCACACTTGTCCTGATTTTCTCTCCCACCAGTGGATTAGAGAGTTCTAGTGACTTCACATCCCCATCAACACTCGATGTGGTCAGTTCCTTAATTTGCCAGATGGAAGGGAGCTGATCAGTTTGGATTCCGTTTCCCTGGCTGCAAAATGAAGATAAGCATAGTGCTAGCTCGAGAGTTGTGAAAATGCTAAGGTAGGACTATGTGCCCAGTACCAATCACAGTGCATGTGTTAATCATGCCCCCCCCCTTTAAAAAAATTCTTATTAATTTTTAGAGAGAGGAGAGAAACATCAGTTTGTGCCTTTTGCATGCCTCCAACTGGGGACCTGGATTGCAACCCTGGCATGTGCCCTGCCAGGAATCGAACCACCAACCCTTTGGTTCACAAGCCAATGCTCAATCCACTGAGCCATACCAGCCAAGGGTAATCATACCCTTTATTTTCTGTATTCTAATGCTTTGATATCTGGAGCCTTGCTGACCTTAAAAGACTGACCCTCCTAGGGTTAGCCAGCTTCTAGAGATACTTCCCAAATGCAAACCACGCAGTCCTGAGCCCACACTCCCAACTACTTCCTTTATTGGGCTCTCTGTCTTGCCCTAACTGGCCAGGTACCAGACAATCAGGAAAAGCCCTTATACCCCAGACCTTTCTGAAATTACCCCTGCACCTGTTTTCCTGCCTTGCCTGTTCCTTCCCTTAGAAACTATAATAAAGGCTCTGGCCCACAGTTGTCCCCATCCCTGTGTCTCCTGATGACTCTGGTGCTTTCCTATGTGACCCCTCCCCAGTGGTGTGGTGTCCCCCCTTCTCCTGGGGACTGGAACAAACTATCTTCTCCAAGGCAATTATCTACTCCTCTGTCAGACCTACCAGACCTAAATAATAATATTATAAAACTAATTGAAACAGTGTACTCTCATTACCTCGAAGCATGTGAGCTCCCTTGGGGGTTGTTATAAACACCCCCCAAATGGGTCCCACTACATTCCTAACATGTCGGCATGTCCACAACCCTCAAGATAAAAGACCCCTCGACTGAACTGAAGACAAACCTCTCTGATCAACAATGTGATGGTTGTCAAAGCTGAGGCTTCAGGGCCCAGAGTGGCCATTCCTTCAGAATCTGGCTATAGCCATCCCTGAGCTGTGTCTACGCAACTCAGGTCCCCCGACACCGTGGTGTTCCTAGAACAAAGCATCCTGTGTTTGACTACATTTGGGAAATGCTGCCTGTTTCCACAGCGCTGATTCTGAGCACTTGGGAGAAAGGGAGCTGGCAAAGGTTGGGCACCCTGGCTAGTGGGGCTCCTGGAGAGGGGACGGGAGACAGAACTGGAGAAAAGAGGTGACAAGGGAGATGGAAAGAGGCAGGATGATGAAGTGAGAGGAAGAGGGAGAGAGGGTAAGTCAAAGAAATGTGGGGCACAGCTGGAGAGGCAGAGGAACAACATGAGAACACAGAGAAAGAAAGGACCAGGAAGAAGCAGAAAGGAGGGGAAGGAAGCAAAGAGAGCAGGGAAGACAGACAGATATGAGACAGGGAAAGATGGCGAGATAGACCGATGGGGAGGGGAGAGGTGGTGGGAGGGACAGCCCTGAAGCTGAAAGGCCTAGCCACAACCAAACAAAAAAGCGGGACAGTGGAAAATGGCAAAGAGAGGGACAATGGAAAACAGTGCAACCACGCTGGAAAGCATTGGCAATTTCTTGTAAAATTAAACATAGTCTCATCATATGACCCAGAAGTTCCTCCTATGGTATTTAACCTAGAGAAATGGAAACTTCTAGCCGCACGAAAACCTGTAAGTGAATGTCTATACTGGCTTTATCATAATCACCAAAAACTGAAAACAACCTAGAAGAGCAAGTGGATGGATCAACAAACTGAGGTGCAATCAGACAATGGGGACCTCCCAATCAGTGATAAAAATAAACAACATATATATATATATATATATTTACACACACACACATATATATACCATATACTATATATATAACAACCTGGTTGTATTACACAGAGTGAAAGAAACCAGACTCAAAAGGTTCTGCACTATACGATTCCCTTTATAGAGCATCTGGAAAAGGCAGTACTTACCAGGGGCTGGAGTGGATACAAAGGAGCATAAAGAAATTTTGGGAAGTGATGGAAATTTTTGGTATCCCAACGATGGTGGTGGTTAATTTGTCAAAACTCAGAACACCAAAAAGGGGTGAACTTTACTGTGTATAAATTCTATCTCAATAAACTTAACTAAAAATGAAAACAAGATCAGAAGAAAACAGGGGAGGCTGGGAAGGAGGAAGGCAAAGGGAGAGGAAAGAACATGAGCTCAGGGCAGAGAAGGGGCCAGGCGTTGGCAGGGAACCTGTAAAGTTGGTGAGGACCCCATGTTAGCCAGGGCCCCTGGCTGGCTAACAGCTCACTGTGGTGAGTTACCACCCCCCAGGAACCTCCCCCACATTCAGCCTGGGAGCTCAGCCTCTACTAGTGGGAGAGTGTGGTCTCCGGACATCCCTGGAAACTGAGGCTCCAAGCCCCACTATAGTCCTGCCCCAGATCCTGTTACCAGGTTACTGGGGAAAAGGCATTTCCTGCCTGGAAGTCTTGGCAGCTTCCATTGCCATGGAGACCAGCCTGGAAGCTGGGAGGGCCTCAGTCTCCTCCCGCTACTCTGCTGATCCTGCCAGCAGGAGGAAGAGGAGGCCAACCGTTCTGAATAACTGCAGGAGCCCAGCCCCAAGGATGACCAAGTAGAGACTTCAGCCTGGACCCACCCACTCTTCACCCACCCACCACTTACCTATCACCTACCCATCACCCACTCATCCAACCACACACACACATACTGTGTATCTCCCTGCAGGGCCCAAAACCTGGGTAGATCTCAGCCTCAGTTCCTTCCTTAGTCAGAAGTTGGGGTATGAAGCCCCCCCATCTGTTGCCTCTTCCCTGCAGCCATGTTTATCACAGCGATGTTTGGAGGTAAGTAGGGAACCCTGTCCCAGCAGATGGGTTGGGAATGGTATACTTGGCTTGCTTCCCTCTGCTCTGGGGAGGGGGTGGAGGCAGTGTGGGGAAGGGGACAGGAATTTGGGGGATCGAGCTCTGTGAGGAAGCAGAAAAAGTGTCTGGAGTGAGTTCCTGGGGGGGGGAAACCCTGGCTGGGTACCAGGAAATTCACTCAGGCTCCTCTGTTAGAGCACCTGCCTCTTACTACCAGGGAGGGTGTTTTTAAACTACATGATTCTTGGCTATTGACTCAGTCAGTGGTCCTCAAAGTCCAGTGTGCATGAGACAACTGAACTTTAGCCACAGATGCAGATTCTCAACCCTCCAGTGGGAGGAAATCTGCTGTGGGAAGGTGCAGGAGGCATGAGCTGTGCACCCATCACTGACATCTTGGGAAATGGGTGATGGGAGAACAGTAGATCCCATAGCCCCACTCCCTGCTCTGGTTAAGAGCAGAGAACCACTCTGCTGAACCCTGAAACTAATATAAAATAATATTGAGTGTACACTGTATTGCAAAAAGAAAAAGAAATTCACTGTTTTGTGGGTTCATTGCTTGCGTTTGACGGTGATGAAAATATTTTAGAAATAGAGGCGATGGTTGCACAACCGTAAAGGTACTAAATGTCACTGAATTGTACACTTTGGTTAAAATAGTGGATTTTATGTTATGTCAATTCTACCTCAATAAAACACATCACTTCAGTTGAAAAACAACAAAACAAAACAAACAGATGTGGGAGAGCCATATGCTCCCAGACTGGGGGGAAATAAAGAACCTCATTCACACCTCTGCCCCTCTCCCACAGCCGGCTGCTGGGAGCTGATGAACGTCTGGTGCTGGTGACCTCTCACCAGTGAGAGGCTGGTGACTCTCACTGCCCACCTAAGGCAGAAGGGATGGGTGCCTCCAGAGGGTGAGGGGGCAAGGAGAGGTGAAGGGGTGGAGGCCCAGGGCTGCAGGCATGGGTACCGGCCCTGTCCTGCCTCCCTCCTTGCCCTCCCAGTAATCATTGGTCTCCTGGCTGAGGACGAGCACCTGGTGATCCTGAGCAAAGACCAGGAGGAGGAGGCTCCCCAGGCAGTGCCCTCCTGGCAGTGCCCTGCTGCAGGAGCTTGGCACCTATGTCCTTGTGCAGATCATTAATAAGTGTTGCCCAAGACTTGTTGGCCTCCTCTTCAGCCAGAACCTAGCCTTGACCCTTTTATCCAATGTCCTGTCCTGACCCCAGCCTGAGCCAGCAAACAGGGCTACAGTGAGAAGGCCAGTCAGGAGGCTTTCTTCCTCCCTCTACAGATGGGGAGGGTGGAGCCCCAACTCGCTATGAGTCCCTACTGGAAAACCTGGATGATTGGTATCCAGAGCTGGCAGGTAAGTATCATGTTAGAGCCCTGGGGTGGGGAGGGGGCACTTTCTCCCTAGCCTTCACAGCCAGGGCTTCCTGGGTCTTCCAGAGGAGCTGCGCTGGCTGTCTGACCTACCCCCAATGGGAAACAGACAGAGGAGACATACTGGCATTTGGCATGGCCACCAGGAGCAAGGCCCTCCTTCGAAGCCCCAAAGACTGGGCTTCCTGCTGTCTAGGACCTGCTAGCTGGGGCCAGGAGCCAGGTAAGGAGGAGGCATGGGTACCTGGGGGGACATTCACATCCAGAAGTGGGATCCTGTCCCAGGAGACAGATACCTGTGTACTGAGAGAGGAAGGAAGCCCCTATCACACATACACACACATACATATACCTGAAAGATGGAACATACTGTACCCAGAGAGAGACACCCACCACCCTGCTGGAATATAAGTGCCCAAGAGCAAGAATATCCTAAGGGCCCAGAAGATGCAGCATAGGGCCTGGCATTCAGTAGATGGCCGATGCAGAGCTGCTAAATGAATCCCATGGAGGCAACATGTGATGGTGGAGATTGCACTATGTTTGAAGAGCCTGTTCCTCTGTTCTGGCAGGTCCCGTGACTGGGCACAGCCTAGTGGCCAGGCTGGACTTAGATCCAAGGGGACCGGCCATGACCTCTGCCTTGTGTGATCAGGCCCAAACAGACAGTGGCCCAGCAGCAGTCCTCTTATGGAAACTGGAATTATTGAGTTGTATCAGCAAGAAGGGCAAGGTCACAGATAGGATGTGGGGCCACCAGGGGACCCTCAATGTGAGTGTGGAGATGGGGATCAAGAGGCAGAGACAAGACAGGTGGAGGGGGCATGCATCCCTGAGAGACCACCAGCATTCCAGCTCCCAGAGTCAGATGTCCTTGAAGTCACCTGCTAATGCCTCACCACCAGCTTTGACTGCCAAGATTACAACAGGGCCCCTCCATCCCCACCCAGGAGGTGAATCAGACCTACCACCTCTTCAACCCTGGCGCTACCAGCAGACAGGACAGTGAGAGGACACACAGCAGGCTCTGGTCTAAAATAAACTCTTTTAATTGCACATTTGTGTCTCGGGTCATCTGTGGGGTAAGAAATTCCCTCTTTACGCCCAATCCCAGCTTCATGGGTACATTCTGACGTTGTAGTCTGGCTGTCGGTGAAGGGGTGGAGGTGAGTGCGGATCTGGCTACTGAATCTGCTCCAATCTGCACCAGTGTGCTGGGTCTCTTCAGGGCAGGGAGCTCAGACCTGTGGAGGGAGGAGGGCACAGGCTGGTGGTCAGCCTGCAGGTATAGGAAGGGCTGCCCCTCCCAGCCCCTGCCTGGGTGAGGGGAGACTTGCTCACCGTGGTTGTATTTGCATTGCTTCAGTGCCTCGCTGAAGCCCTCACACAGGGACAGGTCACTCTGGGTGGTGGAGCAATCCAGGAACTGCTTGATCTCATAGGCGCAGGGCCCCAACTGCAGAGGCTGGGGGGCAGTGCGGGTGGGGGCCTAGGGTGGCACAGGAAGCAGCAAGGTCAGCTTAAGGCTGGTACCAAGAAGGGGATTCCAAAGCTGGGGGCCCACCTACCCCCAAGGGTCCCAGGCAGGCTGAGTGACCTAGGACCAGCAGACTCAGCTCAATCTGTTAAGCAGGGTGGGCCCACGGCCCCCTCAAAGCCATTCAGGGGATGACAGGCAGCATCTCCTGGCTGCCTCCTAACGGGCATGTTGGGCAGGTGAAAGGGGTGGGAGAAAAATCTAGAAAAGCCCAGGGAGTGCTCTGCTAGTACTCTCTGAGTATGAGCCCCACCCCCACAAGTTCTAGCAACTTCCAGGGTCAGCCACACTGATCTTCATGACCCCTGACCCTGCCACTAAGTCTATATTTGGATCAGGACTGGTGGGGCGCCCAGGAGAAAAGGCCAGAGTCATCAGCTGCCCTTTGCCCTTGGGCCCAGGGACTACAGCACATGACCTGGAAGCAGGGAGACAGGAGACTCAGGAATTTCAACATCCCTTCCCTCTACTAAGGTTAGGTGATCTGGGGCCAGTCCTAAGGGCCTGGGTTTCCTTATCTCTAAAGTGCTGGTTGACATCTGTCCCTGAAAGTCTTGGGCCCTTGGCCTTAGGAGAAGACCTTGGAGAGCCTGCCTGTGAGTGACAGAAGGGCATCAGCCCAGTGAGAAGTACAACCCCGGTTGGGGCAAAGTCCTGGGCCTGAGGCAGCTCAGGAAATGCCGGGTCACGACTTGGGTGGGCACTCCCTGCTTCTAGGCCTTCAGCGCAGTCAGCCTCAGTTTCTCCGGAGCCCGTTGCTCACCTGCTGAGCGGCCGGCTGGGCAGGCTCCGAGCTCCCCCCGCTGAAGGCTCCAGTCAGGGCGCTGCCCACGACGTGTCCCACCGCCGAGCCCACGGCTACCCCAGCAGCCGTGGACGCCATCTGCGCCATCAGGCCAGGCTGCCCCGACGGGGCAGGGGCCGGCACGGCAGCCGAGGGCGGCGGGTGAGCGGGAGGGTGGGCAGCAGGTGCGGCAGGACGGCTACGGGGTGGGGAATTGCAGGGTTAAATCGGCAGGACCCCAGGCCAGAGGCCCCCCCACTTCGCGACCACCGTCTTAGACACATGGTTGTGACATTTCCCTACCCTTCCCCTGCCCCCCCGCTAAGATGGCGCAGTTGTTCCCAAGGTCAAGCTATCACGCCCTTGGAGGAGTACCCGAGCTTCCCGAGCCATCCCCCCACCCGGCTCCTGTCCGCTCCTACCTGGCTGGCCGGGCGGCCATGCTGCGGCTCCCGCGGGGCATGCTGACAGCGTGGGGCTAGGCTGAGCCGAGCCAGAGACTGAAACAGAAGCGGAGGCTGAGTCTCCCGGACCAAGGCGGCGCAGCTAGTCACTCGCGGACAAGGGGCGGAGCCTCAAGGGCACGCCCCCAGGGGGGGTTCCGGGCCTGCAGCCGCTCTTCACTCCCGCGGGTCCCCCGCACTTACTCTTTCTGCATCTGCTGGTCTCAGCGGCCATTTCAGTTGGAAATGTGATCCTGTGCTTGCCTGCGCCTGGCCCAAGCTGTGTGGGCCCCGGGGATCTGAGCCAACGTCGCAGAGTGTGGCGAGTTTATGCCGGGGCGACCATCCTGTGCCTTCAGGCCACTGCGGAGCTCAGACTGAAGCTCCAGGGCACAGGAGACCGGGAGGCAACCGGTCGAGGCCCGCCTGGGAGGCAGCACAAGGTTCCAGGCCGGGCTGTGCTTCTTCCCCTCCTATGAAACTAGGTTTGCAGGCTACTGCGTGGTGTCAATGTCGTGGGGGACGGCAGGGCGGGGGAAGGGACTAGAGCTGGGATGAAGTGCCCTGCTGAAAGGCCGGGCAAGACCGATATCCAGAACCCCCGCCAGGGGGCGTCCGGAACCCCTCTACGATTCCTTACTGGGAAAATGCGCTATGGCACCAGCAACCTTGGGCAGCACCCAGGGTGCAATGAGGCCCCCCGCGTGGCCCTCCCCCCTACATTCAAGCAGCGCGCCAATCCTAAAGGCTGTGTGTGATCCTGGGGAGATGCGGATATAGGATGCTTCCCAGCCCTTCAGGAACTCCAGATTTTATGATCTTTTCTGAGTGACTTCGAAGTGGGCATATTATCCAAAGGGAGGGGCTGACTTCTTTACCACTCCCCCATCACTCTCCCTTGTGCCATGGAAGGGGAAACTGAGGCCTTGTAGTATCAGAATTGTGTGGAAGATGAAATCACCCATAGCAAAAACATTAGTAATGGGGGGGGGCAGGTGCATACTCAGTTATGTGTGTGGGGAGCACTTCCAGGCCACCTCAAGAGCACTACTATGTTTCTTTCTTACCTCTCAGCCTGCCTGTGAAGGACAGTCCTCCCTTGACCTGTCTGGGGTTTGAGCCTCAGTTTTCTCCTCTCAAGTGGGGGTGACCACTCACTTCAAAGTGAAGTAAGCATGTCAAGGGTGGGCCATTTTCTCACAGACATGCCAGGCCTGGCCCAACCTCTATTCCTTTACTCATGCAGTCCCTGTCCACCTGTTCTCATTTGCCATATTGGCCCATCCTTCTAGGTTTATCAGGGTCCTCCTCCTGCAGGAAGCCCTCAGTGACCAGCCCACCTTGCTGAATGCATGTTTAGCTTATAACCATGGCCTGCCATCCTGAGTCTGTACTTCGGGTGGCTGTTTCTTCAGCTCTCATGATTGGTGAACTGCAGGTTCCCCCAAAGTACAGCCATGTAGCCCTGGAGGCACTCAAGACCACTTAATAAACATTTTTTATTGAAATCATGTATTTTCCTGTATATAAGAAAAATGTATAATTAGGTGATCAAGTTAATGATTTCTTGACCAATATTGCTAAGAATGAGGTTGAAGTAAACATTTCAATATTTAAAAGCCAGTCACTTGAAAGAAAAAATTGCTAACAGATTTAGGTAGTAAAAATCACTGCTGTTGGCCATCTCCCTGCCCTCTAGGTGTCTCTGTGGAGCCTTCCTGGAGGAGTGGTGAAGGCTGCCTGGGCTGGGACAAGCAGTGGAGTGAATCAGCTTGATTGTCCTCCTTTTCCTTCCAAGGCTAGGCTGGGTGTTCACAGCCTCACCTAGTAACACTCAGGACAAGAGCCACTGTCTGCTCTTTGGCTCAGTAGTGTTGCCCATAATGAAGCAGATTGTCTGGTGAGGTGGCAAGGCCACCGCTCATCACAGTGAGTGTACGAGACTGGAGGACCCCTTCCAGCATATGGAAACCACTCCCTTACCCTTTAGGTCTCGGAAGGCCTTGAGGAGCTTATTAGTACCTGATGCAGGAACAGCTGGGACTCCCAGAGCCCCAGAGTCCTCTAACAGCACCCTCCCTCTAGCTGCTCACACTTCATGCCTGTTCTTGCGGGGAACCCTGTTCTGGTTTCTCTTGGGGCCTTCCTTTCCCCATCTATAAATTGTCTACAGTTCTGTTCCAAGCTTGGGGAGAGGGGGAGCACATCTGGCCAGTCTCCTCCATATGCCCCAGTTTCCCCTGGGACACATTTTAATGTCCCTTTTCTCACAGGGGATGCAGAGCTGTCTTCAAGTTGGATTAGTAAGGCTCTGAGGAGTGAGGAAGCTTGCTCATGGGTACAGCCACCTGTCATAGGCTCACAGGATGTCAGAGGCCAGGCCACCAGGGAGACCAGCTGGGTGGGGATGCTCCTTCCAAAGTTGGGGGTAGGGACCAGGAGGAGTGAAACCCTATTTCTCTGACTACCCACCACGCATTTGTGAAACTGAGCCGGGGAGCAGCTAGCCAGGGCACCCAGCATCAGACCTCAGCCCTCAGCCCTCAGGTCAGCCCGCCCCTAGATAGGACAGGGACTCCAGGTCCCAGGCCCCTTGGACCCGGCCAGCCTTTCCCTGTCCACCTCCCCCATCCTGGCAGCCGGAGTCGCGGCGGGGAGAGTTTAGAACAAAAGGCGCGAGGGGCGGAGCTGGGGCGGGCCGGGGGCGGGCCGGAGGCTATAATAGGTGGTGTGCCCGCGCGGCCCAGCAGGCCCACCAGCCCTGGGGCGGATGGCTCGGGCCACTGGGCTCCGCGGCGCGGCACCGCGCGCCCTCCTGCTCCCTTTGCTGCTGCTGCTGCTCTCGCCGGCGCCGCTGCTGGCCCGGGCCCCACGGTCACCGGTGAGTGCCCGCCGCCGGCCGGCCGCTCCTCGCCCAGGTGGCGCTGGGCACGCGGGCTGGGCCCAGAGGCAGAGCTGGACCCACGGGGACGCCCGGGATGCCCTGGAGCCGCCCGTTACCCAAAATGCCTTCTGGATCCCTGTGGGCATGATAGATAGTGAGCTTCCTGTCCCTGGAGGTGTGCAAGTGAAGCCTGCATGAGGATCGCCCAGGCTGGTGAGACGGGGTTGGGTGCTGGACACACGCCCCCTCCCAGCGTGGGAACCCGCTCCTCCTCCCCCGAGCCCCAGTCGCAGATGCTGGAGTGTGCTGAGGGAGATAGCAGAGGGAATGGTTACAGGGCCCTCTATTTATTGCAAGGACAAAGCAGAGCTGGTCTCAGGCTAGTGTCAGCCTCCAGGTGTGTGGCCTTAGTGATCCCACCTCCAGAGAGCAGTGAGCTGGAAGATTAAGGGAGAGCTGGGAAGGGCAGCAGCTGCTCTGGGGGAAATGGTGTCTGAGTTTGGAAAAGGTACCTCCACCCAGGCACCCGCAAGTGGCAAGTTTGGGAGCCTTGCAGCCAGGACAGTGTGAGCGAGTGTGCATGTGCGTGTGTGTGCGCGAGCGAGCGAGAGAGAGAGAGAGAGAGAGAGAGAGAGAGAGAAAGAGAGAAAGAGAAAGAGAAGGGGAGCTAAGAGTGGAGACTTGAGTTGAGAACCCCAGAGAGCGAGAGGGTGGGAGAGCAAGGGAAGGGAGAAGAATGTGTTAGCCAAAGAGATGACTAGAGTCCATGTGAGAGAGCAGCAAAGTGAGAAAAGGACTAGTCCTAGTGTGTGTGTGATAGCCTGCATGTGCCTAGAAAGCTGCATGCTCCCCTCAAGCTGGGGTTTCGAGGGACCAGTCACAGGAATGGCCAGGTAGGGGCCTGGAATCAAGAAAGCCTGGGCAACTGCAGGCCCACAGGCCCCTGGAAGCCCACCCCACCCCACTGGCAGCTCAGGGAGGGATGGAACCTTTAGGAGGTATGATAGGCAGGAGTTGTGGGGCTGTTCTGGTGAGAAGGGAGGTCTGACCAGGCTGGGCCCCTCAGTCCAGCGGTCCCAGCTCTACCCTGTCCAGCCTTGCCCTCGCTGGATGTGGGAGCAGGAAGAAGCAGTCGGGGAGGAGGAGGCACCTCAGTCTAGAAGCCTTGTCTCTTCCCCAGCCCCTTCCAGTCCCCTAGATTTGGGGGCAGTCAGATAGCACCTTGGGTAGCAGTTGAACACATAGGTTCAGGAATGGGAGAGATCTCTGGGTTTGAACAATGTGACCCTAGGTGAGCCTTCTTGTGCCTTAGAACCTCACCCTCTCCGTCCTGTCAGGAGTGGGTGGGAGATAACAGTGCCCACTGCTGGGCATTGAGGATTAAATGAGGTAATTTGAGGAGAGGTACCGCCAGGCACACTAGAGACATTCCATCACCTGTAGCTGCCACTTTGATGCTTGTGCAGGGTCAGATGGGGCCCAGTCTGAGCTGGGATGCTGTCTGTCACTGTGCAGATATGCAGAGAGCATTTGGGGTCGCCTCTGATGTGTTTATCCCCAGGCTGTTGGCAGGGCCAGGAAAGCTCTGTAAATATTTATCCATCCCAGTTTAGCAGCTTTCAGGGTTGCTGAAAGCCCCGAAGCCCCTGGAACCAACAGGGGAGGGGAAGGAAGGGAAAGATTAGTTCACAATGTCAGGAGAAGATGGACTTGTCTGCCGACTGGCTGTGTAACTTGGCCAGGTTGCTTGGCCTCTCTGAGCCTCAGGGGCTTGATGCTAAATAGAATGATGTGATGATGCTCTCCTGTCTTCTACACAGCCTAACAAAGTACAAAGTGCCCTCCTGTCAGTTATCTCCTGCAGACAGTAGAAGGCATAGCTATAATTAATTATTTCTATTAGACCAACAGCAAACTGACAGCCAGAGAAGGGCACAGCTAATCTGGCTTTACCCAGCAGCCTGCTACTCTAGGGTCATCTTTTGTCTTGCTTCTACTGGGTGCCTCCCATTTTCTTGATTGGAAGTTGTCCCAGGGGCTGACCTTGAGCCTTTAACTCAGCCAAGAGATTGAGTCAGCCCAGAAATTCCTCGAGGATGTTTGAGGCTGTGGTTTGGTGCCCGCTAGAGGAGGATGGGGTGAGTGAGCTGGACACCCACTGCAGAAGGCTGGTCAAGGGAAGACACTGGCCTAGGAGGAGGGAGCGCACCCAAGAAGAAACACTTCTCAGCAATGTGGGTTTTGGAGATAGGCCAAGCACTCCGGGTTGGGGGGTATGATCCCAGGGCTGTAGATGAGGTCAGGTGTGGTGGCGCCCACCACCCACCTCACTGAATCCCTGCAGCCTTGGGAGGACCAGTGCACCCATTTTAGGAATCAGCAGATTGCCTTGTGCCAGCTAGGCCATCTGGCCCCAGGCTGGGAAGGACTTGGAAAGATGAAGTGTGGAAGGTCAGTGGGGCAGGGAGCACATGTCCCATGTCTATTTCCCAATGGGGAAATAGAAGCCAAAAGCCATTAAATGGTGGGCTTCCCCTAAAAGATCCCACTGGCTGGAGACATTCATTCTACTGCCTTCTGCTCACCCTCTCTCTAAGATCAGTGAACGTGACATAGACAGGGAGTGAGAGGTCTTTGCTTGCAGGAGAACCTGCATAAGTTGCTCGTCTTTTCTGGGTTTGCAAGCCGTCTTCTGGCTGCAACTCCTGTTTTACGATTTAAAGTCTGGAGATAATTGGGAAGTTGGATGCCAGGTGGGTGGTGGGAGCTGTAGGGAATTTGGTGGCAGCAGATTCCCAGGTGTGGGGTGGGTGAGCTCACAGAGGTAAGCAGCAGGGCCAGGGAACAGGCTCTGTGCCAGATGCTGCAGCAGGCATTACAGAAGGAGGACATTCGGCCCTTCGCCATGGCACTGTCCCCATTTGATATGTGGGGAGAACAAGGCTGAGAGAGAACAGTAACTTGCCCAGGGTCACTCTGTCTGGGGTGCCATGCATACAACTGGTCTTTGGAACCTTAGGCTGTGGCTCTTTCTGCTGCACTGAGAGTACCGTGATCCAGGGCTCTGTGGGTGGACTTGGTGCCTCGTGGGGGCAGATGAGGAAGGGATGGGGTGCGTGTCCATTAGCCACCCTCCCACCATGGCTGGCTGCTCCAGGCCTCACTGGGGGCAGAAGAGAGGAGAGGTTTCTACTCATGGGCATGAACAGAGCTGGCAGGCTGGGCTCTGGGCTGTTTGGGTCTCCCAGGGGACAAAATGACCATGCCTTTCCCAGAAAGGGTCCTTGTATCCCTGCCAGAGTTGGGGAAGAAAACTGTCTCCTGGAGGTCAAGGGGGGCAGTGTGGGGAGGGGAAGGGGCAGGTCCTCATTACTAGTCCTACAGACTTTGGGTCCATATCCTCAGTGTAAGACCTGTGTATGCATCATTCCCATTGTGAGGGAGGAGGGAGGAGGTAGGAGATTTAATGAGCCCTCCTGCAAAGCACCTGGGAAGTAGTAGGTGTTTAATAATTTCCCATTCCTTCTCTTCTTCACCAAGGTGAGGGGCCCTCCTCCAAGAGAGGAGTGACTCCAGCCCAGAAAGCAGAGCAGAGGTAGCAGGTAGGGTGGGCTGTGAGCACAGAGAGCCTGCCACCTGCCAGCTGTTACCTGGGCAAATTGCTCAAACTTTTTTGGGCTCCATTTCCTCACCCAAGAAAGGACATGGTGCAAGTGGAGGTGGTGAGAGGTCCCATTAGGGGCCAAGAGCGTGTGCGAGCAGCTGTCGGCAGGATCCTAGTCTAGATACAGGGAAACCGCAGCCATGGCAAGTACTTAATAGCAGTGAGCCCAGAATCAGCTGGAACCCACAAACCAGCAAGGCTGGGCTCAAACTGAGGGAAAACTGATTCAGGGCCCCACACCCTGAGTAGCTCCATAGTCCCCTTGGGGCTCAAAACAGGTATTCAGAAGTCCCCTTCATAGTGGGGTATTCTTGGAAGCTGAGTCTTGGTGGTTCTTTGGGGTGAGTTCTTGGTGGTTCTATAATCTGGAGCTTGAGGGAGGGGGCCTGGGACACTGACCGGAGACCTGGGGCCTGGGAGAGCTGCCAGAGGCTGAGGCCCAGTCTGAGGCCAGGCCTGAGGGTGGGGCTTGGGTGGCATGGCTCTCACCCCAAATATGGCTGTGGGGAGGCAGGCGCTGAGTATCTCAGCAAACAGCACCTCCCTGTGCCTCTCCTCCAGCTTTGCACTGTGTCCGCAGGCAGGCCTTTGCTTCGGCCTGGGTCATCAGAGTCTGCACCGAGTCCTGCTATACTGTTGCTGGATGACTTCCCAGGCTCTCCCAACCTCTCTGAGCTTCTGCTTTCTTCATGCACTAAAACTATGACCTCCACCCTGGACTTTCAGAGGGTGGGAGCTCCAGGTCGGAATCATCTGGGGCTCTGACCTGGATGGGGCAGGGCTGGTAACTGCTCTCTCTCTCTCTCTCTGTCTCTCTCTCTCTCTCTCACACACACACACACACAAGCAGGCATGGAGGGGCAGGCAGACCACATTTAACGCTGCTGTGTTCCCAGCCCTGGTGATGGGGGGTTGAGGTATGAGTAAAATTGCCCCCAGAGATCAGACCTCAGTTTCAGGTGCCCTGACTGGGTACCTGGCCTCAGGCTAAGTGCTTTCAATGTGTTGCCTTGGCTCATCCTCAGTTCAACACTATGGGGAGACTTTATCCTCATTTGTCAGATAAGCAAATGGAGACAGAGCTGCAGTCAATCCCTGCACACCCAAAAGTGTCCGAGGTGGGTCTCCCGGGCAGGAGTAGCTTACATGACTTGGGATCTGGGAGAGGAAGGGAGGGGACCCAGGAAGAAGGAGAGCTAGAAGGTATTTTCTTGGAGGTGGGGGAGCAGTGGGGGAATCAGTAGGCGCTGCCAGGCCTTTCCTTGGAAGCTTTGTGGAGTCCATTCCTGGGTGTGTGCGGGGAGTATAGCATCTGTGCCCCCACTCTGACCTTACCAGCCCAAATGGCCACAGTAGGTGACCAGTAGCCCTGGGCCCTTCCAGGAAGGAGTGGCAGGCAGCAGGAGGCCTTGGAACCAGTCATCATGGAACTAGTCAGCTCATGCCAAAGGGCCTGTGTGACAGTGCGCACGCCTTCTCTTGCCCTCAGCTTGCCCAGTGACCTAGCGGGCTGGGGGTGAGCATGCGCATGCTGACAGCCCATGCCTCTAACCGTGGGCCCTGAGCACCAGGGGCCTGACCAGGCCTCCCCATCATCTCTCTTGCCCAGGACACCCATGGTCGCCACCTGGTGAAGAGGGGGCCACAGCCCTGGCATGAAGCTGCTCCGAGCAGCCTGGCGCCCGCCCCTGCTGCACAGGAGGCTCCTCGGCCCGCCAGGGGCCCCAGGCCTCCCCGCTGCGGCGTACCTGACCCGCCCGATGGGCCGAGTGCCCGCAACCGACAAAAGCGGTTTGTGCTGTCGGGTGGGCGCTGGGAGAAGACTGACCTCACCTACAGGTAGGGCCCTTGGCCATGAGCAGACTCTAGATCTCTGTGTTCGTGTGGGTATCTGCCACTCTCGCACCAGCTTCACAAAACAAATGCCAGGACTAGATCTCCGTGGTTAACAAACCCGTGTATCCACTGACCCCTGAGCTATCCACGGACCAACACCGCTGAACCCCAACTTAGATGCACATATAAGCACCACCCCTCCACTCCTTTGCACTGCACCCCCTGCCCCCGCCCCACCCCAAGGGAGAGGGACAGTGCCTCTGTCAGCCCATGCCTTGTCATCCTGTAGACATGCTGGGACACAGCTTTCTGTCACAGGCACCCTCTCTGGGGATCTACTAAAGGCCAGGCCCTGGGACTCCATGGTGAATGAGGCAGCCACAACATGTCCTCTTGAGGAGCTAGGCATTAACCATGACACTGTTTAGATCCAGCATAATCCAGGATCCATACAGGTGGGAAACAAGGGTGAGGGGAAGGTAATAGCTCTCATGACCTGTGGCCCCTGAGTGATGCAGAAGCTGAAAATTGGGGGGACTTAGCTTGGAGAGAAGGCACATAAAAACCATTGGAGCTGAGACAGCATGGGGCCTCAGAAATGTCCTGGGTGGGAACTGGGAACTGATGGGTAGGTTAAAGGGTCAAGGTCACCCCACAGTAAGCAGTAGAGTCAGATCTATAAGGAAGGTCATGGGTCCTTGGTCCTGTGTTCTTGACACCAAATGCAGATGCCTATGTGCACCTAAGGACTCAAACCCACACAAGAATGTGCCCCTGTGCCATAGGGATCAGTGCATCACACCTGAGGCTCATCTGGTCTTGTCCTATGTGTATGCATCACACAGTGAACAACCCCCCAGGGGCAACTCCTGGCCCAATTGCCATCAGGGGCTGACCCTGATGTGAAAATCATGCCCCTGCTTTCCCCCCAGGATCCTTCGGTTCCCGTGGCAGCTGGTGCGGGAGCAGGTGCGGCAGACAGTGGCAGAGGCCCTACAGGTGTGGAGTGATGTGACACCCCTCACCTTTACAGAGGTGCATGAGGGCCATGCTGACATCATGATCGATTTCACCAGGTGAACCAGTAGCCTGGAATCCCTCTGGGAATAGCCCCAGTTGTCAACAGCTGCTGACTCTACCCCAACCCACCCACCTGCAGGTACTGGCATGGGGACAACCTGCCATTTGATGGACCTGGGGGCATCCTGGCCCATGCCTTCTTCCCGAAGACCCACCGAGAAGGGGATGTCCACTTCGACTATGATGAGACCTGGACTATTGGGGACAATCAGGGTATGGGCTGGGGACCCATTTTCCAGACAGGGCAACTGAAGATCATAGAGAATGGGAACTTGCCAAGGTCCCTGAGCTGGGGTCTGGAGCTTGGGGTATCTTGCTGCAGGAGGCTCGGGGATTGCTGGACTATTTCCCTTTTCCAGGCACAGACCTCCTGCAGGTGGCAGCCCATGAATTTGGACATGTGCTTGGGTTACAGCACACTACGGCTGCTAAGGCCCTTATGTCCCCTTTCTATAACTTCCGCTACCCACTGAGCCTCAGCCCAGATGACCGCAGGGGCATCCAGCACCTCTATGGCCGACCCTGGCCAGCCCCCGCCTCCAGGCCCCCAGCCGTGAGCCCCCAGGCAACTGTGGACACCAACGAAATCGCACCGCTGGAGGTGAGGCCCTGCCCCAGCTTCCTCAGCCCCACTGGCCTCTATGGCTCCAATGTGGGCTCTTACCTGGCCCCCTTCTCCCCACCTCAGCCTGAAGCTCCACCAGACGCTTGCAAGGTCTCCTTTGACGCGGTATCTACCATCCGCGGCGAGCTCTTCTTCTTCAAGGCGGGTTTCGTGTGGCGGCTTCGCGGGGGCCGCCTGCAGCCTGGCTACCCTGCTCAGGCTTCTCGCCACTGGCAAGGACTGCCCAACCCTGTGGATGCAGCCTTTGAGGATGCCCAGGGCCACATCTGGTTCTTTCAGGGTGAGTGGGGGTTGGGGGTCACACTCAGGAGATTTCCAGGTGCCAGGAATGTCATGGTCAAAGGACGGACACACAAATAGACAAATATCATGGGCAGGTAGAGGGGGCCCTGAATCCTCAGGGCCAAGGGAGAGCAAGACTCACTCCTCTCGCACAGCTCCAGAGACTCCCGGAGGTGGAGGCTCTCAAGGGGGGCGTGGAATAGAAGGTATCGCAAAATGAGCTACTCTTCAATTGTTCTCCAGCTTAGAGGTGGTGAAATGCTCACCTGAGGGCACAGCTTGGAAAAGGCAAAACAGGGATTTAATCTAGGGTTAGAGACCCTAGAGCCTGTGCTGTTAACTTTCAACTTGCAGAGAAGAGAGCCTAGAGCATTCCAGGTGGCAGGGACTGCATAAACAAAGGCCCAGCCAGGACCTGCTGTGACAAAGTTAAGGGCCAGAGGGTGGTGAGCAGTCAGATGCCAGGGAGAAGGAGACAGGGGCCAGGCACCTCTCTGCTGCTCAGATTAAACTTTCCTATGTTTAATGGGAAGTGGTGTTTCCTATGCACCACTCCAGCTTATTTCTGCTCACTCCAACCCCTCCCGCACGAGTACCAAGCAGGACAATGAAACTGAAGCCAGGAAAGTCTGTGGTGGTGGTGGCAGTTGGGCAGGTCCACAGTGGCTGAGTGTGGCAGCTGCACAGCTCCATTGCAGCCTCCTCTCTCCACAGGGACTCAGTACTGGGTCTATGATGGCGAGAAGCCACTTCTAGGTCCTGCACCTCTCTCTGAGCTGGGCCTGCGGGGATCCCCAGTCCACGCGGCCTTGGTCTGGGGCCCTGAGAAGAACAAGATCTACTTTTTCCGAGGTGGAGACTACTGGCGCTTCTACCCCAGCACCCGCCGTGTGGACAGCCCTGTGCCCCGCCGGGCCACGGACTGGCGAGGAGTACCCTCTGAGATTGATGCTGCTTTCCAGGATGCCGATGGTGTGTTGGGGACAGGGTGGCTGGTGGAAGTGGGGTAGTAGCTGCATCTCCCACCTTATGGTGGCTAGGTGTCAGCTTTTCATCGTAGGTCCTTTGTCTGGCACCATCCCCCACACCAGGACAGTGCCACATCCCCATGTTGCAGATAAGATTGAGGGCCAGAGAGGTGGAAGGACTTGCCCAGGTCCCTTAGTCATGGCTGGTATCAATAACCACTACACATTGAGGACTGACGAGGCTCAAGGCACCTAAGTTCCCTAAGTGTCTCATGTAATTCTCAGGTGTAACACCTGTGACAAACCCGGTTTCTAAAAGAGCAGGTGGTGAGGTTCCCTAACTGGGGCCACCCAGGTAGACAATGGAGAGCTAGAACCACCACCCAGGCAGCCCCTGCTTCTAACCATTGAACCACCTGGCCTCCTGCAATCTCCAAGAACTAGATTGGGACTCACAGTCCAGTGCTGTCTCTCATGCCCCCCACCCCCGGATTGCTTCTTTGCTCTCCTACAGAAGGACCTTCTGGGAGAGCTATCCTGTGGTAGCCTTGGGCTCTGGGACCTCAGGTTGCTTATTATCACCCACATGACTCAAGATGCTCATACGTATCTGGCTGGTGGATACAGGGGTACAGTGATGTGGAGGGAGGGCCAGTGAGGAAACTTGCTTCCATGACAGGTAGGAATTAGGCTTTGATGTACTCAGCATCTGCCAGGCTGGGTGGTAGCCCAGACTAGACTCTGAGTAGGCTAAAAGGCTCCCCCAAGGGAAAGGAGGTTCTGGAGGGCCTGCAGGTTTTAAGAAACTCAGCAGTGGCCAAGGTCCACCCACCCCCTTCCCCTGTGCCCATCCTTTGGCACAGCCTGACAGCCGAGGTGAGGCCCAGTGTCCACTTGCCCAGGCCTGACCCTCCTCTCTCCTCAGGTTACGCCTATTTCCTACGTGGCCGCCTCTACTGGAAGTTTGACCCTGTGAAGGTGAAGGCCCTGGAGGGCTTCCCCCGTCTTGTGGGCCCTGACTTCTTTGGCTGTACAGAACCTGCCAACACTTTCCGTTAACCATGGCTTGGATGCCCTCAGGGCCCCTGGCCCCTGCCAGGTCACTGACGTCACCTAGAGACTTGTGGCCATCTTTGTGGCTGTGGGAAGCAGGCATGGGACAGAACCTATGTCTCCTCAGGGGAGTGGGGACGGGGTCCTGCCACCCTGACAACTGCAGGGAAGGCCACGCAGGTCGTGGTCACCTGCCAGCAACTGTCTCAGACTGGGCAGGAAGGCTTTGGTATTAAGTGTGAGGGTCGTCTCAGGCCTGCTCTACCCAACCTGTGCAGGTAACAGTCAAACATGGCTGTCCTCGCGCTCTCTCCCTGTCCCTCAGGAAATAACCTCAGGTTTGGGGGAGCTGGAACCCTCGCTTAATCCCTGCTGCGAGGTTCCTGCAGGGGGCTGACATGTGTATCCTGGGGCCCCATGGCCTTCTGCCCTTTCCAGAGAAGTTAGTTCTGGCTAGATGCTTGGAACTGGCTGCCTCCCTAGTTGGTGATCCTGGGGTTCTGTTCCCCAAGATCCAGGCCAGAAGGTCCAGGGTCAGCTGGGGACAGGGTTGCTTCCAGCTGAAGACACAGGGCCCTGGAGGCCCCAACATACCTCAATCTTGTCATGGGCTGATCCTCCCCAGCCCCCTCATCCTAGCACTGAGACCCAAAGCCATGTAAATGTGTGTACAAAGCCTTTTTTTTTTTTTTTTTAATGAGGACTGTCATTAAACGTGGTCACTGTCATTTTCTACCTGTCTGACTGGAGTGTCTCTGTGACTGGCGGCCAGAATGTGAAAAAAGAAATGGGACAGATAGGTGGCAGGCCTGGCTTGGGACCTGCTCTGTCCTGGGAGACAAGGAGGCAGCCCCCTCCTCCACCTGGCCCAGGATTATGGTCTTTGAGTCCAGGTGCAATGTTCAGGGCCCTTCCTGCTCCATTTCTCCACTGTCTCACTGGACACCTATAGTGGCTTCATAATTTGTCTCCGGCTTTCCCAAGTGCCCCCTGGATCATCCTTCACTGAGCTGTGGCCACTTTATCTGATCTTACCATAGCCAATTCGTCCTAACCCTTCAGTGTCTCGTGCTGGCCACTCAGCCCCATGTGTAACTCCTTCACAGTAACATTCATTACGGCTGCAATTTTTATTAGATGGAACCCTATGAAATTGTCACTAGTGGGCTGTTTTTCACCTACTGCATCGCTCAACTGGCTACATGAAGGCGTTGATACTTTTCATTAATGTCAGCCTCCAAACCCAGCTGTAAGTGCACAGGGGAGTGCTACCTAGTTTCACTGAAGGGATCAACTTGTCGGGCACAAAGCACAAAGTTAAGAACGGAATGAAGGTTCCCTCCCCTCCAACACTCATGTGCTGCACCAGCCAAACCAAATACCACCTGGGCCTTGGAATCCTGCCAGGCCAGGGAGACTTTGCCCATGCCAACACCATGCTGTCATTCTGCCCATTCCCAGAGCTGCAGGAACAGTTGTGGGCCCTGATTTGGGATATCTGTTCCTAGGAGCCCTCTTATCTGCTCAATTGCACTGTTTACCAGGTGGGGAAATTGAGGCACAGGTATTTCCGGTCTCCTCTCAGCCTTCAGGCCTCACTTCCTTTCTCCATTACTGGGTAGAGCTCCAGTCCTAGCTGTGAGACTGGGAAAGGCATCGTCTGAGTCAAGGACTCGGTTGCTATTTCCATCTGCGAGAATTTTCTTTGGTACCCCGACCTGGGAGTCCGCTTGTAGTGAGAACGGGTCTAGGTTCCTTTAAGAGACCCGCGGGGCCGCGCTCGGGGCTTTTGTTTGGGCCGCGGCTGCGGCAGCGCGCGCGTCAGCGTCAACGCCCGCTCATGCGTACTGAGAGCGGCCTGGAAGTTGACTGCGGCGGCGGCTGAGGTTCCTGACTGCGGCGGAGGCGGCGGCGGTGGCGCGAGCACCCGGCCAGGCCCGGCCCGCCCTTCGCCTCCCCGTTTCGGCTGCCCTCAACTCCGTGCTCACCGGCTCCGCTTCAGCCTTCCCGATCCCTTGCATCCCGGCCTTTGCCGCCCGCCTCTACCGCCGCAATGATGATGATGGCGCTGAGCAAGACCTTCGGGCAGAAGCCCGTCAAGTTCCAGCTGGAGGACGACGGCGAGTTCTACATGATCGGCTCTGAGGTACCGCGCAGCGCGTCCTCGCTCTTCCAGGCTACGGCCCCGCGGGAGCCTCAGGGCAGGCCTGCGCGCTGGGAACGCGCGCCTCCATTCATCGAGGCGGGCGGAGACGCGAGCACGCGCGGCGGGTTTGGGGGCCCAGGGGGGCGGGGCCAAGGAGGCTCCGCCCCGCGTGCCTCTGAGATCCTGGGTTTACCTTCCTGTTTTGTCGGGACGCACGGTGCTGCCAAGGCTAGGGCTTCCCGAGGGACCACTAGTTTTGCGCTGAGTTGGTATAACCCCAGGCGGACGCAAGGAAACGGTGTTTTGGTGACCCCTACGACTCTTGGGGGGAGATGTTGGAAATCTCACATGCACCCTTTCCCCTTTGCTATATCTGGGATCCTAAAATGGTAGGTTGTGAAGAGGAGCTTAGCTTAGTGAGAGGGTTCATCCCCGTGTTTGTTTCCTTTGAGGTGGGCTGGGAGGTGTTTTGACCTTTGTTTACCAGGGAGGAAATAGGTTGGGAGGAGGATGCTTGCTTTTGGGTGGAGAAGGACATCCTATTTCCTTTGGGTGGGTGGGTTAAGGCCCCAGTATCTGAGCTAGATCCGTCTGCAATTCAGAAACAGTTGGCTTGAACTGTCTGAATTATTAAATGGGAAAGAGCTGAAAGATCTTTTAATTTTTACGAGAAGTGATAGCACTTTTTGAATCAGCTGGACTGCTAACTTCAGGAAAACCCGCTTTGTCCTTCAGTGGTAGTTTGTACGTAGTATATTAAGTTTTTCCAGGTTACCCCAGACTAGCTCTTTTTGGTCTAAAGGCAGCCCTCAGATAGTTTATATTCCTTTTCTTAAAAAAATCATGGTGCCCAGGGTGCTGTGTCTTAGTGAACTGAGCATGAGCCTGCAGACCCAAAAGTTGCCAGTTCGATTCCCAGTCAGGGCACACGCCCGGGTTGTAGGCCAGGTCCCAGTTGGGGGCATAGAGAGGTAACCAGTTGATGTATCTCTCATATATGGATGATTTTTCTCCCTCTCTTTCTCCCTTCCCATCTCTAAAAATATAAATGAAATTTAAAATAAATAAAATACTTTAAAAAAGTCATGGCTATGCAATTCAGATGTGTATACACCAAGCACTAGAGTCTCAGGTAAGGAGGTAAGTGTTAATTTTGGAGAGCTAAATGAGTTACAAAATGCCAAGGGTTGCCTCTCTTTGTGGCAGTTTTCAGTATCAGATGCCAGTATTTCATTCTGTTTTTACAACTTTTGTTGTTTTCCTTTATAATTGAATGTAAATTATACCCCATGGTGGTCACACACAGGCTTTCGGGACACCTGTTGGTTCCTGGCTTATTTTAGTTGTATGAAATTATGACACTAATGTTGTCAACATCAGAACTTTTGTGTTACCATTTTCCACCAATTTTTATAAGACAAAAAGGACAGGATACAATAAATTTTTCGTATCATCACGTAAATGCTTCTCTTCAAAGATAGCTGTGCTGGGGAAATGGAGCCAGTAAGTACAGGGTTCAAAAGGCAGTTGAGAAGTTTCAGTATGTGATAATGGACAGTTTGTTTAAAGAAACCTTTACCTAATCTAATGGGCAGGAAATGCAGCTTGGCCTTGACTCTGAGTTGGGGGTACTTTTGAAAAGCAAACTTTTATTTATTAGATGGAACAAATTGAGAATAAGCTTGCATACAGGTGGGAAGAATGTCAGGAGGCCTGATCTTGCCTCTCACTTTTCTCATGTGCATAATGAGATGCTTAGACCAGATGGCCTCTAAGATCTTCTCTGCAACACATTTTAGTTTATGGAAAGTTAACTGCAGTATTCTCTTTCAACCCTTTTGAGTGAGAACATTGTCCTGATGCCCAGTCAGTAGAGACCCAGGTGGGAGAAGGGAGAGGCAGGTACTTTCTGGGGTCTAGCTTAATAATCAATCATCAGACCTTTGGAGGCCTGGGAAAGGTTCAAGATCAGGATGCTAATGATATCCTGCAGCTACTATGACAGCATTGGGTGGATGGCCCCCAGGTCCCTTCCCCTTGGGAAAAAGGCATCATATTCTGAGAGGTGAGCCAGCCATAGCATCACATCCAATGTCACTCTGCCACATCCATTGGAGTGGCCTTGGGACAGCATCTGGAGTTGTAGTGTGTGTCACTGTTCTATCATCTGCAGGTAGCTCTAGTCACCAAGTCAAAGTCACAAACCTGAGAGGACTCTAGGAAATCTCCAAGTTCATATTTTCACTATACATTTGGAAAACCAGGTCCAGAGCAGACAAAATTGGGTTCTGGAAAACCCCAGAAAAACAAGCCCTGGTCTCCTATGTTTTAAAGGGGACTTGGGAAGGATCTAGGAGACCTGGAGCTCTGCAAGACCTGCAGTGTGGTAGTGGAGGGCATATTGTTAGTGTCTTCAAAAACCTGATGGAAACTGTGTTTACCCTTGGATGGCAATGACACCCAAGTCAAATAACACGCAGGGGTCTGTGTCTGTTGTGTGGTGCATGAGTGATGTGCTGTGACCACCTACTCTCACTGTGTTCAGCAGCTCTGGTTGTTGAGCTTAGAAATCTTTGATTCATGAAAAATGGAGAAACATCTATTTAATAAATATACTATGATGGGTAGGTAAATGGGAGAATAATAGATGTGGTCCTTTGTCTGGTACAGAGTTGCTGAGCTTTTGACAGATAAGTGAGGAAACCCACAAAGGGAACGTGATTCTTTGTCACAGGTGGAGACAGCACCTGCCACCCAGTCTCTGGCCGTCTCCTGCCATGTGACTCAAGTGATCATTGTGGAAAGTCAGCAAGACAATAGGGTTTCTTTGTAAAAACTTGAGGACTAGATTTTTTTCTTTTCATTAAGGAAGTCATACTTTGAGTATTGGGTACAAGTAAACTGAAGCTATTGTTTGGGGAAGTAATGATTTATATAGCAATGTGGTGATTGCCGATAAGTGCTTTTTAAACTCTTTGGAAAATTCCTTTGGTATTCCTGGTTTGAGTTTTGTTACTAAACAAAGCAACAGGGGTCATGGGGGAAATTATCCTGCATCTGTCTAAAATTAAGAGACCTTTCTGGTGTTTATTACATCATAAAAATATCAAAGTCCTATTCTTAAGATAAAAGAAAGTCAAAGAGGCCTTACATTTCTGCAAAGTGCCAGAGAGCCTTAGTCCAAAACCAAAATCATTGCAAGCTTCTCCATGAGCTCTGGGGGCCTGCCTCACAAGCTTTGGTCCTGTCGTCAGAATGTAGATGTTATTGTCCCCGCCTGGAGGGGCAGATGTGGGCCAGATGTGCACTGTTGTTGAACCCTTGATGTCAGCAGAATGTGTTTTTATTGCTGCTTGGTGCCTCATGGCCAGCTCAGGGCCGCTGTGTCCATCACTTGATCCAGTGGAGACTCTGCACCAGGATCCTCCCCTCTGCTTGGAGATGTGACCCTCGTAATGAGCCTTCTTGCTTTACTCATAGGTGGGAAACTACCTCCGTATGTTCCGAGGTTCTCTATACAAGAGATATCCCTCACTGTGGAGGCGACTAGCCACTGTGGAAGAGAGGAAGAAAATAGTTGCATCGTCACATGGTAAAAAAACAAAACCTAACACTAAGGGTGCGTCTTCACGAGGGTTTGTAAACCTGTTTCAAAACCACTCGCTTATGTCATGAAGATAAAACGTTTTCACTCCAGAGTGTCTTCACTGCAGCCCTGACCTGAGTGTGGCAGGAGCATCTTAGGGGCAGGGCACACGGGCAACTCAGGCAAGAAAGTGGTGGTCCTTTATCAGGGTTTTCTAAAGGGGCGAGAGGGTGTGTGTGGAGGGGGCTGGGACAGTGACAGTGGCGGGTGCTGTGAAGACATGTTGGTCTCAAAACGTTTTAGGAATGCTGTGATGCTCTGCCATCTGCCGTGGTGCATCGCCATAGTCACCCTCATGCAGCCCAGGCGGTGGGTGGTGAACGCAACTCCCACTCCCCTCTGGAGCTTTCACCGCTTTGCTTCCCAGAGCACATCCATCTCATAGCTCTTCATCTGGCGGCCAGTCTGCTTATGTGCATGCCTGTGCTTGTTGTGCCTGAGGTGTGCCTGGGGCCAGCTCTGGTGACAGTGGAGACACCAGGGTGCTTCAGCTGTGCAGCTCTGTGCAGGGCGAGAGGGTGCGCTTCTGATCTATCGTGAAAGCCTCGTTGTCCTTTTGCGTTTGGACACAGCAGTGTGTAGCAGATGGCAAAACTGCTTCCCACTAGGCAGTGGCGCCTTCTAGAGAGCTGCGTGCGTGTGTGCGTGTGTGTGTGTGTGTGTGTGTGTGTGTGTGTGAGTGCGCGGGCAAGTGAGAGAGAGAGAGAGAGAAGGGAGAGAGAGCGCTTTGCAGCCTGTCCTGTTTGGTTGTGTCTGTCGGTGCTGCTATACAGTCTTGTGGGCACAGTAGCAGTTCTTTTAATGCAGGAGCCGGAGCTTCTTTTTTATCTGCTGCTTTAACATTTCTACTCACTTCCTTTAAAGTCTCCTTTTTGTCCTCCCTCTGCCCCCCAGTGGAGCATTAGTCACTAATGCAGTGAGTTTCCAGCTTTGCTTTCCTCTCTGCAAGTCTCAAAGGAAATCTCGGTGACTCTTCCGCCTTGTGCTTTGGAGACACTTGCCCCATAACTGGTTTGTTTCTCCAGGAGAAGCCAGGCTGGATCTGCAGACTGGTAGCTCTTGACCCAGGTTCCCTAGAAGAGCTATGGGTCAAGTTGCCTAGAATCTGTCCTGCTTCCCAGACACTGTTGACTGGCGCAGGGCCAGGAGTTTGTGGTCCATTGTGAAGCAGCTCTTTCTAGCTCTCTGAGCTCTTGTTTTAAAAGAAAAGTATTTTTCATCTTTCATCCCATTTCTCCACTTGGCTTCATGTTGTGAATTGCAGTGGTGTCAGACCTCTTCCCACTGGTGGTATTACTCTGGAGCCTTCCTTTTCTCCTGAGAGCCCCTGTTGGCTGTGCTGCGCTGTCCCTGCCGCTGCTGCCCTGTGCACTTCCTCTGAGTCTGGAGCCAGTGCTCCTGGGCCAAATTAGTCCAAGGAAATCCCCAGAGAGAGTCTTTACCCAGTAGGACCTCTAATAAAGCGCTCCATCCAGATTGCCCTTTTGGAAGAGGCCAGCATTCAGCAGTAGTAAGGTAGACACCTGCTTTTCCCACCTCCTGCATGTGAGGACCTTGATGTGCTGCACCTACTGGCTACTGTTGCTCGCTGCTTCATCAGCAGGGTGACCATAGCCGCATCTCTGGTTACAGATCATGGCTACACAACTCTGGCCACTAGCGTGACTCTGTTAAAAGCCTCAGAGGTGGAAGAGATTCTGGATGGCAATGACGAGAAGTACAAGGCTGTGTCCATCAGCACGGAGCCCCCCACCTACCTCAGGTAACACATCCCTGGCCAGGCGTGCTCTTGGGACACCTGGGGTATTTTTCTTACACCCAGAACTGGTTGGGGTCAAGTCAAACTGAAATACTTTTCAACACTGTACACATGGTGCTTACAAATGATCCTAGCTGGGGATTTTTTTGTTTGTTTGTTTGTTTTAACTTTATTGTTGTTGTATTATATCCATCCCCTCTAGCTGGGTTTTAAAGTTTCTTCTGTATCTGGAATTTCTAAGAAACCAAAGCCAAGTCTTGGATTGGAGTGTGGTTAAGAAAGAATGCTTTGAAAGTAGGACTAATCTATTATAAAAATTAGTGGTCCAGATAAAGTCACGAAAGAAACAAACAATAGATTTGAATGTATACATTTGGAAGCTTTAAAAGAGTGTTTACCTTAACAGTTAAGCAGGCAAATAATTGGAAAGTTGTTATGTTGTAGAAAGAGTCTATTTATTCAAATTTATAAGGAAAGCTTGAATACCCCAGTAGATAAATAAAGGGTGGTCAACACCAGAGATACAAAGAATAAACGAACACAAGGATTGATGTTTGCCCTCATGTGTAATTTTAAACATTCAAAGGAAAAAATACAAACTAGCAACATAAAGAACTGGGGAAGGCATGACAGAGGGGCCCTCACGGATACTGCGGTGGGCATGATCTTTTTGTACAGCCTTATGACATCAAACATTTTTTTTGTTCTTTGGCCCAGTAATTTCACCCTTGGGAATTTGTTCCAGAGAAATAATTTAAGAGAACACCACCACCACCAAAAACCATTACACATACAGAAATGCCTTTGGGAGCATTGTGAGTAATAATGGGAAATAGGGGTCATTTGAGCGGCCAGCCTTAGGGACAGGCTGGGTGAGTGGAGGTGCACTTACAGGTATGGACCAGGATGTACCCCATACATTGTAATTAATTCGACTGCAGCAACCGAAAACGTGATTCGCGTGCATGAGGCTTGCGGAATACCTGCCTTATGCTTTCAGTTCTCAAGAAAACATGCATCCCTATGCACCAAGGGGTGGAGCACTAAGAGGGGTGGAGAGTGTTACTGTTGTGAGCCACATGGTTCTAAAAAATCATTTCTTTGCAGATTTTCTCTCAACTTTAGTATTGAATTGTTTATATAACCTCCCCCGCTGCCCCCCGAAAAACAAAGGTGGCACACACCCAGCCTGGCCAGCGTTATAGATGTGTGCTCCACAGATTTCTTTTTCCCTGAGGGATGTGGTAAAACATAAGGATGGCTAGACTTTCCCAGGGAGGTGGCAGAAGGAAATTAGGTACATGTGGATGGGACTTTCAAGTCAGCACATGTCAGCTGGGAACCTTTTATGGGGCAGTAAACACTTTCTTAATGATCTTGTCATTTGAGGAACAGCTGAGGGAGGCGTGGAGTCTTGTTACCCTGGAGGTCAGAACTATGGGGAAGGGGGCTGGTAAGGTTCCAGGGAAGCTGCTTTGTGTTTGGATGGGTTTTATGTTCAGGAAGCACCTTCTCACTGTCCAGTCAGCCCCACGGGAGAACTGGCACCTCCCTCCCCCTCACTGAGCAGGTTGGGCGGAGGCCGGCTGCCCCGTCTCCAGCAGACCTCCTGGTAGTGGAAGGGGTTGAGTTACATGACTCATATCCTCGGTTTCTGTGCATGGCTGTGTATTCATGCTCACTGTGTCTGTGACAAGGCTTGGCAGAGCAGCCTAGACTGGAAGTGAGTGAGATTGCTACTAACTTAGGGTAGGATTTTTCGGGGGGGAGGAGAGGAACCTCATTATAAGCTTGAGGACGCCCAGAAAAGAGGTGGAGTGTTACACTTAAGGTTCTTAAGTACAGGCCCAGTGGCACTGGCATTGTCCATGGAAGTTGTTAAGAATCCATATTCCCAGGTCCTCCCCAGATGGGAGTTGCTTGATTTGGGTAGAGTTCAGGAGTGTTCTACTTAAAATTTTGTGCTAGGTGAGTTTGTGGCCGATGGGCCCAGACAGGCTGTGGTGGAGACCCCAGTCTTACTCCCTGTGCTCGAAGCCCTGCCCAGGTTTGTTCCATGCTACCAGGCCTCTGACAGAAGGTGGGGGTTGTTCCTAAGATCTAAGCTAGACCTGGATGTGGGAGACTTGACAAGAGTCCTGGCCAGATTTGGTGCTGTGACTTCCTCTCTGACCCCTCCCTCTATCAGGTGCTCCTGGACTTCAGCACCTGTGGTGTGAGTGGCCCCAGCTTCAGAGAAGAGAGCCAAAGGGCCTGAACCTAGGCAGTTTGTGGCCACTGCCTCCGCCCCCACCACCTGTGGAAAGGGGAAGAGCTGCCAGCAGCATTTCCTGCCCCTCCAGAGAGGGCACTGGCTGAGCAGCAGGAAATCCAGCATTTGTCACATCCCCTGAGTTGTAGCAAACAGTTATTGAAGAGGACTAATGAGGTGTTTGTATAGGTGAATTACACGCAATCGCTGCCCTGGCATTGCTCGTAGTCTTACTGGGGAAGGCCACCCAAGGGTGATGCAGGGGGTCTCGGAACGGTGGGAACCTAAGCACTCATCTGGCAAACCTGACACTGGAGCCTCAGTTTAAAATAGCTTTGGGTATTTTTCTAGTAGTAAAAGCAACTTGTAATTTGGAGAGAAGAATGAGCCTTTTATGGGACATGAGCTACTTAAATTGTTTTTGAGTGTTGCCAATACTGCATCTTCTCACCTCTACTGGTCGGGAAGTCCAGAGGCCAGCAACATTGCCTAGGCCATCTCAGGCTGGCCTGCGTGTCTAAAATAATAGTCTGGTCATGCCTCTTCCTGCTGCAAACCCCTGGGGACTCCCAGCCATCTGCTCAGTGCAGTCAGTTTCTCATGGACCACTCCAGGCCCTGTAATTGAGACCCTGTCTCTGTCCCATGTTTCCAGCCCTTGCCAGGTCTGTAACCTACTGCCTCTTCCCTGCTGCTGCGTGAGCTTCTGAAATCCCTTCTCCACTCAGGTTGTCCTTCACCTGAGTGAACCTGGACTTAGTGTTTAAGGCTGTGCTCCTCTGGGTAGTCTCCTCCTTGGGCTGTTTCCCCACAGAAGGGACCAGCTGTGCCCTGGGCTGGCAGCTACTCTGATAGGTTGGGGCCCCTTTGCAGCCTTACTTTAGCATGGGTACCTCCAAGCAGGTGCTGGTGGAGGCCTAGATAATAGAAACCTACAGAGTTTGGGGTGCACAGAAGTTCCCTCTGGGGTCTGGAGCCCGGCAGGGGTGCAGTGGGCATCTGCTGACCATGACTTGATACCTGGTGGGTGGTATTGGGTTCGTAGACTGAGTGGGGGCATGTTTTTCCAGGGAACAGAAAGCAAAGAGGAACAATCAGTGGGTGCCTACCCTGCCCAATAGCTCCCACCATCTGGATGCTGTACCATGTTCCACGACCATCAACAGGAACCGCATGGGCCGGGACAAGAAGAGAACCTTCCCTCTCTGGTGAGTGCACCTCGCCCTCTCTACTGATTCTGCCTTAGCTGAATGCAGTTTAGTCTCTTCCTTAAACACTCTATTTTGGCCTATTTTGTTCTTGAAAATGCCATGCTATCTTCTCCGTGAAACTTCCCAGCTTCCAGGATGTCAGTCTCTGGCTTGCTCCAACCCCCAGCTCTTAGTTTTAGTTTTGCTTGTCTCCTCATTTCCCCAGTATTTGGAGGAGAATTCCTGGGGATCCAGTCCTTGGACATTTTGTCATGGTTTCAGATGCCATTCAAGTGACTCCTTCTCTGTTGCTGCTGGAACAAAGCGCAACAAACTTGACAGCTTAATACAGATTTATTGTCTCGCAGTTTTCGTGGCTGGGAGTTTCACTGTGTCCAAATCAAGGTGTTGGCTGGGCTTGGGGAGAATCTGTTTCTGGCTCTTTCAACTTCTGGTGGCTGCTGGTATTCCTTGGCTTGTGGCCACATCACCAGCTTCTGCTTCCATGGTCCCATGCCCTTCTCTGTGTGTGAAATCTACCCCTGTCTGTCTCTCTCTCTCTCTCTCTCTTTTTTTTTTTTTGGTGCCGTGACTCGGATAAGAACTGCTATCTGTCTAAGGACACTCATGATGTAATTTAGGGCCCACTAGGGTAATTAATCTCCTCTCAGGACCCTTAACTTAATTATATCTGCAAAGCACTCTCCTTCTGCCATATAAGGTAATGGTAAAGGTTCTAAGGATTAGAACATAGCCATCTTTTGGGGATTACTTTTCAAGCTCCCACCCCCACATTCATCTCTATAGCCCAGCTTCATTCACTTCTTGCCAGTATCTGCATGGCTCACCCCCTTTTCTTCCCTCCTCCAGCTCTCCCTTCCTCCTCCATCCCTTTCCTCCCTTTCTTCCCTCCATTTCCTTTCTTCCCATTTCTAATAAATGTCATTTTCTCAGGGTTGCCTTTCACCTTTAGAACAGCCACTCGTGCCCCTTCCCAGAGCATTTGTGCCTGGCATGTGACGTGCTTTGTTTGTTTGTTAATTGTCCTTGCCCTGGGTGCTGAGAGCAGATCCCTTGGTTTCCCATGCCCTCCAGCATCCCTACATCTCTTCCCTCTTTGCCTTCCTGAAGTCCAGAGAGGACCATGTAAAGCCCTTGCTCAGTGCTTCTGGAGCTCCCTCAGGGTAGAGGCTGGATTCCGCAACCTGAGATGGAGAACTGGTGGCCCCGGGACCCCATAGTTTCCCAGTGTCTCACACTTCTCCCCATCTGATCCGTGCTCTGCCTCCAGTGTTCTGGCTTCTGCTGCTCCCTGTCCCTTGGCCTTTGCTCAAGTATTTGCTCTTGGAAATTCCTTTCCCACAGCTTTCTGTGAAAGTCCTGCCTGCTTTGGGGCGTAAGTCTCCCTCTTTCAGAGTATGTCTAGGTCTTGTCCCACTGCTCAAGCCAGCATCTTTCTCTCCCTTTCCCATGTGTCCATGAAGTGCGGAGCTGTGCCCTGTGACCCCTGTTTGCCTTGTCTCTGCTGATTCAGCCTTTAATTGACAAGTGTCCATAAGAAGTGGGCATCCTCTTTGGCTAGGTTTGCAGTGGTCAGTGGTACAGAGAGGGAGGCCCTGGGGGGACCCACGGTGCCCCTTGCTGATTTTGCTGCCATTCACTTCCAGCTTTGATGACCATGACCCAGCAGTGATCCATGAGAACGCATCTCAGCCTGAGGTGCTGGTCCCCATTCGGCTGGACATGGAGATAGACGGGCAGAAGCTAAGGGACGCCTTTACCTGGAACATGAATGGTATGTGGGGCTCTGTACAGCCCAGGCGAGTGACCACGTAAACACTGCCTGTTCCTGTCTGATGCCCATCATGCAGCTTCCGAATTCTGAACATGACATTCATTGTGCTTTAGGTTAAGATGGTGCGGACTCTGGGTTCAAACCCTGCTTCTGCTACTGTTTCTTGTGGGCTGGGCACATGAACCTTGGGTTCCTTCCCCGTGTGAGTACAGGTAGTTCAGTGACCTGGCATGAAATATGCCAGTTCAGAGCTCAGTGGTGATCTTTTTTTTTTTTTAATGTGATGTTGCATTTATTTATTTATTTATTTTTAATTTTTTAAAGATTTTATTTCATTATTTTTAGAAAGAGGAGAAGGGAGAGAGGCAGAGAGAGAGAGAGAGACATCAATGTATGGTTGCGTTTCACCTACCTCCAGCCACAGACCTGGCTGGAGACCTGGTTTGCAATCTGGTTATGTGCCCTGGCTGGGGAACCGAACCTGCAACCTTTGGGTTCGCAGGCTGGCGCCTTACCCACTGTGCTACTAGCCAGGGCATCAGTGGTGATCTTGATGCTGCTGCCTGGCCCTGCACTTACCTCCCCTTCAGCCATCTCCACCCCCTTGCTCTTTTAGACACATGCGCATGCTTATGCTGCTATCATTTCCTTGGCTGGGAGGCCTGCCCTCACCCTCTTCATCTTTCTGTCTTGCTCTTGAATTCCAGAGTAGATGCCAGCTTTCCTAGCTCTGAAAGTCAGAATGTAACTGTGCCAATGAAGAAGAGAAAGGTTAGGTGGAGATGTCCACCAGAGTGTTTAGAGTCCTTATCACATCGGGGAAGAAGGATCACACCTGTGTTTATTTTCTTTTTCATTTTTGTCCTGAATCATTTATTTTTAGAGAGAAGGGAACAGAGGGAGAAAGAAGGGTAGAGAAATATTGAGGTGCAAGAGATGCATTGATTGTTGCCTCTTGTACACCCCAACCAGGGACCTGGCCTGCAATCCAGGCATGTGCCCTGCCTGGGAATGGAACCTGTGATCTTTTGGCTTGCAGGCCAGCACTCAATCCACAAGTCCCACCAGCCAGAGCTGTCCTGAATCTTTCAGACATTTTACAGTGAACATACTTAATACGCAGACCAAAAAAATAACAATAAAAAACAAAACCCAGTGAATGCTATTTTTAAATGAATAAAAATTTAGTCATTAGACTCTTACCACCTTAATATTTTGTTTTGCATTTTTTAGTCACTTCCATATGCAAACCTACTTAACATAATTGTAATTACAGTGCAAGTATAATTTTCTTTTTCTTTACCTAAGTATCTTCCTGGTTTCTTTGGTCTTCCTAATTTGTGTCCTAATTTGTTAAAACTCCCCCTGCTATTAGATGTTTCCATGGCAGATAACATATTAGCTTACAGCAATTTTCCCCTCTTTTTCTCCCAGAGGGGATTTCCTCTGGGAGGAAAACGTGTGGTTGTTGATATGCAGTGGCCTTGAGCTTTCTGGAAGGATTAGGCTGCTTCCTTTGGTCATCCCCTAGCAATTGGAGTGCCCAGCCTGAATCTGAGGGCCTCTGTCTAGCCCCGGGAACAATGCCTGAGAGCAGGGGTGCCTGTTTTCCATGACTCACAGGCTAGCTGGCAAGAAGGGATGTTGGCAAAGAGATGACGTGGCCAAGGAGAGATAGAGTGGACGTCAGTGAAGGGTTTTAGGAAGTTGTAATGGGTGTAGATGGGGACACATGGGGTGCATTGGTGACGCCCCAACACGGGGATGGGATAGCTCATGGACGCCAGGCCACCACCAGTGCTGTGCATCCACACTTACCTCGGCTGGCCCTCGTTAGCGTTATTTGTTAATTTCACTTCCCTCTCTATTTCAACCATTTGAGCTAAAGAACTTTATTTTTTATTCCTGTTTTTCTTAGAGCCCTATGCATAGAACGTGGCCAAACCCAGGAACTTATTAGTTCATGTTGAATCAGTACATGTATTGTCTTGTTACTTTTCTTTCAACAGTACATGAAAAGCTCTCACTATTTTTTTATACCCAACCCTGTTTTAGAAGGGATATAAGGCAGCTTATGTGAGGATGCTTGGTATAAAAGAATAAAGCAAACGAAAAGGGGAGTCTTTAGAAAAAACTGGATAAAGGGGAACATGAAACTACAATGTATAAAATATAAAATGAAGCCAGCACTCTGGTTCATAGACACAATTCAGTAGGCCTCTGTTGCTAGCAGATGGGCATAGCTCTGAGCCTTTTACAACAAGGCAGAGACATGGTGATCACTTCTGCAGCTCTCACCATAGTCAGGATTGGCAGCAGTCAATCCACATTCCTACACCCAGTGAAAATAATCCCTTAGGAATAAAGGGGGAATCCTTCTCGGGAGAAAAGAAAGCTATCACCTGTAGACCTAACCTGAAAAGAGAAATGTTAAAAAGAAGAAACTTTGAAACATTGGGATGGAAGAACATGATAAGCAAAAATATGGATGAATGCAATAGGCTTTCCTTTTCCTCTTTAGTTTTCTATATTTGACAATTGAAGTAAAAATTAGAACACTGCCGCCCTCCCTGGCTGGTGTGGTTCAGTGGATTGAGCGCCAGCCTGCAAAGCAGGTCCCAGTTCAATTCCCCATTGGGGCACGTGCCTGGGTTTCAGCCTGGGTCCTTGGTTGGGAGCTCGAGGGAGACAGCCACACGTTGATGTTTCTCTTCCCCTCTTTCTCCCTCCGTTCCCTTTTCTCTGAGGATAAATAAATAAAATCTTTAAAAAAAAAAATTATGGGCCCTGACTGGTGGCTCAGTGGAAAGGCACTGGCCTGTGAACCCAATAGTTGCTGGTTTGGTTCCCAGCCAGGGCACATAACCAGGTTGCAAGCCAGGTCTGTAGTTGGAGGCAGGTGAAAGGCAACCCACACATTGATGTTTCTCTCTCATTCTTACTCCTTCCCTTCCCCTTTCTCTAAAAATAATAAATAAAATCTTTTAAAAATAAAATTAAATAAAATAGAAAAAAATTATGCCCTGGCTAGTGTGGCTTAGTGGACTGAGAGAAGGCCTGTGAACCAAAGGGTTGCCAGTTTGATTCCCTGTCAGGGCACATACCTGGGTTGTGGGCCAGGTCCCCAGGGGTGAGAGAGAGACAACCACATGTTGATGTTTCTCTTCCTTTCTCCCTCCCCTCCTTTTTCTCTAAAAATAAGTTATTTTTTAAAGTGTTTTAATACTGTCTGATATGGTTCTAAATGTACTTAAGGAAATATTCAAAGCAATTACATTATAAATAAGAAAGAGTAAAGGGACATAAAGAAGTAAGTTTTCAGCCCTGGCTGGGTAACTCAGTTGGTTAGAGTGACGTCCCAGTACGTCTAGGTTGCAGGTTCCATCCTCAGTCTGGTCACGTTACAAGAATCAACCAATAGATGCAGCCACCCCCTAGGGTGTGAAGGAGGAGGTTGTATGTAGAACCATGGGAAGGGAGGTGTTCGTCCTTTGTTCCCTTTCCCTCCCATGTCTGGAAGGGCCACCCTCAGTTCCTCCATCTTCCTCTTCTTTATCCTTATCTCCGTCTGAGGTTTGGCAGAGGAGGAAGGAGTAGAAGGAAATCAGGGCTGAGCACAGAGAGGTTGGGCCCTGTAAGCCGTCAACAATCCCTGCCCTTCTGCCTGATTTCAGAGAAGCTGATGACTCCTGAGATGTTTTCAGAAATCCTCTGTGATGACCTAGACTTGAACCCACTGACGTTCGTGCCAGCTATTGCCTCTGCCATCAGACAGCAGATTGAGTCCTACCCCACGGACAGCATCCTAGAGGACCAGTCAGACCAGCGTGTCATCATCAAGGTAAGCAGTTCCTCTCCTGTGCCAGAGCCTTCCTTGTCCTGGGACACTGAAGGTACATGGAAGCCTGTGGGGCAGTGCTCCTGGGAAGTTCTTTGTTCTTTTGTTGTATTTTGTGAGTTTTATCTTCTAGATATCAATTCCTTGTCAGATATGTGATTTGCAAATATTTTCTCCCATTCTATGGGTTGCCTTTTTATTTTGTTGATGTCCTTTGATGCATATACATTTTTAATTTTGATAAAGTCCAGTTTCTCTATTGTTTTATTTGTTGCCTATGCCTTTGGTGTCATATTCCAGTAATCATTGCCAAATCCAATGTCATAAAGCTTTCATCAATGTTTTTTCTAAGAGTTTTCTAGTTTTAACTTATATTTATGTCTTTTATCCATTTTCATTTACTTTTTGTATATGGTGTTAGGTAAGGGTCCAGCTTCATTTTTTTTGCTTGTGGATAGCCTATATTTTTCAACACAGTTTGTTGAAAAGACTGTCTTTTCTCCCATTCAATGGTCTTGGTACCCTTGTTGAAAATAATTGACCATGTATGCAAGGGTTTATTTGTGGACTCTGTTCAATTGGTTTATATGTCTGTCTCTGGGTCATTACCACACTGTTTTGATTACTGTAGCTTTGCAGTAAGTTTTGAAATCAGGAAGTGTGAGTCTTTCCAACTTTGTTATTCTTTTGCAAAATTATTTTGGCTGATCAGGGCTCCTTAGATTTCGTATGGATTTTTTTCTTTCTTTTTTTCTTTTTCGTCTATTTCTGCAAAAGAAATCATTAGGATGTCTTTTCAGTTATTTATCTTTTCTTTAATTTCAACATTGTTTTGTAGTTTTCATCGTACAAGTCTTTCACCTTCTTGGTTAAGTTAATTCCTAAGTGTTTTGTTCTTTTTGATGCTGTTATAATGTAATTCTTTTCTTAATTTTCTTTTCAGATTGTTCATTGTTAGTGTATAGAAATGGAGCTGTTTTTTATGTTCTGATACTTTGCTAAATTTATTAGCTCTAATAGTTTTTAAATATAATCTAAGGGTTTCTCCGTATAAAATCATACCATCTGTGAACAGAGATAACTTCTTCCTTTACAATTTGGGTGCCCTTTAATTCTTTTTCTTGTCTAATTGCTTTGTCTAAAAATTGTAGGAGTAGGCGTCGTGTTTGCTTCCTGATCTTAGAGGGAAAGCTTTTACTCTCTCACTATTGAGCATGATATTTACTGTGGGTTTTTCATGTATGGATTTTTTTATGATAAAGTAGTTTCCTTCTACTTTTAGTTTGTTGAGTGTTTTTATCCTGAAAGGGTGTTGAATTTTGCCAAATGCTTTTACTGCATCAATTGAAATGATCATGTGACTTGTTCTTCATCTGTTAATGTGGTGCATTTACATTGATTAGTTTTCATATTGAAGAATCCTTGCACTGCAGGAATAAATCCCACTTGGTGTTGATGTATAATCCATTTAATATACTGCTAAATTCAGTTTGTTAGTATTTTTTTTTGACAGTTATTGCATTAGTGCTCATAAGCAACATCTATCTATAATAGTTTTCCTTTTTTGCAGTGTCTGGCTTTGGTATTAGGACAATGAATTATGAAATGTTGCCCGCTCTTCACTTTTTTAGCAGATTTTGAGAAGGATTTGTCGTAGCTTTTGTTGAAGTGTTTGGTAGAATTCACCAGTGAAACCATTAAGTCCAGGATTTTCCTTTGTCAGGAGATTTTTTTTATTACTGATTCAGTCTCCTCGATGGTTATTTACATTTGAGGAAAAATACGAATTTGTTGTCGTTAGCCTGTTTCAGTTTCATATTATGACCAACTAACAGAAAAAAGGTCACAATTGAGAAAAGGGGAACGTCATGGAAGAGAAACGGGGGTAGTGTTGGGTATGTTAGTGGGAGCCTCACCTGTGTCCCTGTGCAGAGCCTATTACCTCTGGAGCATGGCCTTGAGGACTCTACTCTGTGCTGTATCTTTGTTCTGTAACTTTAGAGAGAACATGGCTTTACGGAGTTATCTGTACCCAACCACGTGATTCTAAGTGGCCAGGGTCAGCCCCACACGGAGTCCTCATTGAGTCTGACCAACTGGCTTCCCTAATATTTTTCTCAGAATTGAGTGCCCCCCCCCCTTGTTTTGGCTGATTTCTTGATGGTGACTTGTGGGCAGCCATAAAGAAAGTTGTCAGGTAGTTCAAACTCCACCTGGTGCTGCCACCTGCTCCCTTGCCTTCTTGGTGACTAGATAGTTGTCAGCCATAGGACCCTTCATGTCCTCCAACCCACTGTAATCCGCACTTGTAGCATGACATTTGCTGATGGGCTCTTGGCAGACTGTTCCTAGGTTGGGTTTCCTGCCTGGCTTGGTGGTGTAAGGGCCTGTCTGCTCAGGGGTGAGACGCAGTTGGCCTAGGGAAGCCCCATGGCTGTGGAACAGTGCTGTTTATCAGGCACTGTGACCTAGACAACAGTGTCCTATTTGTAGGTGAGGAAACTAAAGATCACACCCAAGATTTCCCATGTGTAGCTGGAATTTCAAAAGAGCTGTGTGTTTTCTTCTGTGAGGATATTCTTTGTCTGGCTCCTGGGACAAAGTAGAAGATACAAACCTTTAGAGGGATGGTACCTGAGGAATCTCCTCATAAAGCTGTACCATGGCTTGGAGAAGCCACTTAACAGATATTTTCAGTGGTACTGGTACTGAAGGCCAGACCAGGGCCACTGGGCCGGCTCCCCAGCTCTGCTCAGTTCCAGAGGCCTGGGAGACTTGGTGTTGCCGAGAATCAGACCATCAGACTTTGTTTGGTTGGCTGGGCCCCTTTCTGGGAAGTCAGTGAAAAGATGCAGGTTGCTGCAGGGGAGACTGTGAGAACCTGGTATCAGTGCTGTGTGCTTGCTCAGAGGGCTTGGCTCTGTGTTGTCTCTCTGAGCACCCCTGGAGTCTGGCCACCCCTCACCATCCCACTGCTGCCACCACCAGACACTTCCTCCAATAGAGGTTTCAGTGGCAGCCAGTGTCCCTCCTCTGCCCAGGACACATTGCAAGCTTCGCAGATTCCTCTTTGGAAGCCTTAGGCCCTATTCTACTGGGGACCCTTCTTCCCAGAGAGCCGCACACCTTCTTCTCTCTTGGCTCATTCAGTTCTTTAAAATGCCACCTCTTCCAGGAAGCCTTTCTGGACCTCCTGCATAATGTGGCTAACCTTATAACTTCTACCCATACTCTCTACTCCTTAGCACTTGGCCCTATTCAGTATACATTTGTGTATTTATTTCATGTCTCTCTCTTCCCCTGTTGGATATCAGCCCATGAAATCAGCTTTTTGTCTGTTTTACCCACCACTGCATGCCCTGAGACTCTTCTTGTTTGGCATGCCTTCCATATTTAATAATTGAAAACATTAATGACAGATTGGTGGGGGACGGACCACCTAGTCCACATGGCACTCCTGGTAGAGGAGAGGACTTGGGATGTTGGCATCCAGGTCAGGGTATGCTGAGTGAGAACTGCTGCTCTAGCTGGTCCTATTTGGTTCTGTTTGGTCCTGCTAGGTTCTGTTTGGAGCATTTCTGTGGGCTTCTTGCCACTTATGTTTTACTGTTCCAGTGTGCATTCGGATCCTGTTAGGGGAAGAGGCAGCTTTTTGGTTCTATTCTGTCAACCCATGGTGGTTGCCCAGTGGGTGGGAAGGGGCTGGGGCTGGGCCGGGTCCTACATTTCTCAAGGAAGGGGGAGGTCCCTGTGTACCTGGGCCCTGAGCAGTGGCCAGTTCACTGCCTACCCTGATCTTTGTCTTAAAAGCCAAGTTGAGGTGTGACTGGTATGGCTCAGTGGATTGGGCAAAAGTTCACTGGTTCGGTTCCTGGTCAGGACACATGCCTGGGTTATGGGCTAGGTCCCCAGCTGGGGGCATTTGAAAAGCAACTGATTGATTTTTCTGTCACATATTGACTTCTCTCCCTCTTATTTTCCTTCCTTCTCCTCTCTCTAAGACTAAATAAATAAAATCTTAAAAAAAAAAAAAAGAGGCAAGTTTTGAGCACTCAAGGCCAATGGGGTGAATGGGCAGGTACACCATGATGGCGTGCTCACCCGGCAGAACACTAGACAGCAGCCAGAGAAGGTCAACCGCACGCAGCCAAGGAACAAGTCTTGTGGACATGATGCTCACTGAACAAAGCCTGACCCCGGAGAGTGCTTCCTATGTGGTTCAGTGGGGCCCGGTTTCAGAGTAGGCACAATCATGTGTGGGGTGAGGAATCAGGGTGGTGGTCCCCTGGGGCAAGCAAAGATGGGTGCTGTTGGGATACAGGCTGGATTCTCTCTTGGTCTGTAGGTCACACATCAGTGGGTGCTGCTAGGAATATGGTGGGATAATTAGCTAGCTGTGGGCCTCTGCTCCCCTCCCAGGCTTTGCCTGTGCCTTGCGAGCTGGTATAGGTACAGTTAGCATCTGTGAGTACACTTAACAGGGTGGTTTCCAAGTGGGGCTTGATAAGGAGACGGGGTAAGGGGATAGACGAGGGCTCAGGGACAGTGTCTGATGAGTGACAGTTGAGCTGACAGGTGTAGTTGTGTCAAAATCAAGACCAGCAGGAACAAAGTGGGAGCAAGGGGATAGGAATAGGGGCAAGATGGGACTTGGTGCCTTAGGGTCACTTCAGGGTCTTCCCTCGAGGATGTCTGTGCTGGGCCCTGAGCCTGAACCCCTGTGGCCACCCTAGTTGGTGTGTGGGCTTAGCCCTGTATTTGTGGATGGAGAACTGCAGCTGGAAGGACAAGGGCCACACCTGGTTCTAAATGGGTAAGTTGCGGGCGGGGTCCAGCCCGGCCTGGTGGCTCCAAAGTGAGCTGTCCCACCTTCTCTGTTGGACGGGTTCTGATTGCTCTAACTTGGGTACTTTGGTTCTGGCTCTAGCTGAATATCCATGTGGGAAACATCTCCCTGGTGGACCAGTTCGAGTGGGACATGTCAGAGAAGGAGAACTCTCCCGAGAAGTTTGCCCTGAAGCTGTGTTCAGAGCTGGGATTAGGCGGGGAGTTTGTCACCACCATCGCCTACAGCATTCGGGGACAGCTGAGCTGGCATCAGAAGACCTATGCCTTCAGGTAGGATCATGGATGAGCCCGTCTGTCATTCCTCTTTAAACTTGTTTCTGGGGAAGAGACTTCTCTCTGTGCATGGTGATGTCTCCAGGATTTTCTGGAGCTTTGCAACATGGTCTGGTCTCACTCCTGCTGCTGCTTTGTGTGTCCCAGAAGCAGGGCTCCCCACCCCCATCATGGTGGGGGTGGATCCAAGGAGGCATCTGCCTCCTTCATCCTCCCCCCACCCTGCTGCCAGCAGCCCACCCACAGCTCTCACAGTGCTTCATCCCCTTCTCTCTGCACTCTTGTCCACACTGCCTCTGTTAGGAATGCACACCCCACAGTTCTCCATCTGATGGCCTTCCATTCAGTCTCAATTAAGGGCTACTCCATAGCATCCTCCTCAGCTCATGCAGGGACGCCTCCAGCCACTGCTTTTACTGTCCCGTGCCACCATTGTCAGAGGCCAGTTGATGAGCATTCGTGCTGGCCGGACCTTGTACTGATGCTGCGAAAGATAAAGAGCCAAATTCAGGCTGCCTATGAAGGTGGAAGCGTAAACTTCCAGGGTTGGGGATGGACCGGAGGACTGGGGCTCTTCGGGAGACAGACACAGCCTTCCTGTTTGTGTTGGCCCCAAAGCATGAAGCATGGCCCTGGCAGGAGGTAGGACTTGTGAGCATTAACTGAGAAGCGGCACTCGCCTGCCTCCGGAGTGTCCGTCATACTGACCGTGCATCCCGAGCTCCTCTCCGAGTCTGGATGGTGTATGTACGTGGGAGGGCTGTGTGCTAAGTATCCCTGCATCAAAACAGGATGTTGGGATTTATTCTGCTCATGAAACTGTCATCATCCACATGTGGTGGTCATTACTTAGGGACTGAGCTTCAAATGCTGCATGAGGAGAAGTATGAAGGTCCTTTTGCAAAGACGTAACCGTTAATGGGGCTCGTGAGTATGTTTGTGTCTCAGCTGATTCTCCCAGAATTCCTAAGAGACAGCTTTCTGATGGCTGGCTTCCTGTAAATCTGAGCAAGAGCGGAGGAATGGTGGTACACCCACAAAGCTTGAGGTTCCAGGCCTGGGGGACTGCTGAGTCCTGTGGGGGTCTTTGCTGCCAGCATCCAGGTGGAGATGGCACACCCATCACCTCCCGTAACCCTCCAGTGGTCCTGCCAATGAGGCGGCCCTGCTTCACAGGCAGGGGTCCAGGCGCAGAGAGGAGAGGGGCGGTGGTGCCTGGCCCGTGTCTCCTACTTCCTGTGGAGGCCTGCGTAAGGTGTGTCAGTCCATGTGTAGTCACTTGCACTGGAGCCAAGGCCAGTGGCCTGAGAGCAGTCTGGGATGGCCTTGCTTCCTAGAGCTGACTCTGAGGTCCTGGGAGGCGGTGGCATCGACGCTGAGTATACCTCATCCTAGATGCTGACTGGCCAGTGCAGGGGTGGGGTTGTTGCGCTGCTCTCAGCAGCAAGACCCTGAGGGTGCGGACAGATGTGACACCATCCCTCCTTCTGTGACCTCTGGGTGACCTGCGCCATCAGCCTAAAGTCTTTGTCAAGCCTTGGGATGTTGGCAGTGTGCCAAGTAGCTCCAGAGCAGGCGCCCTTTGGGAGCCTCTGGTGGTGGTATGTCCGGATTCACAGACAGATCTCTCTCTTATCGCAGCAGCCAGTTAATGAATTCCAGTTTTGTGGACTGGCTGAGTTACAGACCTCCGTCTTGCTTTGGTCTATAGTGCTGAGTGTGCGGGTTTCACATCCTTGGGGACCAGGGGGAACACATACCCTCTGCAGCAGGAGCCGTATAGCCTGTCTGGGGGTCTGGGAGGCATCCCAAGTGCCTTTTGACATCAGGAGGACCGCTTGTGTTTTCCCAGCTGACCAGGCCTTGTGAGCTTTACATGCTAGGCCCAGCCTATTACATGTGCTCTGTCTGTTCGGGCAGGTGGATACTCTGGAGAGAGCTGTCAAGGACAGGAAGGGGAGCCTTTGGTCAGGGCCGGCTTGTCACAGGCTTCATTGCCCAGTGGACAGAACTGCAGTGAGCCAAGGGAATCCCATCCTCCCCAGCCCCCTGACTGAGCTCAGTGCCTGGCTGTAGTACCCTTCTCAGCATTGGCATTGAGTCATGTCCATGGTGGAGCAGGGCAAGATGCCCACAGTCAGGGGAGCCAGGGCAGAGATCAGGCTACTTCTCTTCAAGTGGGATGGGAAGGCCTGATGTGGGTAAGAGGGGTGGGGGGACACAGGCATGTGGCAGAGAGGTTTGGGGCCCTAAAATCCTAGAAGATAGAGCTGAACCAGAGTGACATACAGATGTTCTGTAGCCATTGGAACAGGGACAAAGAAACAGTGAGTAATAGGAGAGGGAGATAGGGCTTCATCTGGGGAGAAGTGTGGGCTGAGCAGAGTTTGTGAAGGTGTCACACATTCACCAAGACAGTAAACTGCCACCTAGGAGGAGAGTTGTATCCAGCAGAATTAACAGTACCTCTTCCAGGCCAGCCCTGTGCCCCAGGCTGGCTGGGGACACAGAGAAGAAACAGAGGAGACATGCGTGTGTGGTCACTGAAGGTACCAGAGGTTGCACGCACAGAGAGGGAGGTGGTTGGTGGGGGTTGTGGAACCTGGAGTGAGGTGGCCAGGTTAGGGTGCTGGCCAGGAGGAAGTAAGGACGGGCAAAGATGTGGGGCCTGACAGCTGGGCCTGATGGGGACAGAGGCAGTGGTACTAGAGCAGCACCAGGGTTGGAGACACCGGGGTCACTTTGGACTGGTTGACCGTGAGTTACTCCTACTGACTGGGGTTACTCCTAAAACTGCCCACATGCTCTGGTAGCGCGGTTTGCGTGTTGGCTGTGTTGCAACAGCTTCTTGAGGTATATTTGAATACCGTACAATTCACTTGCCTCAGGGGTACAATTCAGATTTAGTGTGTTTTAGTATATTTGCAGAGCATTCAACCATCACAGTCTTCAAACGTTTTTCACTCCCCACCATCTGGCCCTGGGCAAGGACTAACGTATTTTCTACTTTCTGTCTTTAGATATGCCTGTTCTGGACGCTAAATGTAAACGGAATCATACAGTATATGGTAGTCACCCCCTATTCACGGGGCTACGTCCTAAGACTCCTAGTGTTTTCCTGAAACAACAGGTAGTGCCGAACCCTACATGTACTATATTTTTTCCTGCACACACATCTTTTCATTTAAAGGAAGCACTTTCAGCCTCTCTTTGGCACATCCAAACTACCAGCACCACTACTTTTGCTTTTGGAGCCATTGCTAAGTAAAATAAGGGCAACTTGAACACTAGCACTGTGGTACCATGGAAGTTGATTAGATCACCAAGACGGCTACCAAGTGATTAACAGTCTGGTAGTAAATATTTATAAGTGGAGATGCTGGACAGAGGGATGACTCACATTCTGGACAAGATAGATGGTGTGAAACATCCTGCTGCTCAGAGTAGTGTAATGTTTTTAGACCCTGATTGACTATAGGTGACCACCTGTGACAGCCTGGGGGACTACTCTGTGTCCTGTGGCTTGCTTCTTCGCACGTTTTCGGTCCACATGGTAGCCTATATCAGAACTTATTCCTTTTTGTGGCTGAGTAACATTCCATCGTACCAATACACATTTTCTTTATCCATTCATCAGGTGATGGGTATTTGAGCTATTTCTACTTTAGGCTGAGAATCGTACTGCTGTGGTCATTCATGTATAAGTGTTTGCTTGAATACCAATTTCCCATTCTCTTGGGTATGTACGTGGGTGTAGGATTACTGGGTTATGTGATAACTACGCTTAGCATTTCGCCAGACTACTTTCCAAAGTAGCTGCACCATTTTCCTTCCTACCAGTGGTACAAGGGTCCCAGTTTCTCCACATTCTCATCAAAACTTACCCGGCTTTTTGATTGTAGCTATCCTAGTGAGTGGGTGTGAAGTGGCATCTCATTGTGCTTTTGATTTGCACTGCCCCAAGGACAAATGATACTGAGCATCTTTTCATGTGCTATTGGCTATTTATAGCTCTTCTTTGTAAAAATGGCTGTTACAGTCCTTTGTTTTTTTTGATTGTTGTTTTTTTAAACAATTGAGTTTTAAGAATTCTTTATGTAGCCTAGATACAAGTTCCTTGTCAGATACATGATTTACAAATATTTTTTCCATTTTGTAGATTGTCTTTTCACTTGTGACAGTGTGCTTTGAAATACAATAGTTTTAAATTTTGATGTAGTCCAATTTATCTATTTTTTTTGTTGTTGCTTGTGCTTTTAGTGTCACATGAAGGAAACCATTGCTTAATTCAAGGTCTTGTTGTACCAGCACCGTTTGTTGGAAAGACTGCTCTTTCCTCGTTGAGTGGACTCAGCATCTTTGTCCGCAGTCAGGATTTTTTTTTTTTAAGTCACTTGATCTTGAACAGGAGGCTTACGTCCAGCTTTGTCTCCTCCTCCCAGCTGAGTGGCTGTGGGCAGGTTGTTTCCCTCTCAATCTCCATTCTCTCTTACACAATGGGCAACGCTTCCCAACCAGTCTGTTGTGTCATGTGACATGCCATTGACAGTTAACCTGGGGCTACTTTATAAGCATGCTGCCTCAAGCATGGCCTTCCCTGCCTGGGCTCTGGGTCCCCTGGGCACTGTTAGGGTCCGTGAGGCCCGTGAATCATGGTCTCCTTGGAAGGGTGGGAGGCAGGGTGGGTCTGTGCCTGTGTGTCCTCCCCCAAACCGGAGTCAGGCCTGCTGGCTCCAGGCCCCATTCTTGTTTTGAGCAGTTCTTATTTTAGAATAAACCCACTGCAATGGAATCTTCCCAGAGCCAATGGGGATAAACAAAGGAGCCTCCAGAATCTACTCACCAGCTCATGTTTAAATTAAAAGGAAAACATGTTTTTTTCCCTTTGGTGTGGGCTGGGTGCCTTTCATGTCTGTCCTCTTGAGGTAGGCAGTTGGTAGCCCTCAAGGTGAGGAATGATGTTTGGGTCTGTGGCTGCGTGGCTCCTGGATTGTCAGGCCACCACCCTGGTTGGAGAACAGCTGTCAGGGGTGCTTAGGAGAGGATGGTCCCGGAGTCCTGGGGTGGCGGTGGGAGTGGGGGTGCTGGTGCTGCTCAGTCACTGGCCTCTGAGTCACCTGCCCAACTCAGACTTCTGGGCCTTGTGGGTGTGGATTCAGCAGCAAGACATGATCCCCACTTCTGCAGGGGAGCCACAGGTAGCTCTGGGGTGTGGTGCCAGTCTCAGCCTGCATCCTAAGCTGAGCTATGTGTGCTCATGGTGACTGAGACCGTGGGCCAGGAGAGCAGCCCAGGGAAGCTGGAAGAGACCCTTGGCGGCCCCACGCTCACTGGCGCCCAGAGGTGGGGGCTCCGCAGTCAGGCTCGTGCGGGGCGGAGTTCCCTAGCCAAGCACTCCAGTGGCGTTGGGCGCAGGCTTTGAGGATGCCATGAAAGAATGCCTCTGGCCTGCAGGAAGCAGCAGCCCAGTGGAGCTATGCTAGCCGCTTTAGTAAGGGTAGCCTTTCCCTCAGGCCAATAATACAGTTCCAGTTTTCCAGATGAGGTATCAAAACCAAGGCTGCCCCACCTGGGCCTGTTGTGTTTAAGTCCATCAGCTTGCCTGCACTCACTCTTCCCAGAGCTGATGGTGCTTTGCAGGGCTCCGGGCCTGAGGGGCAGGCTCCTGGCAGGCTACGCCAGAGCAGGGCGGCCTCCGGTGGGGCTGAGCGGCAGAAGGGTGCAGCCACCCGCTGCAGGACGGAGGGCCTGGGAGGCTGGAGCGCTGCTGTGGGGAAGCGGTAAGGCCTTGCTCTGAGGCTTAACTGCCAGGCCAGGGGTTTGGGCTGTCGCCCTGAAGGTGGGAGGCACGTAGGCCCTCTGGGCAGTTGTGGCTTCCGTGCCTCTTCAGGCTCCTGTCCCATAGACATAGAAACCAAGGCCCAGAGAGGTGGCAGCTCAGCTTTGTCCTCCCTCCCCCAATGCTCCTGCTGCCCCCCACCTCCCCTCAGCCCTGTGCCTTCACCGCCTTTGTCCAGCTGAACTCCCCACCCCCACTGAGTCCACTTGGAAAGATGTGCAGGTGGCCTTTGGGGTAAGGGTCCCCATGGTAGAGTGGTCAGGGAATGTGGGTTCGGGCCCAACTCTCTGCCCCAAGCAAATAGTCCAGCCTTTCTGGAGCTCATTTCTGCCCCAGTGAAGTGCACTGAGGACTTGCCCCTCATTGTTCGGAACAATCAGGAGCAGGCTGGCCCAGTGGCCCCTCAGTGAGGGGTGTCCAGGACTCTTGAGTGGCTCCCCCTTTTGCTCTCCTTTCATCCTCATCTCTCTCCCTGACTGTTGGGCCCTGGCTCGGGACACTGAGTAGCAGACCACCCTCCCCTTCCCCCCAGCCCTGGTGGTAACAGCTGGCTCAGCCACACTGTTCTGTCAAGGGAACTACCTCCGGAGCAAACGCCCCTCATCAGTCTCCCAGATCCAGAGACATTGAGGCGGCAGTCATGGGGACAGCACTCTTGTGGCTAGGGGAGGGCCCGGCATCTCGGCCTTGAGGCTCTGGTGACAGGAAGCTCCCTGGCTGCCCGTCAGGAGTGTTGCTGTAAGCAGCTGGGTATGGAAAGGGGCCCAGCTGGGAGGAGGTGGAGGAATCAGGAAAGGCCTGGGCCTTACCACCATGCCCTGGCTCCAGCATTCCAGCTGTCAGCGGACAAGAGGTACAGTGGTTTCTGGGGCCTTTCCAGCTGCTGTTCTGTGAACTAGCACTTTCTTCTCTCCCCTCACTGCCCCAGTGAGAACCCCCTGCCCACTGTGGAGATTGCCATCCGGAACACAGGAGATGCTGACCAGTGGTGCCCGCTGCTGGAGACCCTGACTGATGCCGAGATGGAAAAGAAGATCCGTGACCAGGACAGGAACACAAGGTACCCCCTTGTCCCCAGAATGCCTGCAGCTGGCTCTGCTCACAGGCACAGTCTTCTAGGCAGGTAGAGAGCCATCACCCTTCCCCAGTGACCCAGTTTCTTTCTGGGAGGGAATCTGTGCGCCCCAGGGTGATGAGTCCCAACCTAATCCCCAGGATGCAGATGTCCAACCTTGCAGGGAACAAAAGTAAGCCCTTAGATTGGGTCTGAGCACAGCTCAGAGCCAGGGCTCAGGACCCCTTAAGAGGTGGGCTGAGCCTGAGCAGGCAGGTGATAAGACAGCTTCAGGGCCCAAGGGCAGACAAGTGGCAGCCAGGGGAAGGGAAGAGGGGCTGGGGACCCCACCTGCCTTGTCTCCTCTCAGTCTCCACTCCCCTGGCCGCCCTAGAGAGCCCTGGGGATGGCAGATGCCCAAGGCTTGGGAGCTGGCCCTGGGTCACCACCCTCTCCCCTCCCACAGGCGTATGAGGCGTCTCGCCAACACTGCCCCAGCCTGGTAACCAGCCCATCAGCACTTGGCTCCCACGGAGCATTCAGAAGACCGGCCTGTCTCTCTATCTTCTGGCAAAGAGGGAGGCAAGGGGGCAGCCCACGGCCACCCTGAGCAGCACGGGCATGAGGCCTTCCAGGTGGAAACTCCATTTGCTGAGCCCTAGTCCCCACCACCCCAGTCTCTGGTCAAGAAGAGGCCTCATTTTGTGTTGTATTTTGTTTTTGTATAGGAGCCCCAGGCAGGGCTAGTAACACTTTTTAAATAAAAGGCAATGGGTTATGTTCCATTTCTTCAAGGTGGTGGTGTAAAAATACTGATGGAAAAGAACAAGGAACAGAATGGGTCTGATTGGGGTGGCATGGCCACAGCTGGGAGGCCAGGCCTCTTACCCGACTGCCTCATCCCCTGGGTGTTGACTGGGCTCCAGGGCTTTCTTTCAAGCCATCCAGCGCCTATAAAACCTGATTTGGGGTGGAATCCTTACGTTTTGTTGGGCCCTCCAATCCCCCCATGTCCTCCCCTACCAGTGCTTGGATGTCACTGTAGAGCAGCAGGGATGATAGGTGTGGTCTTGAGGCTCAAAGGGCTGGGGGGCCTACTGGCTTTCAGTGAGCCCCACACCTTTTTCTTGGTCATGTGGAGCAGCCCACGGCTCTCTTGCCATCCCTGTGTTCTGCTGGGTCTGGCCAGGAGCATTGCTTCTCTGGAGTCCCTTGCAGAGGCCCCACCCTATTATGTAGACATTGCCAGGGCATCACCAGCCTGGGTGCCTGTGCCCGACTATTCTAGCTCCAGCAGGTGTGAGGCACTCCAGCCACACCTCCCCGCAGTGCGCAGGCAGCAGGTGGACTGGGGCATCTCCACCCCTGGCTGACTCGTGGCCAGGCCAGCTCCTCCCACCCAGGCTGGCTGTGAGGAGGAATGCCTGTGGGGTGGGGTTGTGGGTGGAGGAGGCACAACCTTAGGCCTCTTCTTAGCGCGGTCTTCAATGAGCTTGTCATCAGCTCTGCATCCTCACTTCATCTGTCGTGTGATGTTCCCACTTACAGAGGGACATGTGTGGGTCCTGCTAAAGCAAGCACCGCTTGGTGAACTGGGCACACAGCTGCACTTACTGAAGGTAACAGGCCCAGACCCCTAGCATTGGGCCGGTGCCACCTTCAGGTGCTGGCAGGTCCTTCTCCAGGCAGGGCAGGGATAAAGGTCAGGACTGGTCTGCTCCCTGGGAGTGTGACAGGCCCCATGGCACCTGGTTCCTAGCCCAAGTAGGGATTGGGGTTCTTCATTGCTAGGTTGTAGGGTGAGATGAGCCATCTAGGCTTGGAAGAAAGGGGAGGGTCCTGTGAGCATGTTCTAGGATAGGACAGCTCCCAGGGGATTCGTACTCGGGCTCCTACCCTTCATCCACGAGTGGGACTTGCTGGAGCAAGGGGCCAGTTGGGCTTTATTGGAAGGCCCTGACAAAGAAGATTCTAGGCCCAGGCTCAGTTGGCCTTATAAACTAGTGGGCTTCATTAGCAAGGTATTGGCTCGGTCTGTGGGGCAGGATACAGCCCTGGGCTCCATAACTGGTGGAAAGGAGTGAACACCACCTGCCTCTGTCTCCCTGGGCAGGTTAGCCCAACTGCCTGGGAGAGGCCTGGGGAAGGGCCAGCACCAGGCCCAAGTCCGGGCCTGCACTGCCACAGGGCCAGCTGCTGCTCCCCAAGGTTTCCCTACAAAACTAAGGTGTACTCTACAGTGGATATTTTTGTCATCCATGAACATGACAAGCCGTGCTTTTGGTCATCTAGGAATAAACCATAATGCAGACTGATCTAGGGCAACAAGGAAAGCTGGCCAGGTCATCTGATGCCCACTTTACAGAGAAGCAGGCTGTGGGGTCAGATCAGGGCCCTGTACTCAGCTAAAAAAGGCAGGGACAAGACTTCCCAGAGTTCAGTCTCAGCCATTGCAGGATTCTGCTAATCCGAAAACTTCCTGAGGGCACCACAGGCAGGAGAGTTTGCTGCAAACCCCACAAAGACCAGGCTTGGTACAACCAGGGACAGCTTGGTGTTGGTCCCTGCTGCCAAGATCTGGCCCACACTCTCCCTCCCCTGCAACCAACACACACAGAGCAGACTCCCAACACAGGGGATTTGTCCAGGTTTCCATTGAGGCACTGGAGAGACTGGGATGAGAACCCTGTGTCTGCAATCTGTGAGCTCAGACCTCTGCCTGGCAACTGCGGGCAGGTGCTTAACCCTCTCTGGGCCTCCTATCCTATCACCTCCAGTTGGTTTGAGGGCAGTCCAGAGCAGAGGGTGGGCAGAGCGGACCAGGCTTGGTGGGACCAGCAGCACTTGCCCAGCATGGGAGGGTGCAGCCAGGTGAGGCAAGGGGAGGCAGTGCTGTGGGCAAAAAGGCTGCAAGTTACTCTTTATTTGGGTGGCTGCCTCCAGGACAGGTTTCTATGCTGCAGTTTGGGGTTAGGGATGGGATGGAGGCTTGACAGATGTTGAGGAAACAGACCCCTGGGGCCGGCATTGACCCTGGGTGGGATCACTGCTGCAGGGGTCCTGGCTGTTCCTCAGGGAGGGGCAAGTAATTGGGGTCCTCTTCTGGGGCATCCAGGAGCAGCTTCCTAGGGGGAAGGGCTCAGGCTGAGTGAGACCAGCACAAGTCCTCCAGGGAGTCAAGAGCTGAGGGAGAGTACGGGGAGGGTTGTCATCTCCATTACTCACAGGAAGCCGGGAGTTAGCAGCAGCCTCTTGCCTCCAGGCTGGTTGGGAAAGACATCCTCCAGGAAGTAGTAGATGTGTCCCACAGCAATCCCTGTGGGAGAGCCGAAAGCTGCCAAGGTCACCCTCCCTCCATGATCCAGAGCCCAGGGCCGACAGCCTGCTCCAGACCTCCATGTGCAACCCTGGAGGCCTGGCCAGGTCCAAAGAAACAGGCCTCTGAGCATGAGTGGCCACTGTCCTGCACATACTGCCACCCCAGGATGGGGCTGGGGGTTGGCCCTGAAGGAGTCTTACGGGACCCAGGACCTGGGAGGAGAGGGCCTGAGAACATCAGAGGAGTGGGAGCCATGGTTGGAACCTACCCATCCCCACCCTAGTCAGGACCCACATAAGCATCAGCAGGTGAGGCCTGGAGATGTGAAGCCTGCCGTGCGAGGGGCTATGAGGACAGAGATGCAGGGGCTGGGGACACAGAAATGAGAGGTCCAGTGTAGTAAGGGGGAAGGCTTTGGCAGAGCAGCCAGCCTGGGATGGGCCGGCTCACTGGACGAGCAGGCTCACCTAGCAGGTCAACGAGGATCGAGTTGCCCAGCAGCATTGAGAAGCCCATAAGTGCCCAGGGGAGGAATGGTGCCTGGAAGTTGAGGAGGCCGAAGAAGTTGACCCTCACCTGAGGGCTGCGTCGGCTCCATACGTACACCAGCATGGCTGTGAGGGCCTGGCCTAGGAAGAACAAGCTGCCCAGGAACCCCAGCAGCTGGGCCAGAGTCAAGGTGTTATGAGGCCCTCCCCTGGTGGAGGCCTCAGCCCCTGCCCAGGGCACCCCTAACTTTCGGAGTCCCTGTGATCCTACTGGTTTTCCTACCCTTATCAAAGGGTGCCCTCCCAACATAAGGCCACAATGTGGCCTTCAACCCCCATGTGATCTGCTCTGATTCTCCACTTCACCCCAGCCTCCCACCACTACACGTCCTTGCCCCAGTTTCTCCTGCTGCTGGCATTCAGAGCTCAGCCCAGAAACACCCCACCTGGCTCTCTTTCATATCACCCTGTTTTTTGTTTGTTTGTTTGTTTTTTTATAACCCTGAACATCTAGCCCTGGCGCCTGGGGCTGAGCCACAATACAGGCTCAATACACCCCTAAGCTAGGATGAACCACTGCCCCTTGCTGGGCACTTAGGGACCAACAGAGGTCGGATGCAGAAGTGCTCCAGCCTGTGGCTCCAGAGCCTGGGAAGGATACAATCATAAGGACACCCCCAAAGAGAAACATGAAGACGAAGTCGGCCTTGCGGCCACGGAAGGAACCCTCCTCCAGCATGCGGCAGTAGCGGAACCTGCGGAGTCCGTATAGGAAGTGCCACTCGGCAGGGCCTCAGTTTCCCGCTCCCAGCTGCCTTAGCTCGGCGGGCCCGCCCACTCCCCGCTGGGTCCATGGGGCACAGGATACACGAAGAGCATGTTGAAGAAGAAGCTGAATCCCAGGGGCCCGAAGAAGAGGAAGTTGGTGAGAAGCCTCCAGACCTAAGAGGGGCAGGCGGTCAGGCGCAGGGCATATGGGGGCTGGGTCGTCAGGTGTAAGGGCGGGGTGACCTCACCTGGAACCTCCGGAACACGAGATGCGGGTTGAAGTAGAGCTGGAAGGGACTAAGGAGCTCCAGCTGCTGCAGAGCCAGGGGCGCGTCAGGTACTGCCCCTGGGATCCAACCGTAACCATGGTGACCCCCCCCCCGGGCTGTAACCTTGGTTACACCACTGCCTTTGTAACCCTACCCGCCCAATAAGCTCACCACGGCTGCTGTGGTGAGGACGCAGGCAGTGGTGTAAGCCCGCGTCACTGCGGGCACCTGCAGAAACTCAGCCGCCAGCCCCTGCCACGCCATTGTACCTTCTCAGGCAGGAGTGGCTCGAACCCCAGCGAGCTCTTTAACCCGCCTCCAAGCCCCGCCTTTCCACCTTCGGCCAATCCGCGTAGGTGCCACTTTGTGTCCAGGTTGGGAGAGGGGCCTGAGGCCAGGTAACCAATAGGAGGAAGAAGCAGCAGGTGGGGGCGGGACGGAAAGTGGGCGGGTCTAGCCTTGGGGCCAATGATCAGGCCCCACAGTTGAGCACGTGGCGGTTGTTGTGATGATAGTGGTGGCAGCGCGGGAGAATTTGCAGCCAATGAGGTACTGGTTGTTTCGCGGCAAGCTACGGGAAGGACCAATAGCGAGGACCCACGGCGCCTCTCTGGGGGCGGGGCTAAAATTAAGGTAGCGTGGAGAAAAGACCATATTCAGGCTGCACGGGACTGAACCGGGCGGGCACAAATGGTTGTGGGTGGGGCGGGGCGGACTCATTCTGGCTTTGCTGCTCTGCGCGTCCACTTCGGGCTGGCCCGCGACCAGGGACGATCCTCTCGCCTCTGAGAACCAGAGACAATGCCATCTTACCCATAGCAAGGGAGGCGCTCGACAGCATGTCCAAATCCCCCTCCAAGTCCAGGGCTCTTTTAGAATATGTCAGCTCTTGTGGGGAGTCTTCCTGGGGGCCCGCCAGAGAAGGGGCCAGGTTGGGAACTTGCAGACACCGTGGGATGCGAGGGTGCAGAGATGGGCTGGAGCAGTGGACAGGCTGGAGGCGGCCTCACATTACTTTAGTGGGAAAGAGAAACTCTGTTTATTCCTTCTATGAAAGCCAACTGTTTATTGACCACTAATTACGTTCAGCACTGTTGTATATACGGCAGCCAACAAGACTCCCTTATGGTGTTACCGAGGAGATAAGCAGTCATAGGTGTGTGCTAATATGGGAGCTAGTGTTCACAGGGTAGTGCTGACAGAAATAACAGCTAAGTGGGGGGTGGAGGGTTGGGTTGTGGGTCCTATGCTAAGATGGGGTGATCTGGGAAGTCACAGGGAAGAGGTGATGCATGATTGTCACTTTTAAAGATTTTATTATTTTTAGAGAGAGGGGAAGGAGGGAGGTAGAGAGAGAGAAACATCAATGTATGGTTGCTTTTCACCTGCCTCCAGCTACACATCTGGCTGGAGACCTGGCTTGCAACCTGGTTATGTGTCCCGACTGGGAATCGAACCAGCGACCTTTGGGATTGTCACTTTGAAAAGATTCCTGTGGCTGTTGTGAGGACAGGAGACTGCCAGGGGAATCAGTTTGCAGAAGGAGGCTGCAAGGGATATGCAGAGTGGATTCTGAAGGTTGAAGAGAGGTGCCATATGGGTTTGCAGGCAGACTGGACAGAGCTGTGTGACATCAAGGGTGATTTTGAGGCCTGAACCACAGGTGGATGGAAGGCGATGACCTTTTCCAAGATGGGAAATACTTGAGGAAAATGAGACCTACTACCGGACCCTCCACCCCCAACTTAGAATGTAAATGGAGAGTCCTGTTCTGGCCTTACTGAGTTTGTGTGACATCTGCCTGGAAAATCCAAGTGCGGTGCTGGAGAAGAGGTCAGGCAAGTGATCTAAATATGGTTATCATTAATCAGTAGATCAGGGGCATTTGTAGTCCTGGGCCTGTACGAGATGTCCAAGGGGCAAGGCTAGATGAGAAAAGAAGAGGCCAGGCCTGAGTAGCTCGACCTTCATTGCTCAATGAGAGGCAGAACCAGCTGTGGAGGCCAGGGCAGGCTGAAGGTGCAGGAGTTGAGCCAGGAAGCAGCTTCAGGAGCAAAGCAGTGAGAAGTCCCCAGACATTGGGGAAGGGACTATGGGATGCAGCCATCCCAAGGTTCCTGGTGGCACAAGGGAGAGGGAGGTGGCTAGATCAATGTGCCTTTACAAACATGGAGAGCTCAACTTAGACTTAAGAGTGGAAGATGAGGATGCTCTGAACAGGGCTCCAAGGTCCCTGAGGAAACTAGAATGGGGAGAACCAGCTAAGAAAGGTATCTTAGGTGGATCCCAAGAGAAGGAGGGACCCATAAGTGGGGACTGGCTCAAGGAGGCCCTCTTCACTTTGGAGGAGAGGGGAGGGGAAAGCTGGGAACACTGAAGGGTGATTCGTACTTAGCCTAGGAGTAGGGAGAAATCCAGCCTGATACAGCCAGAATGGGACCAAGGTGTAGAGTGGTTGGGTGAAGGGAGCAGGCTGAGGGAGCCCCTCTCAGACAGCCTCCATTTTCCAGTGAAGCAGGCCAAGGTCATGTTTGAGGTGGGCTGGACAGAGTAGATGCCATCAAGGTGAAGACATAGCAGAAAGGCAAAGATCCAGGGCCTCAGACGCCAGGGCGGGCACCTGCCTGTCATGAAGGAGCCAGAGAAGAAGGTCGGGTTTCTCATCTGCATAGGAAAGGGGAGGTATTCCTGCCTCTAGGCACTTTAGCAGGCAAGGGCTGGCCCTCCACTCAGGGTCAGGCTGGGGCAAACAGGAGGGGCTGTCACTGTCAACAGGGGCATCTGTCTCCCCTTAGACTCAGCTGATAAGGCAGGCGCCCAGTTTGAGGGCAGGGTAACACATTCCTGGGAGGCTGGGAGACCAGAGTGGGGGCAGACAACTGGGCCAGACATCTAGGGAGCAATGGCTGGCTTTCACTGCAGATTCTTCCATCTCAGAGCTTCAGGTTATCCGCAAATGGGGGAATCTGAGCCCAGTAGGAAGCAGGGCAGGTCCTATGGTCCAGTCCAGGCTTTTCCTGTCCAGTCTTCAGGCCCAAGAGAGACAACTCTGGAGGAGACACCAAATCTACTTCTCTGACCCTCCAGCCCCTTCAGACAGTTATTCATGGAGAGAAGCCCTGGGTACCACACCTTCCTGGGCAGTGTGCTGGATGCTAACATGTTTTCAGTTATCTGCCTTGAGCCCTGAACAGCTGGGCCCACAGTCTCTCTCCTGCACTGAGGGCTGTGGCGGGAGGAAGGACTGTGTTTCTCTGCCAAGGTGATGACCATGGGCCTTGCTCCCCAGCTACCTCTCTGGTCTTGTGAACCTGCCTGCTGCTGCAGAGCAGGGAGCCTGGGATCCCCAGGACTCTTAAATCCCTTGTCCAGGTTTTCTCAATCCCTACAAGCAGGACAGGAGACCTCACACACTAGGAGAGACCCTCGCCAGCCAGTGACAATCCAGAAACCTGGGACCACCCAGCCCCACATCCAAGCTGTTGTTGCTTTCCCTTCCATACCTCACAACCACCACCTCCTCTTATTCAAGCCTCAGCCTCAGCCTCTCTCTTCTGGGACTGCCCTGGATCTCTGACTTACTCATTCACCCATTTTGTCTCCCTACCAGCCTAGAGGTTCTTCTGAAAGAGGAAAGCAAGGAGGGTGGTGGAAATGTCCCCTGCTCCAGGAAGCCTTTCCGGAAGGAACCAGAGCTCACATATCTTCTGTTAGGGCCCCACGCACTTCATTCATTCATTTTTATTTTAGAGAGTAAGGGAGAAAGGGAGAGAGAGAGCCAAAGGGAAGGGGGAAAGGGAAGAAAGGGAGGGAGAGAGAGACACACACAGAGAGAGAGAGAGAGAGAGAGAGAGAGACCTAGATTTGTTCCGCCTATTTATGCATTTGTTGGTTGATTCTTGTATGTGCCCTGACTGGTGATCGAACCCACAGCCTTGGTGTATCAGAATGATGCTCTAATCAACTGAGCTATCTGGCCAGAGCTACTTAATTTTTAAGTGTATTTTATTCCCAAGGCAACACATGCCTGTGGTAACAAACCAGAAAAATCAGAACAAGGTGTTTTTGTGTGCATGCTGGAGGCAGCTACATTTTCCTTTTGACAACACAGGCTACCCCTTGCTGGCCCTGAGCATCCTCTGTTCAGGGTTTTTCCTCAGGGGCTGTCCCCACTTCCTTCCAGCACATGGGCCCCAGAACCATGGCGGGTGAGCCTCCGAGGCAGCTTCAGCCAGCCCCTCCCAGGAGCAGCTGTGTCCCCGTTGGCCCTTCCTGTCTGGGCCGTCGCGTATTTTTAGCACCGAATCCGGAACCTATTCGGTAGCAGCTGCTCATGGCTGGAGTACAAGAATAACAAACCGTCCAGGTGGGCTGTGTTGGGCTTGGGCAGCAGAGTGAGTAACTGGGGCCTGGCTCTCTGAGCCTGGCAGCAGAATCTGGACTTGGCAGGAAATAGTGGGTCTCTGGGTGGGATGAGTAGGGAGGAAGCAGAGGCTGAGTAGATATTATCCAGATCCAACAGGGAAATGGCCTGTGCAAAGGTCCGGAGGCAGCATGGAGGGACAGGGCAGGCAGGGGTGAAGCTGAAGAGAGTAGGAACCAGGCCAAACAGGGCCATGAAGGCTGTGATCTCTGCTCCAAGGGCAGTGGGGAGCCCACAGGGGAGTTTCCAGTGTGGTGGTGAGGTCAGTATCAGATTGAAACTCTTTGGAAGAAGATGGGGACAAGAGTAGAAGCAGTGGTCAGAGTGAAGGAGAATGGTAGTGGCCTGAAGTGGCAGGTCTGTGACAGAGAGGAAGTGAATGGGTCAAGAAGGTGGAAACCACAGACATTAGCTCTTGGCAGAGGGCTGAGGCATGGGAGAGGGAGGGCCAGGTTTGGGAGGGGGACCACCCATGGTTTGGGACTGGCTGAGTGTGGAATGCTCTAGGGACATGACCGCCTCCTTGGCCTCCCAACCCAGTCCTCCCAGCTCCTTGCCTCCTGTGGCTCTTGTCATGCCATATCCTCTCCATCTCTGTCTGCTGCAGTACTGGGCACAGGCAGGCCTCAGACCTGGGTTCCAGGGCTAGATCTGCTGCCTTAAGCTGATGAAGGGCCCTGGCTACTCCCCTTCTCCATGGCTTCAGTGTCCCTCTCTGTGAAATGGGCCAGTTGGAAGATTCCACCTGTACACTTTCCTCAACGCTGTACTCTGGCCTTTGGTTGGGGCATTCAAGATTTCTGGGCATGGGTCATTTCCTGACAGTCATGATAGGCCTCCCCCACCGTGGCCAGTCCCTGCAGTGAATGAGCGAATGTCTGTGAGTGAGAACATACTAGGGGAGGCCTTTCTCCCAAGCCTGTGTCCTCACCTACCTCCTCCTGATCCCACACTTTCAGATGCCTGTGGTCAGGAACAGCCACGGAAACCTGAAGGGCATGGGAGAGGGGACAATATGGCTTCCCCGTCCTGCAGGAGCTCTGCCTCTGGCTGGAAGACTCAGACTCTCACACTAAACAGGGAAGGGAGCTTAACCAGTGAGCAGTCCACAGGCTCTTCAGGCTGCCAGGCGGAGGGGCTCTTGATAAAGACAGTGGTGGAATGGAAAGAGGAGAGGGCATTCTAGGCAGGGAGAATGGAGGCAGGAATGAACTCTCACCTCATGGGTAAGGAAGGGCCGCTGTGGTGTGAGGGTGCTCAGAGCCAGTCCCTACTGTGAGAACAGCTACTCAGTGACCTCTCACCTGACCTTGCACCGCAGGTTTTACCAGTCTTACTCACTAAGTAGATGACTATTACAAGTGAGGAAACAGGCTCAGAGAGGTTAAGTTATATACTTGAGGACACACAGCCAAAGAGGTACCAAGACACCAGTGTGCCAGTCCTGGCTTTGCCACCTGGCAGGTGATGGAAGAGGCTGGTGGGGAAATGACAAATTGTCTCCACTCTATTTTGGGGGGCACAGAGGGGAGTCTTCACCTGCCTGAGCCCATGGAGGGCATCACCAACCAGCCCAACCCTTCTACAGCGTGAATTGGACGCCAAACTTCTCTGTCACCTCTGGGCTCCTGGAGTGTCTCTGACATGATTCTGTTTCAGTGATGCTCCCCTGCTGAGCAGCTTGGGCCTGTGGCTCCCTGTGTGTACCTCAGTCTCACTGTCTCTGACCCTCGATGGATGGATGAGAAGGTTCCTACCCAACCCCAGCTGCAGGCAAGCCTGAGCCTGTGCCTGCCCCTCAGGACCCTCAGCAACTGTCTCTAGTTCCCATTTCCTTCTGTGGCCACTGCCAGAATGTCAAAGCCACCTCAGGTTGTCCCCAGAGCCTTGGTATCTACTGGGCCTCCCCCTCCTCCACCTCAGCTATTCTGGGGCTCAGCATCACGTGCTGTGTTTTGGGAGAAGCAGATTATCTGCTTTGCAGACTCAGCCAAATGGCAGGACCAGAATGAGAGTTCATGTAGACAGAACTTTGAGACACAGTGAAAATGCTTCGAGTCTGCCGCACATTGGGGTCTGGGCAGCATGGCCCTGGGGTGCCATATGGAACTTGAGTCCACACTGTCCTACAGTTTTCCTACTTATCACCTGATGGTCAGATCACCAGGCAGTTCCAGTCTGTGGCTTGGCAGGGACCTGGAATGACAGGGGCCACCATTCTGGGAGCAGCCTGCCTAGGACTAGTGACTCAGCTCTGGGCAGGTGGATGGAGAGGCTCAGGAAGGCTCAGGGTTTACTCACCTCCCACCTGGTGTTCAACACGCCTGCTCACACACATCCGGGGTGGGTACTCCCTGCACCAGCTGCTTGCTGAGCCACTGAGACAGGAAGCTCGTACAAGTGCGCTGGGGCAATGACCCAGGTGTCCATGTCTCCCCTGGTGATACCACCAGAATTCCTGCCTGCACATTTTGCTCACAACATTCCCCCAGCCCTTCGCACGCCCTTCACTTTCATGATGTATTAAGGGCCTCTTTAAGAAACCAAATGCAACATTATAAATGCAAGATTAGGTACAGAAGTGAATGTTTGCTTAGAATAAGAAGAACAAAACCAACGACAAGTTTATGCAAGCTGACAAATACTACTCCAAATCATAAAACCCAGGAAAAAATTCCCTCCCTGGGCTGAAGCCTGGAGCTAGGTGTCCGCTGTGCCCAGGCAAGGCAGGAGTTAGTAAAAGAAATGGCATGAATTAACTGGGGCCCTGGGTGTCCGTCCCCTCTGCATAGCTGAGGAAACTGAGGCTGGGGTGTGGGAAGGGGTGAGGATAGACCCAAGAAGAGATGGGCTGTCTGTTCAGCACCATCCCCAAGCTGCGCCAGGTGACCCAGCCACAGGGGACTGTCTGCTTTGGTGTCCTCCCCTCTCCCCTTCCATGGGCCCTGCTGGGAGGGGCCTCCCCCACCCAGGAATGCAGGCATCAGCCCTTCAGACTCCAGCTTAACCGCTACCTCCCCCCAAACCCTTCCCCTCCAGATGTGGGTGCAGCTGTATTTTTAGAACAGCCAACCACGAGGACATTCTTTCCTTCTAATTAAGATGACTTAAGTCTCCTATCCGAAATCAGCCCCATTGTTCAGTCCTCAAATATCAAAGAGTGGTCAGGAGGGGTTGCCTCAGCTGGTTGTAGGTTGGGTTTCTTTCTTTCTTTTGACTCATTAAGTTGGAAATGTGACCCAGAACTGGAGTAAATGCCAGCTCTGAGGTGGGGGGAGAGCAAAGCAGGATCTTGGGTGGAGCCTGCAGGAGCTGCCCCAGGACCTTGCCCTCTGCACCCCTGCTTGTGCTGAGGATGTCCAGCTAGGCTGCAGCTCCATGTTCACCCACCCAAGGGTAGGGTCTGCCTGGGGATCAAAAGAGGGTCTGTGCCTACTCTCAGGATGCCCAGTGCTGGGAGGATCAACAGACACACACAGGGGCTGAGGGCCCAGTGCCTACCAAATGGGTAGGTTATGATGTTGTCACTTTACGGGTGAGCAAACAGAGGCTCAGAGAGAGGTTGTACCTGGTAGAACTGCAGGAGCCTCTTTGGTGTTGGCTGCAGCTAGGGCTATGGCCAGCCTGCTGGGCTTAGTGGGGGCTCATTGCCCACTCTGGCAGCCTGGGGTCCAAGGTCAGCAGCCCTCCTGACCTGAACCAAGATTCCGCCTCGGGATGATCCTGGTGTAGCGCAGAAATGCCAGTCCCAGCCGGAGGAACAAGGCAGTAAGGAGGCAGGGCCTTTGAATAGCCTTGCACGGTGGGGCAACAGGCTGTAACGCTTCCTACAAACCACAACTAACGTGTGAGGAAACTGAATCTCAGACAAGCAGAAAAGTGGGCCCAGAGCAACTCAGCCTATCAGTGGTTAGGTGCTAGGTACCCTAATCTGCGGTAGGGCCCTACCCACCAACTCCAGTGATGGGCAGGCCTGCTGCCAGGCTGAGCCTGGAGAAGCCAGGGTCTAGCCTGAGCCCTGGATGTAGGGGCAAGACACCTACCCAGACACCTGCCCCACTTCTCCTGGAGCAAGAGAGGAGGCGCACAGCATAGTGGAGGCCACGTGGGTCTGGATGCCAGGTCTCCCAGCTCACCTGGAGCCTAACCAGCCAGCTGCGCTGGACAGAGGGAGTGAAATCACCCTGGGGCAGGTGCAGCAGGGGCATCTGGTTCTGGGGCCGCGGGTCCGGCAGGACGCGGGTGGAGACAGCCCTGCAATGAAGCACCCCTGCACCTGGGACAACGCTGGCTCTGGCCTCTTTGTTCCCGCGCTGCGCCGCCACGGAGCCCTTAAGAGGCCCTAGGCAGTGCAGCCCTTCAAAGGCCGGGCTTTGTCTCCCCCTCGCGGCCAGAGACGGTATCGGTGGCGTCGCGCAAATTCCGGAGAAGTGGAGGGGGCGGAGCCTGGGGCGGGGCGAATGGGACCCTTGAGGTTCTCAAGGTGGGATCCCTGGGACTCCCTTCTTCTGCCGGGGTCCACAGGCCTGGGTAAGGGCAGAAGCATTTTCTGGGACGGCAGGGTCGGGGAGGCGGGCCCGCCACGTCTGCAGGTGTTGGGAGCGGAAAGTGCGGCCGGCCAGGGAGTGGGGGCAGATTGGGTGGGAATCAGCGCCAGCCGCCCAGCTATAGTATTTTTTTGTGTGAACCGCGCGCCTCCCAGCTTCCCACTGAGTGCCAAGGGAAGATCCCCGTCGCTCTGGGCCCCAGTTTCCCCTTCTGCAGAGTGAGAGGCCCTAGGGAGGCGCTCGAAGGGTTAGGTTCTTTCAAGACTCCCCAACTCGTGGTTTGGTGGTGCTTTTGGCGCCAGGCTGGCTTAGGCCTTCGTCTGGCAGAGAACGCTCGCTGGAGGTGGAGATCTGAAAAGCCCAGCTCAATTTCCAGCAGGATTGTTGTGGGCAGATTGACATGGGCACATACTTGACCTTGGAGAGTCTCCGAGACTCCTCTGAAAAGGAGGCTGAAGCCACCCACTTGTGGCTTGACAGGATTAGCATCAAAACTGGGCCCATAGCCCTGGGCAGGAAGTTCAGTTGGTTAAAGCATCCTCCCGACATGCCAAGATTGCAGGTTTCATCTCCGATCAGGGCACATACAAGAAGTAACCAGTGAATGCACAAATAACTAGAACAAAATTGATGTTTCTCTTCCCCTCTCTCTAAAACTCAGTAAATTAAAAACAAATAAACTGGGCCCATAAATATAACCATGCCTTTCATATACCCAAGGTTAATATTTGTCAAAGAGAAACCTCAAGCTTCCTGGCTTATAATTTAACAGGGAACCCACGCACCATTAAGTCTGATCCAGTAAGGTGTCCAGGTGACATTTCAGGGAGAACCAAAGGGGAGGGGTAGGCAACCAGGTATGTTCATAGCAGTGATCCTGGGTGGGACACATACAGCATGGCAAAGCCCTGGGCTCAGAATGTTAAACCCAGTTTTGAATTTGGTATTTATTACCCCATGCACGCCCTCAAGTTTTTTACTACGTATGTACGTATACTATACTCCGACCCAATACAAGGCATAAGGTATGCTTTGGTATATTTCCAAACTTAATATAAAGGCTTTATAGTCCATGAAGTTTTCTACATCTTTGTTCACACAGCATTATAATTTACCTGTGTTGATATGGTTCCTCCAGTCCATTGCTTTTCACCAATGAGTGGCTTTCGAGTGTGTACCATTATTTATTTCTCCAATTTTTGATGATTGATAATTGGGTGTTAACAGTTTTCTGATAAAAACAATGCTACATTTGTAAACAGAAGTTCTTGAGCATGGGGTTAAAGAGTTTCTCTGAGTCAAACCCAGGAATTGCTGGGTTGCCAGGTATTTGCAACGTCAATTTACTAGATATGCCCAAATTGCTGTTTGAGTTGCTGCACCAGTTTGTATTTTCATCAACCATACAAGCAGTTCCAACTGATTCTTACCACAACGTATTGCCAGAATTAAACAGCCAGCCTGTTGAGTGTGAAATAATATGCTGTTGTGTATTATTTCCTGATTGTTAACAATAGGTGAGCACTATTTTTATTATTTTGCCACTTCAGTTTCCTCTTCTGTAAATTCCCTGTTCACAGCCTTTGTCCTTTTTCTTTTCTTCATTGATGGGTAAGAATTCTTTATATACTCATATTCTGAATACAAACACTTTGTTGGTCATATACTTGTGGTGGACACCTTCTCCTAGTTGGTAGCTTTTAGCTGCACCTTTTAATGGTGTCTTTTATTACATAGTCTTAATTTTAATGATGTTGAATCTTCATAACAAACTTATGTGGTTTATCCTTATTTATCCTGAAGTTATAAATGTATTCTTTATTTTCTTCAAAAATATTTAAGCCCTGGCTGGTGACTCAGTGGATAGGCACTGGCCTGCAAACCCAAAGGTTGCTGGTTCAATTCCCAGCCAGGGCACATAACCAGGTTGCAAGCCAGGTCTCCAGCCAGGTCCATAGCTGGAGGCAGGTGAAAGGCAACCATGCGTGATGTTTCCTTTTCTTCCTCCCTCTCTGCCCTTCTCTGAAAATAATGAATAAAAGATTTTAAAAACTAAAAATAATGTTTAATGTTTGTTTTGCAGTAGGTTTGTATGCATCTGGAAAGATCTTTATGAATGGAGTGAGGCAGAGATCCAATTTCATTTTTCACCACAGAGATAATCAGTTGTCCCACCACCAGTTATTATTATCCCATTGTTTTTACTCTAATTTTTTTCAGGGAAAAAATAGTTGTTTTGAAAAAAAATCTACTTAAGTAAATTATTAGCAACTGAAACCAGCAATGTGTTAATAGTAGCAACTACAACATTATGAGGCAATTATGCTTACCCCAAGAGTTCAAGGATAGTTTACCATTAGAAACACTATTGATATAATTGAGCTCGTAAACAGAATCAAATAGAAAACCCTGGCTCTGGTTGGGCAGGTCAGTTGGTTAAGCCTTTTCCTGATAGGCCAAGGTTGTGAGTTGGATCCTCAGGACACATACAGGAATCAGCCAATGAATGCATAAATGAATGAAACAACAAATCAGCCTCTCTCTCTCTCTCAAATCAATAACATTTTTTTTAAAAAAAGGAAGAAATAATTAAAAAAGAAAACAAACCCTAGCTGGTGGCACATTGGATAAGGTGCCTCGCCTGCGAACCCAAAGGTCACTGGTTCAATTCCCAGCCAGGGCACATAACCAGGTTGTATGCCAGGTCTCCATCCAGGTCCATAGCTGGAGGTAGGTGAAAGGCAACCATACAATGATCTCTCTCTCTCTCTCTGCCTCTCTCCCTTCCCTTCTCTCTAAAAAATAAATAAATAAAAATAAAAAAAATCTGAAAAAAAGAAAATCCTTATGATCATTTCAATAGATGCAGAAAAGCATGCAATTAGCAACTGCTGGTATTTTGTGTATTGCATTTTCTCTTAAAAATTGTGTTACTAGACACTTTTTAGAAATCAGGGCAAAAATGAAGCATGAGTAATAGAGATACTGCAGTATCCATTCTGGTATATGCCTAGTGTGTGTCTATCAGTCTTTGCTAAGACGACTTCCTAAAGTCAGGTTCATGCCTAAGTTTCTGTGACCCACAAATAGGATCTTTGGCAAGGCCTGACTTCCATTGGGCGTTATCCTACTCGTGGATTCCATGAAGGGCCTGGGAAGCCCTGAGAAATAAAAGATTAATCCAGCCCAGCGGACCAGATGGTTCCTCACATCTGGGTGCGTCCAGACCGAAGGCTGGACCAGCGCCGCCTCACGCAATGACTCCCCTGGCTGCAACCCGAGACGGGCTCTCTGCATTCAAAGTCACCTGCTCTTCCAAGAGAGACAGATGAGAGCGCTCCAGAAACTGGTGGGTCTGCCTTTCAGGCCCTCCTAATTCTGCCTCTCCTCTAAGGAAAGGGGTGGCAACCTGAACTGGGAGGTGGGTGTCAGGGGGCTATCTCTTTCAGAATCAAGGGCTTGGCCTCCAAAAAGTGCCCGGGGACTGGGGTCTCCTGGGAATATGGGGCTTCCGGATTCTGGTGGCGACCTGGGAAGCCAGATCGGGGTAAATGGAAGCTGGACAGAGGGTCTGCAAGGGACGGTGGCGGAGGTTCAAGAGGGAGCAAGGCAGAGTCCTGCAGAGATTTACCCTGGAGGCGGCGGCGGAGGCGGGGACCAGGCGGCAGAATTTCTGGTGAGTCGGTAAGCGCAGGGATCAGCTGCGACCCGCGGGGTGGTGCGCAGGGGCTCGGCCGCGGTACCTTGGATCAGAGCTCCCTTTCGGTCTGCAGGGGTGGGCCCCAGGCTCGGCCGAGTAGAGTTAGCGGCTTTTCAGCCTCAGAGCTGCGGAAAGGGAGAGTTGGAAAACGAACTGGGGCCACCCTTACAGCCTCAGAAGCAAGTGACTTGATCATAGGAGAACCCTTCCCCTTCATACTTTGTGCTCCTGGGCCTGCGCCTGGACTGCGCGCTCTGGCGGAGGAGGAACCCTGCGTGACCCGTGAGCTCGCCTACCTCTTCAACACGCACTGCGCTTGCGCGACCGTTTCTGCCCAGGCTGAGTTGTGCCTATGGCTAAGGCCCCAGCGCCTGCGCCTCCACCTCTCTGTGCAGAGACGCTGCTGGAGGAATCCTGCGGGAATGAGAGCATCGCCTTTCCCTTTACGCGCACGCGCTTCCTCCACGCTGCTACCGCGGCCGCTTCTCGCTCAAGTGCATCGGGCAGGCCACGGATCTCGCCAGTGCCGGAGAACTCTGTATGTGCTTCATGCCCTCCTGCGATCTGGAAAGTTCGGAATTCCGAAACCCGCAGGGCCCCGACATTTCAGATGAGGAATTGCGGCCAGATGCAGCCCCTACGCGAGGCTTACCGGAAACGTCGGATGTACAAAAAGTATTTCCTGCTTGTTTGTGCAGTGGAGTTCGGTGTGGGGGCTCAGAAGAGCATAGGCAGGTGTACCTTTCACAAGGATGGCCTATGGGCTAGTGCAGGGTTGCATTGGGTCACACAGCTGCAGGACCTGTGAACCTGCCGCCTCCCCCGCCAGCATCCTGGTGATGTCTGCACGGTCCTTATGTCCTCGTGCCGGCCAGACACGCCGTGATCCTGGATGCCTCAGCCCCTTCTTTGTTTCCCACCCTCATCTCTCTTCCCAACCTTCATCTCCTCTGTGCTCCTATTAAACTATGTCCTGACCTCCTGCTTCACCGAGACAATGGGGCAAGTCCCTCAACCGGCATTGATTTCTATGAGCTAATCTGGATGGCGCTTTCCCTGATCTCTTTAAGTCTGTGCAGGCGTTACTTTCTCTGGGCATATCCCTGACCACCCCCTCATCCTTTCCTTCTTTCTGTCTCAGTTGCACCAGCTGACTTACCAGTACTGTATATTTTCCTCGTCCATTTTGTTACTGCCTGTCTTCCCCCACTGAAAGGAAAGCTCCAGGAGGTCACAGGTTTTGTCTCTTTTGTTCACTGCTACATCCCCAGCACCTAGTGAAACTGGAAAATTGGCGTTCGTGCTGCCTGTCAGTACCAGAACCAATCATCAGAGACAAGGATCAACTCTTTATGGACACTTTATTCAGATGGCAGGTGATCTGAGATGACGAGTTGTGTACCCTAAAAGACGGTCTTATATTTCCTTTCAAGACAGCCAGGAAAAAAAAAATGTAGGTAAGGGATTTGAAATTCAGATAAGAGGTAAATCAGATAAAATCTTCAGTTGGGAAATTTTTCTAACATCCTTTCATTCACTGAAAGATGATTTTCTATCTGGGTCCTGTGTCCTTGTGTGCTGGTTGGTTTTATTTATCTGTGCCCTGGGCTGTTGGGATGCCTCCTTGGAATACAATGGCTCGGATGTCATCTTGATTGCTTATGATCTCTTCTGGAGCACAAAGGTCGAATAGCTTATGATCTCCTGCAATCAGGGTGGGCGGTACCTTCAGTTCCTGCAACAATAGCTTTTTACATACATGCATTAACTAATCAGCTTATTAACTATTACCTAAAATGAAAACATCCCAACTCCTGAGTTTCCCCACTACTAGAATAGTACGTTTATGGCCCATAGTAGGGAGGCAAATAATATTTGTTAACTGGATTAGTAATCTCCATCATAACTAATGTCTGAATGCTTTTCATGGCCAGTCATGGCTCTAGACAATTTCCATGAACAGCTCAGCGAATTAAGCAATTTGTCATCAGGCCTTGTGTCTCTTGTAGTTTCCTGCAGATCTGCTATCTTCGTGAACTCTCGCCTCCATGCAGCCCACATGGAACTTTGAAGTGACCCCAGTGAGACTAAACCCCTGGGTTCTCACCTGGCTTCCTCCTATGGCTTGGGAGGAAGTTATGTGTGTGGACCTTACAGGAATTGTGGGCAACCAGGGTGCCTGTCTTGGACCTGTCTCCAGACCTGTGGCAAGACCTTTGGCAAGAATCCTACCCTCCAGAGCCTCTCCCACTGCCTTCCCACCCCCTACAAACTCCCACATAGTATCTCACCAAATGGTAAATGCATGTCTGTCTTTTCTCTGGCCGTGTCTGCCCTCAGCACAGGTGAGAGGTGGGGAAATAGTGAGATCCTGGGCTCAGCGCAGAAGACTGGGTTTTGCTGTCTGACTGCTATGTGACTTGGTTAACTTCTGTGTGCCTTGGTTTCCTCTTATTGCCTGGTTCAAGCAGATCCCATAGCTGGGAAGAAGGCTATCAGTGGTAGGCTCTGGTCCTGGGAGGGAGTTGGAGATTGTTGTTAGTTACTCTGTTTTCTTCCTTCTCTCCTTAGATTCCGGGCAGGGTCCTGCTCATGACCATCTGTGCAGCTGGCATTGGTGGGAGTTTTCAATTTGGCTATAACCTCTCCATCATCAATGCCCCAACCTTGGTATGTACCTTCTGTGCCCACTCTCACCAGCTAAGTGAGTGCTGGGTGAGGGCGGACAGCTGCCCCCTGTGGGGGGTTCAGGCCAATATCCACTTAGGGGAGCATTCTCCCACACACCCACCTCACTTGGGATACCTCATGGATCCTGCAGGATCAAATCCAGCTCTGCATCCTCCTCTGAACCCATACTCCTCCTGAGTCCCTAATGTCAGTGGAGGAATCCATCATCCACCCAGTAACTTGGGCTCAGCCTTTACTCTGCCCTCCCTGTCTCAGACACCAAGTCCTTAACTACCTCTAGCATCCAGCCATTTCTCCCTGTGTCTCTGCCATGACCCCTATTCAGGTCCCATCTCTCCTATCTGGATTGCTGGTCCAGCCTCCTTACCTGGCCTTCCCTACCTTCACCTTCTCCCCTTCCAGGTCCTTTCAAGTTTGATCAAGCCTAGAAACATTCTGTGTCTCCCTAGTGCCTATAGGAATAAACTCAGGCTCATCTACCTGAAGCCCACGTTCTCCTGGGATAAGAGCCTGTTCACCTATCTCCCACCTTCAGTCCCCCAACCACACTACCAAAGCAGGTTATGCAGCTCCCCAAATGCACACAGCCCTTCCTTGAACCCTCCTTTCTCTGGGGAGCCCTCTCCACCCTGCCTGCAGTAGCCCCCAGGAACCACCCAAATGCCATTGCCTTCTTAAAGACTTCCTTCAACACCTCCCAAGCTGTAACTCACCCCTCTCCTCCCAGCCTGCGGTGCGGGCTGGATTTTGGTTGTTTTGGGCCCACCTCTTCCTCCTGTGAATCCCCAGCAGCTGATGCTGGCCTGGCCCCTGACCATGTTCAGTGTGGCCCTGTGGAAAGGAGAAACTGTTGAACCTGGGTGCTAGAAGCCACCTCTAACTTACTCAAGTAAGAAGGGCAAGTGCCCTATCACATAGCTGGGAAGAATGTGGTGCTATGCTCCATGTTGGGGGAAGAGCTGCAGGAGCCGGGCCCCTCTCCTTTTCCTGCCTAGTCTCATCCTCCACCCGGTGACAAGAGAGCAGCTGTCACCAGACTCACTTTCTGTCAGCTGGGAACTCCCAAACAAAAGTCTTCCCTGGTAGCTCCTACAGAAAGCCCTCGGACGGGTGATTAGCTCGCTTGGGCTGCATGCCTACCCGGAGCCCAATCATGTGGTCCGGAGGGTGTAGCACTCCCTTTGGCAACAGCTGGGTCAGGCGGCCACATGTATAAGGGCTGTAATTGCCCATAGGAGAGAACTTACGTTAGGGCGTACTGAAGCCCAGCATATTCCGGGCAGAAGCGATCGTAGCAGCCCAGCCCCTTAAATAATGAAACGATGGCTAGAGAGGGAGGTCTGAGCCAGCTGTGCTTGTTTGTGTTCATTCGTCAGGGATGTGAGTGCCCGCTTCATTGCAAACCTCCTGGCTCGGCACTCACGGCTTGTCTCCTATGAGCCATCACTAGTCCCCTCAAATGGGACTTTCCTGGCCTCCGAGGCTTCCTTACCACACTGAGTGGTCACTCTTGAGTTCCAGCCAGGGTCAGCTTCTGTGGACAGGTCACTCCTCCAAAGGGATGTAGCGGGTGCCAGGCTGGCGGCCCGAGTAGGAGGGCTGGGCCAACACCTAGATCCGCTGCCCGTCCGGTAAACTCTCCCACATCTGCCCAGGAGGCCTAAGACCAGCCAAACCCTGACATTTCGTCTCTCATCAACGGCAGGAGGGTATCTAGGTCTTCCTTCTGTTCTCCTTTCTGTGTGGCAGCTCTGAGGGGTGGGGTTCTGGGATGTCTGAACAACCTGGCAGCATCCCTAACTTGTGGCCGAGGCAGTGGGCAAGTCATTTACCCAATTCCCAGTCTTAGCAATGAAAGAGCAATGTGTATCTTAACAGGTAAGTACTTCCCAGGGCTGGTCACCGTCAGGGTCCCAAGGGGACTTGCCACACAGTCCAGACAACTCAAGTAGGTTTACAAAGGCTGGAGCGGGCGTTGAGAGCACAGAGGCTGGTGGGAGGGCAGAAATAGCAATGCAGACTTAGGGGCACAGGGGTAGCACCCTGTGGCTTAGACGGGAACAAACATCCCCCCTACTTTCCTCTGGTGCCCTCTCCTGCCTCCTCTGCCGCCCTGCTGGTGCTCATGCATGGCGGTTGGGACAGAAAACTGGGCAATAAGGGAGCAATGGATGGGGGCCATGAAGATGGCTTCCAAGGCCAAAGACCGGGTGGCTGGGGTGACAGTGGGCTCAAAGGGGCACATGGAGATTGTCCAGCACTAGGCTCCAGGAGATGCTGCGTGTGAAAGAGTATGCTCAGCTGAGTTGATTCTGCCCACAGCAGGGAAGTAGAATTGCTCAGGAGACCTGGCGAGTTCCCTGCAGGGGCAGGGCCCTGTGGTGGAGAAGGAGAAGGCCTATCCTGTGTGGTCCCTGCCCCGGGAGGCTGACTGGCATCTCTGTCCACAGCATGTACAGGAATTCACCAACCAGACTTGGCAGGCGCGGACTGGCCAGCCACTGCCTGACCACCTGATTGCGCTTGTGTGGTCCCTCATTGTGTCTCTGTACCCCCTGGGAGGCCTCTTTGGAGCGCTGATGGCAGGGCCCTTGGCCATCAAGCTGGGAAGGTAAGCGCCTCCTGTATACCCCCATTCCCTTTCCTGAAGGTCACCCCAGTCTTCAGGCTGAGGAATGTGAGAGAAGGTGCCCTGGAGGCCCCAGCCTGCCACTCTGTAGATTCACCATGAGAATCACAGTTCCAGGTGGGTTAGGGGAGGAGGCCCGTGTTGTGTGCGACGGGGGACTAGTTTCTTGTTCCACGCCTGCCAACAAACGCTGTTTGTACACAAGTGTCTTCTCCCTGGGCCTCACTTCCCCCTTTGTATCCAACTGATGCAGTTCTTGGGTGGCAAACCAGAGAGACGGACTCTGGGTGAATTAACTGAAAGCTGTAATAATGGGAAGGATACTGGAGCAGCTCACAGAATGAAATGAAGTGCTCAAAAACCAGGCCTTGTGAGAGGCAGGACCCATGGCGGTGCTGAGGGCCCCCACAGCCAGACCCGTGACCTTTCCTGCTGGGGAGGATGCCTTCAGCACATCAGCTCCAAGAAGACTCTGTCCCAATGTCTTTATTTAAAATTCAGAACCCAGGAAGATGGATTGTGATTGGTCCACCTTGAGCCACATGCCTCTACACCTGCGAAAGAGAGGAGAGAAGCAATGGCAGGCAGAAAAAAAGCAAATGGCCCTCACAGTCCACCCCTTTGCTAGCTCCCCAGTGTTCATGGACATATTTCACCCCTATAGTCAGCTCCACACGTGCCCCTCCTGCCATTACTCAGCCGTCCCATCATATGCCCCTCTCCCTGGATGAGACCACCCAGAGCATTGTCTTGTCATAGCCACCAGGGCAGAGGTAGAGAGGACATTCTTCTTCTTCTTTTTTTAATTTGTAAAAGTTGTTATCATTTTTAGAGAGAGGAGAAGGGAGAGAGGCAGAGAGGGAGGGAGACATCAACATATGGTTGCCTCTCACCTGCCTCCAGCTACTGACCTGACTGGAGACCTGGCTTGCAACCTGGTCGTGTGCCCTGGCTAGGAATTGAACCAGCGACCTTTGGGTTTGCTGGCCAGCACCTTATCCACTGAGCCACCAGTCAGGGTGGGACATTCTTTTTGAGTGTAGGGTTTCCACCACTCTCCCCAAGATCCTCTGCGCGCAGTACCAGGAGCTTCATGCCTCCTAGCGATGGGGCAGCTATTTGCAGCGCCCCTTCCTTGTTTGCAGTCCGTCCCATCCAACAAGCAGGGGCCATCCAGCTGCCCATCAGGTTCTGATTTAGATATCAGTTCCTTATTTTTACAAAGGATCTTGGGGAAAGTGGTGCTTATCTGAGGGACAAACCCACCAAACATAGGTTCTGTCATTTCAAGCTGTGGTACAGGCAGAAAGGAGGGCGATTTGGGTATGTTGGGGGAGGGAAATGGGAGTGCGCCCCTCTAGGTATTCCACGTATGGCCCCAGGTACAATGACTGGCTCGTGGTCATTTCTATCCACATGACTTAGACTCCTTAGCACAGTCACACGCATGCAGGTCTGAACAGGTCTGGCTGGAATTGCAAAGAGGGGTGGGTCTCCAGGGATAGTTCCTCTGGTCTGACCTGAGCCTCTCTTGCCTGTGTTCCGCTTCCCTCAAGAAAGAAGTCCCTCCTGGTGAACAACGTCTTTGTGGTGGCCGCAGCCATGCTGTTTGGCTTCAGCCACAAAGGGGGCTCCTTCGAGATGATCATGCTGGGACGGCTGCTCATGGGAGTCAGTGCAGGTACGCGGGGGAGGGCGTCTTTCTGCCTCTCCATCCTACTCATTCGCTTATTCCCACCTTTTGGGGGCCAAAATGATTGGATGTGGTTTACCTTAAAAGGCTCATATAACTAGACACTTTAACTGGATATAGAAAAATGACAAACTTGTCCAGGGATGTGAGGACAAACATGCCCAAACCTACATTACCTGAGTTACACTCTAAGCCATGAGCTCCCTGGCAGCCAAGGTGTAAAGACATCTCAGGTGCGTTCTCTGCTCTTCCATACAGCGGCAGCAGAGCCTGTAGGGACCCCTCCACTTGGGGGGCTTGTCATAGGAGGGTGCGGAATTCTGAGTACCTCCACCTGGGCTTTTGGGGGCTCCCATCAAAAAATCCCCTCTCAACTCCCTACTGTTTAAATAGCCAGGTGTCAATGTCTATATTAGTCATCTATTCCTGTGAAACGAAGTACTTAAACAACTAATGTTTATACTAATCTGACGGTTTCTGTGGGTCAAGACCTGGGAGTGTCTTAGCGAGTGGGTCTGGCTTGGGGTCTCAAGCTGTTGGGGGTGGGGGCGCATCCTCTGAGGATTTGACTGAGGCTGGCTGTTGGCAGGAGCCCACCGCTCCTGGCCTGTGGGTGGGTCTCTCTCACAACAGAGAAAAGGAAAGAGCTTGTGTGTGTGTATGTGTATGAGTGCGTTCTCAAGGAGAAAGTCCCAGTGGTTTTTATATTCTAACCTCAGAAGTCGCACACCATTAGTTTTGCCAGTCTATGTGTGAGGAGTCACTAAGCAGCGCCCACACTCCGGGGAAAAGGACCTAGGTCAGCCTTTGCCTCTGTGCCCCAAGGACCTGGTACAGAGGACTCCCTCCCTACACGTTTATAGGAAGAGCAGGGGTACCCCTGAGACTTTCCGGGTCAGTGTGCCCGCCTGCTTCCCGGCTCCCTGTGCCAGTGCTTAGAGAGAGGCAGCGCTTGGCCGCATGTGGTGGGTGGCAGTGGACCAGCACTGCCTGCATGCAGCATTGCCAGTTGGGTGGCGCTCAAACACTGTGGCCTAGCTCTTGTCAGCTGTCACCATCTGGGGTGGGCAGTGAGGTCCAGTTCTGTTTCCCCGCTGGTTGCTTGGGTGCTGAGTGCCTCTCTGGGAAGCGGGGAGGAGGTGAGAACCTCAGCAGCAGTGGTCAATGGAAGCGTTGATGTGAGAGCCGGAACAGCTCGTGGGCATCTGGACCACCCCTCTCTCCTCCCACCCCCGACTCAGAGCCCTTTACAGTCACCCCAGTGACAGGGTCTAAAAAGATTCGATGACCACGGTGGGACTATGGTGAGGGAACATGTGGGAGATGATCTGAGAGACGTCTCTCTTGGAAGCCCTGGGGGTGGCTCTGGAGTCCTGTTGGTCCTACAGCAGGTGAGGAGGGACCCCACCACACCTACGGAGTGAGGGAGCAGCACTCAGTGCCAGGGAGGTGGTGGAGGCGGACCTGGGCATTGCGGGGGGTGGGGGGCCCAGTCTGACGGCTGACTTTGCTGTGCACTTGGCCAGGTGTGAGCATGAACATCCAGCCCATGTACCTGGGGGAGAGTGCACCCAAGGAGCTCCGAGGATCCGTGGCCATGACCTCAGCCATCTTCACGGCCCTGGGGATCGTAATGGGTCAGGTGGTCGGACTTAGGTAGGTGCCTCCCCCGTGTGCAGAGTGGGTGGGTGGGTGGGGGTGCCAGTAAAAGCCCATCTTTGCCTAAATGACTCCCTAACTACTAAGTAGATGAAGGCATTTCTTCTTTCTGTTAAGGTGTTGTAACCTTTCCATCTGGTCAGTACACAAAACGGGTATCAGTCAGCCACACTTCCAGTGCGCATCCCACTTTCCCATACTCCCCAGTTAGGAAGCAGAAAGCAGGCCTTCACACAGGGTGAAGGTTTGCGCTTGCACAAGGGAGCATGTCTTGGCCATCCTAGAAAAGAGAGGAGACAGCAAAACCTGGAGCCCTAGAAAAGGGAGTTATTAGGGATAAGGTGGGCCATACCTTATCCTGAGTCCTAACCTGAGTGGGAGGGATCTTGGCACCCAGGCCCAGAGCTGGTTAGGAAGAAGCTGCAGACCCTCTACTTGCGAAAGGGCAGGTGGCTGGCAGGGGACAGGGCTCTGGCCTGACCTTTCCTTTGTCTCTCTAGGGAGCTCCTGGGTGGCCCGCAGGCCTGGCCCCTGCTGCTGGCCAGTTGCCTGGTGCCCGGGCTGCTCCAGCTGGCCTCCCTACCTCTGCTCCCTGAGAGCCCACGCTACCTCCTCATCGACCGTGGGGACACTGAGGCCTGCCTGGCAGGTGAGTCCCTGGCCTTAGAACTTAGCCCACTCTTGACCGATGGGTACATCTGCCCAGAGCATTTGGATCCCCTTTTCTCAGGTTTCATTTTTCAGGGAAAAGTGGTCCCTCTCTTTGTGCCATCTATTGATCTTTTAAAAACTGCTTATCAAGGGGCTGTCCTGAGTGCCAGGGCAACAGAATGGAGCAGACCCAGCTCCTGCCACCCAGAAGCCTCAGGGTGGTGCAGAGAAAGAGCCCCCTCTCACACACACACACACACACACACACACACGCAAGATGAAACACTACGTAAGACTTCACAGGCCTGATGCCAAACGCTGATGGTCTTTATCCATTAGCTATGCCCATAGTAATGATGCCCAAACAACAATCATTTACAGCATCTTCTACTCATTTACTTGCTGCTCTGGTTGCACAACTCTGCTGACCTTAGCTGGCCTGGCTCGTGGTGTCAGAGTCAGTGGTGGATTGGCCAGGCTAGGCCGGTCTGAGCTAGAGCAGTTCAGATCTGCTGCACACGCCCTTCCTCTCCCTCTTCCTACCAACCAGCCAGCCCAGGAATGTTCTTATTACAGTGATGGCAGAAGCACAAGAAAGCAAATCCAGTTGAGTAAGCACTTTCCAAATCTTTGGTTCCTTCATGCCTACGTACTATCTCACTGACCCCGGACAGTCACGTTATTGGACCTAAAGTTTAGGGCTGGGAAAATCAATGGCATATCCTTTCATGCGGTAAAGGACATAGATTTAGGGAGGGCCCACAAGTTTATTTTTCTCAGTTTGTCATTGCGGCTGGCCACAATTATTATTCACGTCACTTGCCTGCCTAAAACATGCTAATTGCCATCTGGGTACCCCCACCCCCACCCTGAAGTCTTTCTTACTCAATCACGGTATCAGGCTTGAAGTCCAGGATCTTAAGATGGAATCAAGTCTGTATGTACCTTCTTTTGATCCAGAGACCTAGGAGCCCAAAGCACAAGTCTGCTCTTCCCACACTCAAGGTGCGAGTGATGTCCTTCCTTCCCAACATCTTCTGTGACTCCTTCTGAAGAGGGCATTGGAAATGTACCGTAGGAAGTTGGGGCACAAAAGTTTACATTTTAAATGGTCTCAGACTCTTTTCATCTGAGGCTGGCAGAACTTTTGTCAGTGCAATTTTCTCAAAAATGATGTGAATTTTCTGTTTTTTCTTTCTTTTTCTTTGTGAATTTTCTATGTATTTGATTTATGTGCCAAAAAAACCATCCTCACAATTCTTTTTCAGAAATGTTTCTTTCCTAAGACCTAATTACTGGAATTTGGGGGCACATCAGGCAGCTGTAGACCAATACATTTAAGCCCTTGTAAAGTCCCCTATTCTAAGCCATGGGACTCAATAACTGTAACTTAATTTAGGACTTTCTGCTAGCTAGAGAGGCTAGAAATAAGAAAGAGGGTTTTTTTGTTTTGTTTTTTTAAAGATTTTATTTATTATTTCTAGAGAGAGGGGAAGGGAGAGAGGCAGAAAGGGAAAGAAGAATCAATGTATGGTTGCCTTTCACCTGCCTCCAGCCACGGACCTGGCTGGAGGCCTAGCTTGCAACCTAGTTATGTGCCCTGGCTGGGAATCGAACCAGCGACCTTTGGGTTTGCAGGCTGGTGCCTTATCCATTGTGCTACCAGCCAAGGCAGAAAGAGGTTTTTATTATTCAAAAAATAAAAATAAAACTAACCTAGCAAGTATGGAACAAGTTAAATTTTATTAAATTTTGTTGCCTCTGAAGGTCTTTTTGTGCTCATGTCTTTTCTATAAAGCAAGCTTGGAATGCTGAACTAAAAGCAGCCAGTTTATGTTTTCAACACTTAGAGGTCTCTTCCCCAGAGTCCAGAGTTCTTTTGTTCTCTATAATGCTTCTGGACTACACTCTTGGCTTTCACTTTTCCAGCTTCCTCCTCATTCTCTCTCTGGGCTTGGAACCAACATTTTAGATCACAGGCCCTGGTTATGGTAGCACCCACTCCTTGTATCAATTTACTCATCAGTTTTCTATTTCTGCTTTTTAACAATTGCTGCATCTTAGTGGCCAATGAAAGAAGCAACTGCTTAGCTCAAGTATCTGTGAGTTCTGTCTGTCTGTCTGATGTACGCTGTGTCTGGCTGGTGGCTTGTCTCTTTTTGGTCACTCAGTCAGGTCAGCTGGGCATTGGCTGATGTAGTATGGCACCAACTGGGCCATCTTTGCTCCTCCTGGCACTAGTGGGCTAGCCTGGCAAGTTTTTATGATGGTGGCAGAAGAGCAAATAGAAATGAACAAGGTCCCTTAAGGCATGGGTTGCAACAGGGGACATGCCCTCCCTATGGTCAGAGAAAGTCACATGGTGGAACCCAGCTCCAAAGGATGTGTACTTACCTGTTTAGTGGAAGCAACTGCAAAATCACATAGCAGAGGGCATGGATTCAGGGAGAAAAACTGGGGACAGTGATGGCAATCTATCACAATTGCTGTGTCCTGTCTGATGGACCCACAGAATCTCAAATTCTAAAGTTCCTTCCAGTCCATGATGCTGTGAAATGACAAGGCCAGGAAGATCACTCTATAGGACCATGGGGTTCCAGAGAGAGAGGGGAGTTGGTGATGGGAATTTTGTAGAGGACCAAAGAGAGGCCAAAGGGAAGAGAGCTCAGCAGCCCTACCTTTGCTCCAGCACTGCGGCGGCTGCGGGGCACCGTGGACTTGGCTGCGGAGTTGGCGGAGCTGGAGGAGGAGCGAGCTGCCTGCCAGGGCCTGCGAGCACGGCACCTTTGGGAGCTGTTTCAGGATAGCACCCTGAGGAGGCAGGTGACGAGCCTCTTAGTCCTGGGCAGTGCCATGGAGCTCTGCGGAAATGACTCGGTGCGGCCCTGTCCCTTTTGTTTCCCCCCAACTCTGGGCTGGAGGCTGAGCAATGCGGGCTCCTGGGAGCCATGCCAGTGCCCCAGAGCCAGCCCTGCACCCACCTTCCCAGGTGTATGCCTATGCCTCTTCCGTGTTCCTGGAGGCGGGAGTCCCGCAGGAGAAGGTCTCGTATGCCATCATCGGGACTGGGTGCTGTGAACTGCTCACCTCATTTGTCAGTGTGAGTCTGGCTCTGGGCTGGTCCTACACCAGGCCTGTGGGGGAGGGGGACAAGGGGTGCTGGCACCCTGAGGACTTCAGTCCCTTTCTTTAAGCCGTTTCCCACTCCAGGTCACTGTGTTAAAAGGTGGTGAGCTAGCCAGCATTTTATTGAGCACCTACTGTTTGCTGGGCACTCAAACCACTATTCTGAGATAAAGAAACTGAATGAAGTTGAATGACCTCTGGGAAATTTTCATAATCTCCTGAAACAATAAATTGCTCCCTACCCTACCACCAGCTTCCTGAGGCTCCCTCCTCATCTCTCACCCCCAAATCAAGGGGACCACACCTGGACCAGTTACTGGGGTCCCCTTTCCTTTGCAGTGTGCGGTCATTGAGAGGGTGGGCCGGCGGGTGCTGCTGATAGGGGGATACTGCCTGATGACCTTCTGGGGGAGCATCTTCACAGTGGCCCTGTGCCTGCAGGTAGCTGGGCCTGGTGAAAGGTGGGTGGCTGGGTGCTGGCTGATCCCCACCTCACTCCATCCCTCTACGGCAGAGCTCCTTTCCCTGGATGCCCTACATGGCCATGTCCTGCATCTTCGCCTTCATCCTCAGCTTTGGCATTGGTCCTGGTGAGTGCTTTGGGACTTGCTGAAGGACTATGGATATCTGTGTGAAAGGGGTGGGTTGCCTGAATGTCCCCACCTCCATCTCTACCAAGGTTTCTGGAAGAACACCGAGGGGCCCCCACTTCCATCTCAGGGGGAAAGGTAGGGGAACAGCAGGGTAGAGAGCCCAGGCTGACAGTCCCTGTCCCTCCTCTCCTTCCAGCTGGAGTGACAGGGATCCTGGCCACAGAGCTGTTTGACCAGATGGCCCGGCCTGCTGCCTACATGGTCTGCGGGGGGCTCATGTGGACTATGCTCTTCCTGGTTGGCCTGGTGTTCCCTTTCATCATGGTAGGCCTGCCCCTTCTAGGGCTGGGGAGGGTGTCTTAGGTTTTTGTCCTTGTCAGCATGAAAACCCCAGTGGGAGGTATTCATCCAGGGAGACTGCGACCGAAGAGGGTAGGGTGTATCTAAGCAAACAAGACAAGTCCCCCCTCAAGACTGTTGTTATGGGGCCTTCTGTCTTGGGGCTAAATGAGGTCACATGGAGTCTCAGGGTCTCTTTTACCCTACAGGAGGGATTGTCTCACTTCTTCTGTCTGCCTTTCCTTGTTGTCTGTGTCTGTGGGGCCATCTACACTGGCTTCTTCCTCCCTGAGACCAAAGGCAAGACATTCCTGGAGATCTCTGAAGAATTGCACAGACTCAACCTCCCCAGGCTCAGCCAGGGCCCCACGTGGAGGGCCCCAGACATCATCCAGTCCACTGAGCTGTAGACCTGCAGGTGTGGCTGGGGCCCAGATCCAGCTGCTGCTCTTCCCTTTGTTTCCACTCCATTCACTAGCTCCTATATTTGTTCATTTAATGAATGCTTAGTAAAATGAGCACCTACTGTGTGCGGGCATGGCGCCTCTTGGTGCTCCCTGTCTAGAGGGAGTTAACAAACAGGAAACCAATAAACACATAACTACAAACTCAGGGAAATGCAGTGGAAGAAAAATACAGGTTGTGAAGGATGTGCATGCCCCGGGGGTGGGGTGGGCAGGGGTGGCATTTAAGAGGATTTTTCTGAGGGATTTTTTAAAATATCAAATTTATTGAGGTATAATTTATGTACAATAAAATGTATCTGTATACAGAGTACATCTGATGAGCTTTGACAGATTTATCCACCCATGAAACCACCAAACCACCACAATCAAGGTAGAACACTCGCATCACCCCCAAATCTCCCTTTGCAATCAATGACTCACCCCACCTCCAGTCCCAAGCAACCACTGACCTGTTCCTTCAAGATCAGCTGGATTTTCCTTTTTAGAACTTGACACGATTCCATGATTTATGTGTGCATTCATGTCTGGCTTTGCTCCATGTGAAGTTTTTGTAACTTATGCAGGTTGTTGCATATATTAATATATATTCCTTGGCATTTCTGAGTAGTATTTCACTGTGTGAATATACCATAATTTGTTTATTCATTTATCTGTTGGTGGACATTTGGGCCATCATGAATTTTAAAACTGCTATAAAAATATGTTTTCATTTCTTTTAGGTAAAAGAATTGCTGCCTTGGCTGGTGGCATAGTGGATAAGGCACCTGGCCTGCGAAACCAAAGGTCACTGCTTCAATTCCCCAGCCAGAGCACACAACCAGGTTGCAAGCCAGGTCTCCAGCCAGGTCCATAGCTGGAGGCAGGTAAAAGGCAACCATACATTGATGTCTCTGTCCCTCTCTGCCTCTCTCCCTTCCCTCTCTCTAAAAATAATTTTAAAATATTTTTTAAAAGAATTGCTGTGTTTAAACCTTTCTATTTTTAAATGTTTTATTTATTTTTAGAGAGAGGGGAGGGAGGGAGAAAGAGAGAGGGGGAAAAACATTAATGTGTGGATGCCTCTTATGCACTCCCCAACCAGGGCCCCTTGCCTGCAACTCAGGCATGTGCCCTGACTGGGAATCAAACCAGTGACTCTTTGGTTTGCAGGCTGGCACTCAGTCCACTGAGCCACATCAGCTAGGGCAGAATTGCTGAGTTTAATAATGAAGGTATATTTAGCATAGAAAAAACTTTTCCAAAGTGATTATACTGTTTGGCATTTCCACTAGCAATGTATGAGAATTCCTAATATTCCAAATCTTCATCAGCACTTGGTATTGTCAACCTTCTTAATTTAGTCATCCTAGTGAGCGCATAATGGCATCTCGTTGTGATTTAATTGAAGTATTTCCCTGAGGACTCACAATGTAAAGCATATTTTCATCTGCTCAGTATGGCCGTTCATCTATTTTTTCTTGTGAAGAATCTGTTCAAATATTTTGCTGATAATTTATTTTTATTTAATTTTTATAGCAGTTTTAGGCTCACAGAAAAGTTAAAAAATAGAGACTTCCCATATAGCTCCTACATGTCCCACCCCATGGAGTACCTCCTCCATTATCACCATCTTCCCACCAGAGGGGGACATTGGTTACACTCAGTGAACCTACAGTTACATATCATTGTCACCCAAAGTCCATCATTCACATCAGGTTCACTCTTGGGGTTGTACAGTCTAAGGGTTTGGGCAAGCGTATAATTATGTGTATTCGTCATTATGGTATTGTACAGAGTAGTTTCGCTGCCCTAATAATCCTGTGTTCTGCCTATGGTGGGGGAGTGGGAGGGAACATGTCAGTCTCAGAGCCTGGTTATCACAAGACTTGGAGAGTCCCTGCCAAGGCCCCCTGGGGAACAGAACTTCCTCGGTGAGAGAGAGGAGCTCCCTCCCCGACTTGGCCCTCTTTTGGGTCTCCACCTGGGCAGACACCCTGATCAGGAGCTGGTGAGAAAGAGGCATTGGGCAATGCAGAGCCTCTGCCCTCAGGGGGACCGGGTGGGAGGGGACAAGGCTCTTGCAAGGAGGCATGTGGCCCGGCCTCTCTGTCTCCTTGATCCTCAAGAGACTGCGGATACCTCCAAGCCTAAGCCTTTCCTCTTCAGAGTGGTGGTTTCCTGGAAGACATCCCTTTTTGCAGTCCTGCTCTTTTAGGTGAGGCTGGGTGGGAATCACCAGCAAGGATGAAGACACCCCCCACCCCCACCCTGCCCCAGGTAGTTTTCACTATGACTGGAGGGGGACAGCGTATTTTTGCTTGTCTTTGTTGTGGCTTTCATCACATTCAGTGAATGGGGCACAGGGACTGTTGACTGGGGTACAGTCAGGGCCTAGGACCAGCTGGGGGGTTGCAGCAGGAGGGAGTGATAGGGCTGGGGAGGGGGCAGTGGGAGTGACAGACAGGAGGGGAGACTGTCCACGGACATGGACCACGGACCAGGTCCATGTTGGGGAGAGGTAATGAAGGGGAGAGTGGGTAACCCCTCTGGAGAGCTGATAGGCTGACCCCTCCGCACCCTCCCCGCTCCACTCCCTCCCTCCCTCCAGCATGGGTAACGCCAGTCCTGCCCTTGGAGGTGTTTAACCCAGGGAGCAGCTGCCCACTTATAGGGTCTTCCGGGTGCTCATTGTGGCCACAGTCCCCTTCACCCAGCTGACATATCCCTACATCATAAAGTTTTCTTCCCACCCCCCTCTCTGCTCGACAGCCACTATACACAGGAAGTGACACTCAAGAAGTGCTGTGCACCAGCCCCGGGTGGCACTGGGGCTGACCCCGTGGACAAGCAGTGCTTTGAACAGAGAGACTCTTTTCCTTTCTTTACGTGGATGGCAGCCGAGGCGGCTGAGCAGAGCCCCAGGCTCTTCTGGGTTATCACTTGCCACCACTTTGCCTATATTTTTCCAGCTCATGGCTGCCCAACAGCTACTGCACAGCTAGGGGTTTTGTCCAGGTTCCAGGCAGGGCAGGAGGAACTGGGGAGAGTGGTGTCTCCACCAGCAAAGCAGCTGCTTCCCTGCAAATCCCATTCATCGCATGAGCCACAGCTGCGTCACATGGCCTCACCTGGTTGCCAGCGGCTTTGGAGCAGCAGATGTTCTAACCAAGCAGAACCAGGATGATGGCGATGAGGGGATCTCAGGCAGGGCCCGCTGATGCCTCCTGGGGCAGGTGTCATGCTGTTTAGCAGATAATTATTGAACCCTGTTGTCAGATGTATTAGTTTTTATTGCTCTAGAACAAACGACCACACATTTAGCAACTTAAAACAATACACGTTTATTATCTCACAGGTTCTGTGGGTCGTTTGTCCAGCATGGTGTGACTGGGTCTTCTGCCTAAGGTCTCACAGGGCTAAAGTCAAAAAGTCTCAGGTCAGCTAGGGAAGAACCCACTTCCACGCTCATTCAGGCTGTTGGAAGAATTCAGTTCCCTGCGTTGCATGGCTGAGGCCCCGGCCCCTTCACCTTCAAAGACGGTAATCCCATGTGGAGTCCTTCTCCTGTCCCCGGGTCTCCATCAGTGCCCTCCAGCTGCATCCTCTGATAGCTGGAAAAAATGCTCTGCTTTTAAGGGCTCATGTGAGTACATTGGAACCTCCCAGATAATCCATGACAGTTTCCCTGATTACATCCTGTAACCCTAATTATATCTTCAAAGTACCTTTTGCCATGTAACGTAGCATATTTCCAGGTTCCAGGGATTAGAGCATGGACATCCCTGGAGGCCCTCTGACTGCCGCCAAGGTACAAGGTCAGGAAGTCGGCAGACAGTAATGACCAAGAAGAGACGTTTCCACCCTCCTGGACATGCTCCTACTCCCCCCCCCCCCCCCCCCGCTAGAAAGCAAGATTAAATCACAAATAGAATTACAGTGATGGCTTTGAAGGACAGAACAGGTGCTGGGCACATTACAGGACCTGACAGCCAGGAGTCCTGGGGGTTTTCCCAAGGAACTGAGCCCAAGACAGGTGAGGGAAAGTGTGGGCAAAATGAATTTCAGGACCAATGCCTGAGCCAGGAGCCAGGAGCCAGGAACCAGGAAATAAGAGAGGTGGTGCAAGTCATGGAGCAGGGTGGCGGTGGGGGGATAGGGTCAGTCGCCAGAGCAGTGTGACCATACTACCCCTAATATCAGAGAAAACTATCTCCACTAGATCCTCACAATGTCCCTATGTAAGATGGACATTACTGACATCCCCAAATTACATGTATGGAAACTGAGGTTCGAGAGGTTAGCCAAGTTAGTAAGAGGAGGGACTGGGAATCACATCACCTCCTCAGACAGCGCTCACTGCTACCGGAGACAAGTTGGAGGAGGGTAAGGCACATGGCAAATGGCTCCAAGGCTGTCTTGATCAGAAGAGGCTCCTTTAAACCACACTAACAACCTGAAAATGGTTGTGGCTCACCTACAGGGGCATTGCAGGTGTTTGCTGGCTATGCCCCACCTTGTCACCCACTTGCACTGCCTTAGAGACCCAACAGACTACGTGCTGGCTCTTGAATCTTCTGTCTGGAGTCACTCGTGTCACAACTGTACACATTTCACTGGGCAAGTCAAGTCATACGGCCAGATCTGTTGCTAGAGTCAGGGAAATGGGCTCCTCTCCCACGAGTGAGGATTAAGGCCGCCAGGGAGGGAGGGGCACTTCACTGGCCAGGAGTCAAGTGTGGGAAGGAAAGTAGTGCACTTGGATTGAGACATGAAGAGCAGCAGGAGTACTGAGCTCAGAATGCTCCCTGGGCTGGAGCTGTGGTACCAAGGGCATCTATCAGTGCATCAGCATCTGTCTCAAGGTCAGTGTGGGGTGTGCCACCTAAATCTGTTGCACCTGACAGAGACCAAGGATAGAGACTTCCTGGAGAGTTCTGAGGACTTGGAACATGCACCCTCTAGCACCTGAAAGATATCCATTTTCCAGCACAGCTGGCTGACCGGGGTGAGGCTCCTCAAGTGAGAGTAGGTGGCCACTTAACCACAGGTTCTACCCAGTGATGACAGGTCCTGCAGGCTCGTCCCTGGCTCTTGGTAGAGCCAGGTTCCCAACTCAGTTGCTGCCCTGTCCTCTTCCTGCCATGTCATCGCTATCTTCCTTCACCCACTCATTTATTCAGCCAGTATTTACTCTATTTTTTTTGCATTTGAAATATTTTGCTTTTATTTGAATACTTTCCCAATAGTTACTAAAATATGTTTAGTATTGTAGATACACTGTATGAACGCAACAATTGCTTGGCCAGTGTTTACAGTCTTGTGTGCTTGGTGCCTGCTGTATGCCTGCTGAGCTGACAGTGGACAAGTAACCAAGGAATTCACCAGGAGCTCTCTGGGGGAGGCCCGCAGATGGCCTGACTGGGGTAGGGCTTCCCTGAGGATCTGAAGCGCCCACACCTGCAGAGAAGTTGTCCAGGGAATCTGATGTTTGGGGGTGGGCCTGGGGCCAAGTTGCTGACTGCCTTTGGCCCCTGGAGCTTTGTCTGGGCCTCTCCTAGCATCCTCACCCACCCTGCATCAGATGAGGTGGGTAACGCAGGAAAGGTACTTGGCTGCTGACTCTGTTGTGGCAATCCTCCTCCCACCTGCAGCAATCCCTCTCTCTTCTGTCTCTCACACCCACACATGTACACGCACACCACTGTGGCCCTTGGGGACTTATGGCCTTGGGCACATAGGACACACAGGGCTCAGTGCATGGGATAGAATGAGGTGGGACTTCATCTGCTTGGCAGGCTCTGATCCCCCGGAGAGCCAGGGGACACCTGTCCTATGAACTGCTGTATCCCCAGCTCCTGGTGTAATTGGGAATGAATATGCTATACTTTGCTATACTTATATAAAACTACCCCTATTACATGGTGAAAAGTATTAAATATCTAGATATTTTGAAATAACAGGATACTGCAATATTAGAAAACATCAGTCAAAATGTCATTGTTGCTTCAACAGCTATGCTTGTTTCCTTATTGTTCTCTGTGGGTAACTTTCGCTATTGTTTCTGCAATTGTAGGAGTAATGGGTTTCATGGCATTCTGGAACATCAATCTTGATTCCAAACCCACGATTAATCTTGTCATTTGTATAGGGATTTCTTTCAATTTTTCTGCACGCATTTTCCTATGCATCTGTTTCCGGTTCTAAGTCCTTAGTCAACCAAAAATCAGTTGCGGTGTTGTATACACTAGGCTACTCCGTGTTACAAAGTGTAATTTCAATAGTAATAGGGGTGTGTGTTTTATCTGCAGCTAAAGCATACACCTTCAGGACGTTTTTAAAAAGATTATGTTTCTTGTTATGGTATTTGGGGCTGCTCATGGTCGAATTTTTATTACAGTATTATTAACCTCTATTTGAAGGGTTGTTTGACCATTCACTAGCAAATCAAAGCCTAATTATAGAAATCCTGATGGTCCTAACTGAATTTGGTGAAAATGAGCCATTAGTAATAGTCAAGAGACTAAAAACAAAAGCATGTTTCCTTAAGTTGGAAATAACATTTTTACATGTTAAGTAAAATATCCTGAGAAAAATAGTCTTACATTTAAATATCTTTACTAAATTAGTGCCATCTTTATTATGGTCTGTACATAAAGTATAGAGTATAAAAAATCTTGAAAGGAAATTATATAATTAAATCAAATAATGAATTTAAAGATCAAAAGTAAGCTAATACCAAACTTGGAGTTTGGTACTTTTCCACTCCATTAAAAGTACAAGGACTTCCTTCTTGCTTAGAAACTTATTTTTTTCTTAAAGCAATCTGGTAGATTATGCTTTCATTAACAATATTGAAGTGTTTATATTTTTCTCTCTACCTAATCCCTCCAGAATGGGGAAACTCTTAATCAGTATTACTATTTGTATGGCAATATGTTTATTGGCATGAATCCAATAAGAATCTGATTTCTTTACAATGGGAGACACAAAGCTGATTTCTAATTGTGGTTTTGTGAACCAAGATTTTGACTGGAATGTCATGTCTTAGAGAGACATGCCTGGACTCTGGTTGTTACCAGAAAACTTTAAGGCATGAAGATTGATTCTGAAGCCAATAAAAGCCCCTTGGAGAAATGGCCTGGTGCCTTGCTTATTCATATAGCCCATGGCAGTCTTTCCAGGTGAGGAGCAAAGACTGCTTTTCTAGGAGACAGCAAAGAAAGGACCTCAAGATGTTTGGGGGACCTCGAGCACTTGACCTGTAGGTACTGCAGGCAAAGCATTGATGGCAATGGTGTGGCTTGGCTTCTTTGCCTTAAGAGGCTAATTAAAGCTCAATCTGGAGATTCTTTACAAGATCACAGCAAAGCAAATTTAAGGCTTATGTACTCAATTGCTATTCTTAGTGTGTTTATGTAAATAATCAGGCTGAATTGAGACTGAACATCCTGCAGTAAATGAATTGGTCTTGGTTGGCTCTTTGTTAAAAATGAAGGTGATTTAGGGGAGAAAAATTGTTTCAATAGACTATAACACAGTTATGGACATTAGACTGTAGTTCAGTTCATTGTCTTCAAAGTTTTATTATTTTTTTACTTATGAACAGAACTGGATCCTGAATTTTTCTAGCTTTTGCCCCAGTAAGATTGAGATTTATAACAATTTGGATCCACAAGATTAGCCTTACTTGTATTCAGGGATGCCAGGCTTCTGGTCCAGCCAGTCCTAAGATACAGATAAATGAACTCCCCAGACACACAGGCTAAGAGAACCTGAAGAGAGAGGGGGAGCATCTCTAGGCAGAGAATACTCCTGACCAATCCCCCGACAGGGCTTTTATTCATTTTTCCCTTAAAACACCATCTGAATTCTATTACTCTTTACTCGCCCCCTAAGCTTGTGAAAGCTGTTTCTCAGTACAATGGCTAAATGCCTCACTTAGCAGGATACAACTGCCTGTGCACCTTAATTGGTTTGTTTACCTCATTCAAGGGTTCATGTTCTGGGGCACCAAGCTCCTACCTCTTGGTGCATGCTGCTACTTCTTCCTAGCCGCATTAGGCTTCCGGCGCCTTGCCCAAGTTCGGGTCAGGCCACCTAAGGTTCATAGCTGCAAGAACCAGAGCTGGTGGTCCCCAACACAGGGAATGCTGATTCTAGACACCATCAGCACATTCTTCCATGCCCAGGCCCCATCATCCCTCTGACAGAGGGCAAGGGTCTCTTGGTTCTGAAGGAAAGTGTCACGTCTCTTCAGCACGAAGCAGCACAAAAGAGATGCTGGACCTCTTTGCTCTGAAAGAATTCAGAGACAAGATGTGGTAGACAGTAAATATTAAACCCAGTTTGTTATTCTAACTTGGTTTTTCTCTCAAAACTAGGGCTTACATGTTAAAAGTTCTTTAGTATACTTTACAGTTCAGCAGTTTCAGTGTTTATGTATACCTGACCTCAAGGCCCCAGCTAGCCCCAACTACCCAGACACATGAATTCAGCTTATCAAAAAACTGACGGTTTTTGCCCTGGCTGGTAGCACAGTGGGTAAGGCGCCGGCCTGCGAACCCAAAGGTCGCAGGTTCCATTCCCCAGCCAGGGCACATAACAAGGTTGCAAACCAGGTCTCCAGTCAGATCTGTGGCTGGAGTCAGGTGAAAGGCAACCATACATTGATGTGTCTCTCCCTCACTGCCTCTCTCCCTTCCCCTCTTTCTAGAAATAATGAAATAAAATTAAAAAAAAAAAAAAAGAAGACGGTTTTCAATAGTGCTTTGTTTTCCTAAGGAGAGATAGAAAGAAAGAAAAAAAAAAAAACCCAGATGGTTTTTATCAAAAACTTGAGGACATTGACCATGAAAATCCATATCGGGACCAACAAGGACACTGCCTGTATATCTACAGCCTCTGCCCCTGATCTTTTTGTTCTGCTTTCCCTTTCCATCCTTACAAAAATCTCTGTGCCGGCGCTGATAGGGCTCAGTGGATTGCGCATCAGCCTGCAAACCTGTAGGGTTTGATTCCCTGCCAGGGTGCATGCGTGGGTTGCGGCCCAGGTCCCCAGTTGAGGGCCTGCGAGTGACAACCCGAGGATGTTTCTCTCCCTCTCTTTTTCCCTCCCTTCCCGGCTCTAAAAATAAATAAAATCTTACAAACAAACAAATACCACATTTGCCTGCACCTGGGCTCAGAACCAGAATCCCTCATTTTCTCAGGGGGCCAGCACTTGAATAAACCTCTTTCCTTTTCTACCAGCACTTTTGAGTCTCAAGAGTTTGGCTTTCAGGGCAGGCCGCGGAACCTGGGATCGGTTAAACTGGCACACATACGTCACTGAGGGAACATCGGTGACAGATGCAAATACAAGCGAGGAACAGGCAGATTTCTGGGCGCCAGGCAGAGAAAGGCTTTTAAGAGGTGCGCGAAGCCAGGGACCTCCACTTGAGGACCGGCCAACCCTAACCCAAGCCCCGCCTGCGCCCCGCCAGCAGCGGCGACATCACCAGTCACTGGGGCGGGGCCTCCACCGGCGGTGGCGTCAGGGGAGGCGGAGTCCGGGCCGCACTGGGGCGGAACTAGGCGGCGGTTAAGTGGCTCTGGTTCCCTAGCTGCTGTCGTGCGCGCTTGTAGATTCCTGTGTCTTGGTCGCTGCCGTCCCTCCGCTATCATGCCGATGTTCGTGTTGAACACCAATGTGCCCCGCGCCTCCGTGCCGGACGGTCTCCTCTCCGAGCTCACCCAGCAGCTGGCGCAGGCCATAGGCAAGCCGGTCCAGGTTTGTCGGGAGAGAACGGAACGAGGGGGTGGCCCGCGGCCGGGTGGGCCCGGGCTGGGATGGGGGGAGGCGACCCTGAATGGGGAAGGGACAGGAGGTACCCGGGACCAGCAGAGTCGCTCGGTTCTCTGACCGCGCCCCTTCCCCGCAGTATATCGCGGTGCACGTGGTTCCGGATCAGCTCATGGCTTTCGGCGGCTCGAGCGAGCCGTGCGCGCTCTGCAGCCTGTACAGTATCGGCAAGATGGGCGCCGCGCAGAACCGCTCCTACAGCAAGCTGCTGTGCGGCCTGCTGGCCGAGCGCCTGCACATCAGTCCGGACAGGTGCGGGGGTGCCCCGGGGGTAGGGGTGGGGACTCGGGCGCGAAGGCCACGGCCCACGATCATGCAGCCTTGCTTAGCTCGGCCTTCATCCCCCTTCATCCCCCGCAGGATCTACATCAACTACTATGACATGAACGCGGCCAATGTGGGCTGGAACAACTCCACCTTCGCCTGAAGGCTATGCCACCCCAACCGACCCATACTGGTCCACAGACCACGCCGCCCGCAATGTTTGCCCACCGGGTCCCAGAGAATCTCTACCCTGACTCCCACTTCCCGGTCTGGAGGAATAAATGATTTGAAG